>BSBK01003670.1:840000-1339000 GCA_027943335.1 Chamaecyparis obtusa | reverse complement strand
TTGATTAATTTGGGGAGCAAGTAACAGGAAAATGGCATTTGACATGAAGGTGAGAATTGATAGAATATTTAGAAAATAGTTGATGTCAAAAATAAGGTGATATGGAGAGTCATCCTAAGGAGTCTAGGTGACCAATTCGTTAGCAACTGTGATAAATTCAGGGTGAACCTAGATATCCTAGCTATGATCATCACAATTGTGATGAAATAGGGTTGGTATTGCTAGACTATGCCAAGAGGTTTTCATCAAAGAAATTCTTGTTGGAAATGATAGAGTCATGGTGAACATTAGAGCTGACCCTACTATATCAAGGCCTAAAAATTACAATATGCTTATGATAGGAAATAGGATAGTCATAACTTATCCAATCCTTTATTTAGAGGACATGGCTGGATTTTGGGCTCAAAGGACCGTAATAAAGAGGAATTTGGATTTCCTGATGTATTTTTTTCAAGTCAGGTAGCCTGCAAGTAGAGAATGGTTGGAGGACTACCTAATATAGATGGAGTTCTTGATGAAAATGTCTTTGAGGACATAGAAGATCTTCATTTTTGTGTTCTTCATGGGGACTAAAAACATTAGCTAAGCACTACTTTTGGCATGGAATGAGGGGAATCCTAGTTTTCTCTGGATAGGATATAGTCTTAGCTGTAGAATTTTCAGCATAGATCTAGCTAGGAAATAAGAAAAATGACAGCTTGTAGCAAAAACAACAAAAAATATAGAGGAGATCAACAATGAAATTCTATCTCTCATTCCATGATTCAATAATAAAAATTGATTACAATATGCACAAAGTGTATGATTTATATAGAACTAAACTACCATTTGCAAGAGAAAATTATGGTGAAGAGTTTTAGTTATCACCAATCAATATGAATAGTTAACAATAATTAATATGAAATTAACAGCCTTTGTTTGGGCACAAACTAATGCATGAGAAAGGAAGATCCTCAGTTACACAGATCAAGGCTAAAGTCAAACAGACTGTGAACCATGAACCATGGATTAGTTTACTTGTAAATCAACGTATAGAACTGATCTAGAGTGGTAGTTGGAATTAACTAACACCAACATCCCCCCTTAATTCCAACTAAGGAGAATAAAAACTAAAGAAAGGAAAGATGCAGCTGAAAATCCTTTGTGACAAGAAAAATGTGAACATCTATCAAATGATAGCTACCATAGTGTTAAATGAAGAGATTCCTCTGAAACCAAAATGAAGATTAGAATCAATCTACATGAGTGCCCCCAAAGACACTACTCAAACCAAGAACAAATGGAAAACAAAGGAAGAACATCTGTCAATCGAAGATACATAAGACAATAATCTGCATATGTGCTCCCAAACAATGAATAGATAGCAAACAAAGGAAAAACATCTATCATTCAAGGATGTAGATGACATATAAATCTATATGAGTGACTCTATCGACACTACTCAACTATGCAAGAATAAAGTGCTAGTTGAAAATATAGGTGTCAATTGTCTATACAATTGATCAACTATGGAAGCAAAGAATCATCAACACAAACAATAGAAAAACCCCTCCACAATGTTGAAAAGAGAGGCATGACAGGTCCACTGACATGGTGTCACTAAAGATGAAAAGAAGCCAAGGCCCATGCAAAGAGAGCATGACCTTGACCTATCTCTGATGCAAAATCCACCTTAGCCTCTATTGCCATAATTGTTTGATACAAGCCTCTACTTGTGGGCTAAAGTAGAATCTGTGGTGTGCATTCAAAATAGTTGAATGGCGTGAGAAGAGAAGAGGCTGAAAACTCCATTCTTTCCAACTGATCTAATCTTTAGAACCTGCAAAAAAAAATTGCATTTCTCCTTCCTAGCACCTAAGCTCTGATACCATGTAGAATTTTCATCATAGATCTAGCTAGGAAATAAGAAAAATGACAGCTTGCAGCAAAAACAACAAAAAATATAGAGGAGATCAACAATGAAATTCTATCTCTCATTCCATGATTTAATAATAAAAATTGATTACAATATGCACAAAGTGCATGATTTATATAGAACTAAACTACCATTTGCAAGAGCAAATTATGGTGAAGAGTTTTAGTTATCACCAATCAACATGAACAGTTAACAAGAATTAATATGAAATTAATAGCCTTCGTTTGGGCACAAACTAATACATGAGAAAGGAAGATCCTCAGTTACACAGATCTTGAGGCTAAAGTCAAACAAACTGTCAACCATGAACCATGGATTAGTTTACTTGTAAATCACCGTATAGAACTGATTTGGAGTGGCAGTTGGAATTAACTAACACCAACATTAGCGATAGCTATTCTTACCTTTTATGATAGTTATCTTTCCCAATTTTGTTTAGAAGTTCCATTTTGAGGTATGGGGCTTCAAATATTATAGTGGCATCTAGTTATAGTTCTTATGTCTTTTGGCTATTACTTGATTAAGTTCTAGTAAATTTATGCTATGGATAGTATTATAAAAAAAGGGCTTAAAGTAAGACTATGTAGCTGAATATTTGATAGATCTTATCATAATAGCATGAAATACCGACGACATTATAAATCTCATTGTTGAAGGTAGTATTTTGGGTGGCTTTTGAATCTTGGTGGATTTTCATTCATATGGGTATTACTGTATGTGGAGCCCCTTATTGTTTCTTTCAAATTCTATATGAATGGCTTTTATGCTTTCTTGTTCCTATCATTGGAATACTCCCTTGTTGTTTTGTGATTCAACTAGCCTTTCAGGCGAAGGCTTTTTATAGAGAGAAGATGTTTATCATGATGAGGTTTCAATTTCATGACTTTTATCTGCTCCTAATAGGATATCTATCTAATTTCTGGTTGATGGTGAACTCTACCAGGATTAGTTCCTTGATATTTTTTATGGAGAATAAAGGGTAATCTTCTCTGATCTTATCTTTATTCTCAAACTCTTAATGCAAAAATTGTGGACCGTCTTTTTAAGCTTTACAATTTCATCTTTTAAGATTTTAAATCCCATTGAAGTTATATATATATATATATATATATATATATATATATATATATATATATATATATATATATTTCCAAAATATATATATATTACTCCACTGGGTTTGGATTCAAGGGCTTATGGTAATAGAGGTACTATAACCCTATTATGGACTTAAGAAATACAAATCTCTTCTTGATATCACTCTTGAGTACATACATACATACATACATACATACATGTGTGTGTGTGTGTGTGTGTGTATCTATGTGTGTGTGTGTGTACACACACATATATATAGATATATATGTATATGTATGTATGTATATACGCAAAGAGATTCTCTTGTGAGAGCATTGAAATTTCTCTTTTTTTTGGATCAAGACAGTTACCCTTAACCAATATTTTTTTAGCTATGTTAGCCATAATAGGGCCTGAGAAATGACTTTCATGTAAGAATTTTTTTGCACTGGCAATTTGCAATTAAATAAGATTAATAATTGGAATTAACATTCGTATATGGAATCCACAATAACTAATTGATGTTTATTCTCTATGTTTACTATCTGAAGGTTGAATTTTAATACTTAGCTAATGGTTTCATGGTGACATATTATTTTTAGGATGACAAGATGTTGGTCTTTTCTGTGGCTTTGCTAAATGGAGCTAGTAGATAATTTTAAACAAAAAGGATGCCTATTACATCAAATTTTTGGTATATATAATAACACATGTATACTTAAATGGATGTGATTATTCTTAATCTGGTATGTGTCATACATACAATTCTAATATGATTAAGGTAGGGAAAGGACAATTCTTTTTTTCTATTACTAACAAGAAAGGCAAGTTGGAAAGGTGTTGATATGTTTTGTAGGAGTTAGGAGGAGCATGGACAATAGGATGAATGATACAAGAGAAATAATAGAGCACCCCTAGAATGACATATTTGGATTCATTGCAAAAATTGTATAATGTATCTTTCCCCCAACATATATTATGGAGATGGGGTAATAATATTGTTGTAATTTGTAAGGTGTAATCTACAATGCAAAAGAAGATCCATACAACAAAGGATCAAAATATTGTAACTTAGATCCATAAAATATATAAATGGCATATGATAGGAGTAGGGATTGCATTATTAAGTTTTTTAATATTGTGAATGAAGACTTGTCCTCATATGTCATTAACCCGCATGAAGGAAGCAAGAATTGTAAAACATCTAAGTATATTGGACCCTATTCTCTGTTCCTTCCTATTGGTGCCCACACTGAATAGAGATGTACTTTTAAATTTTGATTAATAAAATAAATTACGGGCTCCAGTCTATTACCCATCACAAAAAAAATCTCTATGAGGACCCCTTAATTATAAGTGTGTCCCTTTAAATAATTTATCCATTATGCATTTAAATACAAATTATGAATCCTCTTTTGATCAAATTTCTATGAAGGCCCCTATAATTATAGGTGTGCCCCTTTAATTCTTTCTTCAAATTATATTTAATTAACAATAAATTTAAAATACCAATCCCTTTATTAATTTAATGTCATTAAATCTGGACAAGGACTCCTCTAATTTTGGGTGTGCACCTTTTATTATTTTCTCCTTTCAATTACCATTTGAATATGTTAATCCTGAATTTTGTAACTTTAAAAGGTAACAGATCTTATGGAAAGTTTGAAGGGTGTGGAACCAAGATGCTACCATTTGAAATAATCTTTGGGATTGAGAAGTTGACTCTTCATGAATAGGGGTTTTTGGAAAGGAAAGGAAACTGAATCAAAGCTATACTAAGGCGATACACCAAATCCTTCACAAGACTCAGGACACTAACCAAACAAATAAAAGTGACCATAAAGATTAGAAAGCATATACTATTTTGTAATTTTGCATAATATATCGTAGTCCCTCCATTTTTGAAATGAGAATATAATAATTATATATTAGGCACGGGTCATGATATTCATATCATCTCATGGATGCATCTATAGAAGCTAGAAAATAGTAAATACTTTCACAACAATCCTATTCATCTATTAATCTTCAGCACTTTAACAAACATGGAACAATTACATATCCAAGGCTACTATAATTGGAGAAGTTATCAAACATGATCCAAAATCAAAGATAATTGCATAAATGAAAACGTTAGAGTCAAAAAAAATAACTATATTCTTCAAAATGATATAGGTTCCAATGAGATTTAATATCAATTTAAAGTTTGAAAAGTTCAACCAAGCACAATCTATGTTCAAAAATAGTTGTCTTTACAACATACTAAAAAATAATAGTCTTCTTGTAACCAAGTTATCATCCTATGTGACCATATCAACCAACCCATCAAATAGAAAAAAATTTCGATCTTATAACCAATCCCATAACAAGAAAATATTCCCTATCATGATGCATGTCATACAAAAAGTGGCACCTCGATCGATCATGTTTTCCAGTTAGAAAGGAACCGCTATGATCAAGCTAGGGAAAGAGATGCATCCAAAAAAAATACATATTCCTTAGATAGAGAATAATTTCCCTACCCTACCATATTCATTGAATGAAAATAAACTCCCTTGTCTCGAACTCCTCTCTTGACACATGTCAGAACAGTGGGATTTCTAACAAGAAACCTCCCAACCATTTCTCCCAAAGTTCCACAAATGCTACACATGTCCAACGAGCGAGAAAGTCCATGAACAAGAGCTGAGAAGTGGATATTTCGAAAGGGGCCTTTGTATATCCTCTGGAAAAATAAGCCCAATCAAGGGTAAATGCATAGTGTACCGCAAGCTATCTATACAAACATACAGAATTGGCGACTCTTGGGAGATCTTACTTGTGAGATTCAAACCCAAAAATATGGTTACCTGCAAAAATGAGGAGGAAGGGAAGAAAGACCATGGATCAAAGCATCGAGAGTGGAATACAAAGGAACCCACTCCTTGTCAGTTGGAAATATATGGAGCGGGAAATATTATAAAGAATTGTAAAGCACAAGTTTTGCCCTAAAGGAGAAACCTACGAGAGTGGTCCCTTCGACCTCCAAATTAAAATACAGATGAGTTAGGGGATCCAAAACCATTATACCCTAGGTAGCCTCAAGATCAAGTCCCAACATCTATTTAAAAGAACAATCCTATCTTTTCTACTTAATTGATTATTTTATTTGTTCTTCTTCAAGAAGAGACCCATCTAGTCCAAAATGTGAGGGAAACCCTACCTATATAAATGCATTGATATGTTTTTAATTTTTCCTAATAGAAGCTTCCAACTCTTTGAGGTACTCCTAGGTGTACGTGGTTTCCTCTTCATACTTGATGATCTCACTAGCTCTTACTATTGATATTTGTTGATCAGTAATGCTAGCTAATGATAAGGTTCCATGTCTGACACATATAGATTCTCAATTAAGCTCCTTGCTTCCTTGATTTTGGAAGTGATTTCTTTTTGGTTTGTTCATAAAGAATTCTCCACCTTGACTCCTAGCTCAACAACATCCACCACAAACTTGAAAAATAGCCACTAGGATCAATACAGGTGTCTCGTTCCTATCCTAGAAAGATACATAGAGTTTTCATACTAACATGACACAATTTGTAAAGGTGGGAATCATAGCAGGGACTTGAAACTGTTGAATCTGGTTATCCCTATCTCTCAAGTCCTCATATAAATAGGTGACCTGTGCTCGTATATTTATCAGCTCCTATTGGCAATCTACTAACTCTCTTTCTCTTTCCCGCATAACATCCAATATGGTTTGAATATTTTCCTACTCCAAATCTAGTGCCCTCTTGACATCTTGTACTTCAACTTCAAGCTACATCCCCTAGACTCATATCCCTTTCTTAGACCTTGTATGTTGATCTATGCTAGACACTATCTCATTGTCCTTCTAGACTAACTATTTTGATATTTATCATAAATCTATCCTCAACATCTATTGCACAATTTTTTTGTCTTTCAACTAATTTTGCAAGTCAGAGAGTCATTGAGTGAAGTATTTCTTATCTCTCTTTGCACTGGTTTCCTTGTCTTATAAGGCCTTAGAGGCATCATTTAAATATTTCATAAGTTGTAATAGCTCTTATTCCCTATTCTGGAGTCTCTAAGACAAACCTTGTAATTCCTTACTAGTGGATGCTCTGATCTTATCTAGATCAACATGTTCCTCTGCAATCTTTGTTACTTGTTCCTTGAGTTCCTCAGAAGTTTTATCCTACATTTTTTTGTGGAGATTTTCATAGTCCATCTCAAAAGCCTTGTCTTTGGCATTCCAAATGTCAATGGTATTTTTGGCAAGGTGTAATTCCTTGTCTTTCTTCTCCATCTTTCAAGTAAGCTTCAAATAATCTAAAGAGACCACCCTCTAAAACTCTTTCATCATCTCAACCCTATCACAAGGTCATGCTAGGGTGAGATCTACACCAACTACATAGGTATCATACTCTTCAAGGAGAATTTGGTTGTGCATTTTTCCTTGGACATTCAAGACTATAGACACCGGGGTGAACACTTTATTTTTCTCATTGTAGAGGGAGATGAGATTGGCAATAGTTGGATAGTTACCTTCTCTATTCCTCATTTTTTGATCCCTAGCCAACCTGGTTTGCTTAGTATTGTTAAAATGGGTTTCTATCACACTATGGGCTACACCTTGTTGGTAGACAAAAGGAACACCTAAGGGAGGATTGAAAGGACTTGACGCCCAGGCCGACTTAATACAAGTTTTAGGGATCATTTTCAATGAGGATATTGAAAGGAAAGGGGAGAAAGGTGAGATGGTATTAACATGTGAAGGGAGGTTACTATCTAAGATTGCATGGGGGGTTGGACTTGAGAAGATGGGGTTGATAAACCATGAACTGGAGAAGTTGTGGGTGCTACACTTAGAGAAACTAGATACTAAAAAGAGAGAAGAAGGGGAGAGAAAATATTCTCTTGTGTGGCAATTGCAAGTGTGTTAAAAGCTTGTGTGCTTGTGATAATGGTTTCTTATTCTTCCTTTGTTTTTGTCTCATTTATCTTGTATTTCCTTCTACACCTCTTCTTCTTAGACTCTATGTGGCCATGTCTTATATCTCTCTTGCAAGATTCCTTCTCTCTAGAGCTCCAAGAGTCTTAGTATGACTCAGATTTTTGTATATACCACCTGTACCATAGATCTATCCACTACTGATTGAATTTTGTTTCCTTGGGGAGGGTTCAAATAGTGAGGAACTAGCTCTTCCTATCCCATACTATCTAACACTATCAAATGTTTAGTATCTCATAGATTTTTGAATTTCTCATTATCTATGGCATCATTATAGGGGGTGTACAGTTGTTTGGTTTCGTGCCTATAAATACAAAAGGCAATTATTTTCTCAGTATGGCCCAAGCTGATGAGAAACAACACATGACTTTTCTGATAAAAAAATATTGAGATTGAAATCCCATAAATCATGCAATAAGCAGAGTTCAAGGTGGACCAACTTGGAACCTAGAAAGGATTCTTATTTTCACAAATTCAAGGTTGCACCATCATATGATATCGCTAGTCTATAAATTATAGATTTTATTTTTCCTACACTCATCCTCTCATCAACAATTAAGACTTTCTTGAATAATTTAAGGGATAAGACTCTATCGGAGACTGGCGAAAAGTAGAAATGATTCCTCAGAGAAGTCATAGACTCTAATTATAATAAAATTTGATCTGAAGAACTAATCCACAAGGCCTCAAAACATTGCAACCATGAAGTTTGGGTTTCTCTAGGCCTACCCTCATTAGGTTTATCTAGGAGGGTCCAAAGAGATGGAATTAGAAAACATTCTACAAACAAGTTCTAATCATGAGGCATTGTCAAAATAAGGGTCCACATAGAAATGATTTTTCTCCATTGGGCTCCGTTCCACATATCTAGAGGCATAAACCTTAGAAAGAAGTCAACATTTTTGAAATAAAATCATGTGGACCAAATATGATGGGTACCTATAAACTAAGGACGTTGAGTTTTCATGCAACTACTACATTATACCTTTTAAAATAACCTCACTGAAGTCAAAGTAGAGCATGGGTGCAAAGGATGTCTTCAAACGATAGGTGACTAGTGCTTGAAACTCCTCTACCACCATATCAGTGTCCATCCTGTAAATAAAATCCAATATGGAGAAAAAATCTCTTGAATCTCCCTTGAAATTTAGTACACTAACACATCCGGGCACATTTTTTGACGAGTTATTGTCGAATGTCCGAAAAGACTTTGTTGCAAGTTCAACAAAAAGGTGGCATGAAACTCGTCGCTATTTTTTCATCAAATGTTTTGACACTGGATTGCACATCGCATTACAGATGATGATGCGTTGGAAACCAGTTTGGTTTGAAAGCGTAATACTATGACGAGTAAGATGTGTGTCTAATAAAACATGTAATTGAAAGATCAGCCTTTCCATCGACATTTTTTGGGGGTATTCGTTGGTATTCTGATGAAAATCCCAAACTATGCTCTGACAAGGATGTTGTACCTCCAACACAAAATGTCGTCAGATGTTTTCCATTACCGTCGGTCATTACAGGAAGTTCTCGCCAGAATTGAGATGAGCGGCCCTATTTTACTTCAACGGTAATAGTGTGCCTCTAACACAAACTTTCATCAGAGGTACAACATTACCGTCGGTAAATTGTTGTAGCAATTTTGACGACAATTTAACATTTAAAAAAAATGTATGCCCTAGCAGGCTGTAGTAGAATTAGCAATGAAAATTGTGGACATTGCACACAGAAGAATAGTGTCTTGTCCACAACTCAATTGAACCAATCTGAGAAGAATAAAATAATAAACATCAAATTATTATAGAGGGAGTTTTATAAAATTTAAAACCATAAATATATGTAGATTTTATGACATATGTTGAAAAGAATGACATAAATCTCTTCAATTTGTTTTCATTTAACAAACTAATAGCTAATAGTTAATACCAAATCAAATATTAATTGAGTTAAGCTTAGATATCTTACCATGTGCTTATTATATGTTGATTTCACTAGCTTGTTCATGGAATGAACTTCCCGCTCTCTAAAAGCATCATCAACAAAATAAAAAAATATTAGGCACTCTAGACACAAGAAACCAACCAAAGAATTCCTCATGATTGATATTCCACAAATTTCATTCAATGTTGTGTTAACAATATAGAAAGTAGAGGTGTTACAAATCATATTTTCACACTAAATCAAAGACTAAATATCTATTCTAGTGCAGATTATTTCTTACCCAAACAATCATTACAAGTGTATATTAAAATCATGGAAATAAAATGACATTGATTTGAAAATGAATCAGTCATAAAAGCATAAAGACAATGCATTCCTTGAGCTATAAATCGGCAAATGGAACAAAGGCCATCCATGCATAGTATACAAAGGACATATTTTTTTTTTAAAAAGGACAACTTCAATGCTGATTATGTTGACACAATATTTTGCAATATAAGGACATTCATCATCAATAGTAAGTGAAAATCGCAATTACATGCATTTCTATGGAAACTCAAAATGCATTTGAACACAAATATGAGCGTGAAGACAAAAATAATAACATGTCAAAATGTTGTAAATGTTACAAAGATAATGAAATATAAAGAACAACAATCGGTCAATGCATTATTCTCAGCTCAAAAGGTAGTCCATTAATGAATATGTTATGATTAGATCAAGGTAAAGGTTTCATTATCAATAATAGACAAGTATACATAGTTGGAACCTTGCCATGACTGAGGATTTGAAGCTATTTGTAATAAAAAGAGGTTAAAGATTGTGAGATATGTAATAGAGTGATAATAGACTCAATTTGGTCAAAATAGTTATATTCAATTCATAACAGTATGCATTAAAATGAAGTTTCAAATAAACGTTCATTGCATACCTACACCAAATGTTGCACAAGTGCACAAATATGCCATAAGATCAAGATGAACATAGAAAGAGGGTTTCATCACCAAGAGAAAGAACACCATAAAATCCAAACTAAGATAGACAAATAAATGGCATAATTGATAAATAACAGTGATTGAGAATCAATTAATACAGCCAACCCTTAGCACAAGCATAATAATATTACATTCATAGAGCAGTTCATGTCCAACATAATGATTACAAGTTAAATATAAAGGCATATGAACAGTTCTCAATGATTTAGGAATAGCTACAAAGAATAGAATCAAATTTTTCATTTTGAGCATGAAGCAATTGAGGAAAACATTGATAAGAGTGTTATTGAATGATGTCATAGAATAACACAGTTGAAAAGAAGATATAATAGAAATATCCACTATTTCATATATCTGTGCTATACAATTACAAAGTGCAATATCCATACTGGCAAATAGAAGATAAGGATTTCATAATAGAAAAACCATGATGTCTCAAAGTTATCACAAAAAAGAAGATTGTCGAACCTTTTTATCCACAAAGCATGTATTTTCATTTTATATGGATCTCATTAATGTTAAAAGGATCGAGTTCCTAGCAATGGTTTCGAGGTATAAACTCGTAGTTTTAATTATTTCTCAGCCAAGGTGGAACTTTAGGTTTAAAAAGAAATGTAGAAAAATGAGTCACAGTTGTTATGAGTGTGAACCCACAAGAAGGTCTATCAATTTTTATCATACCTGAAGTTAACACACAAGAAGCCATCAAAGATTCTTTGAAGACTAAGCATACATGAACTATTCCTCACCTAATCTATAACCAACATTTATCAATAATTACATGTTAGCTTATGTGGTAGAAAGTGAAAAATTTAACCAAACAAATTACAAGAAAATAAACTTAATTTAGTCAATAATTTAGGTAATTTAGTCAATTTCATGGCTTCAAATATAGACAAACCACTCACAGATACCTTCTTGTGGTAATTTTTTGAAGACAAAACACTAAAGTTGTCAACCGATCTATGATGTTAATTATTGCTCTTCATCTGAAATATTGATCAGGACTTGAAGCTTCGAATGCCCCAAAGATAGGAATAGAGAGAGAGGATGTCCATCTATATCTCTCTTTCTTCATGTCTTTGGGGCATCTAATACTTCATTAAGTAGTCATTGGAGTATGTTCATCTATATCTCTCTCCCTTCCTGTCTTTGGGGCATCCGATGCTTCAAGTCATTGAAGGATCTTCATATGTATCTATATTTGTATGCAATGGAGAGATGAGAAAGGTGATTGACACTATATAAGGGACTTAGAATAGTGTCTAAAGGAAGGGTAGGTTATGATCCATAGGAATAAGGACTTGGAGGATGTTTCAAATTTGAAAATTTGGTACTATCTCAGGTTTTATATGCCTAGTCCTAATTAGACAGAAAGATGAACTAACTTTTTATTGTGTGTTGATGATATTTGTGAAGGAATAATTTGTGAAGAGTATTAAGATGATGTTATCAAGCCCCTAGAAATCATTGTGGTCATTAAAATTCAAATAATATGGTGATGGGACTCACTGTCCTAATTGGTGTTATGACTGTCATAAATGAAAAAGAGGAAGTTTACTTTTGCATGTAGAATGGTTAGGTTTGTGAATGAATGGTGTTAAGTAGAGATTTTAGGGGATATGAGGAGACCCAAGGAGTCATTAATAGACTCAAGAAAGTGGAAATGAGACCATTTAACATTTTTTGTCCATGAATGTGCTTATACTTCCCTTTAAGACAAAAGGGGATGAATAGGTGGTTTGTGTGTGTGAGAGGTTGGATGGGGTATAGAAGGCTAAGAGTGGCATGAGGAAGAGGCTTGGGTAGTGATAAAATGGAAAGAGTGAACCCTTGGGAAGTCATAGAATTGTGATGATTGGTGTACGAAAGAGTATTTAAGATTCATTATGGAGTGGTCCTAATAGGAGCAGCCATAGCGGTTTGGCTTGGATTATGGAATGTGAGCATGTAATGGATTTTGGGATGATCTGACTACCCTTTTAAAAAGTTAAATGAATATTTTCCTATGTAATCAGCAATATGAATCTAAAAAACAAAATATATTTTTTGTAATTAGAAATATGAATATAAACAACAAAATCTTAATCAAGGACCTTATCTATGATGGTCTCCACTAAGTAACATCATGTGATGTTGTTCATGTTGGCTCTGTTAGACCCTGCAATGAAGATTCAATACACATTATTAAATAACATTAACAGTGGAGAACAATGAAATATTAAAAAGTGTGTTACCTTATTGAGATTATCTTGGTTTCAAGAATAGTTTAATATTATCTACCTAACAGGGCCAACCACGTGAATGTGGAAGTTCATTTGGCTCGTCCCCCCCTAACATCATTCTAAATTGATAAGTAGGAGATATTTTCCACAGCAAGTCAAATTGTGATATTGCTATTAGGATTCAACTGTGTAGTTTTTTAGTCAAACTCATTGACCCATGATTCATGAGTAGTGGTTCAACATGAACCCATCTCTCATGAGAGTGAATGGAACATGATCCAATGAGTGCTATGTGTTCCATTCACTCTCATGAGAGATGGGTTCGTGTTGAACCACTACTCATGAATCATGGGTCAATGAGTTTGACTCAAAAACTACATAGTTGAATCCTGATAGCAATATCACAATCATTCTAAATTCTCTATTAACATATAAAATTCATTCATTCTTTCATCTATTAATAAATTATAACATTAATTCATTATCACATAACATTCATTAACACCTAACATTCATTATCACATAACATTCGTTAATACATATCATTCATTAATACATAATTAAATTCAGTAGCACATAAAATTCATTCATTAATCATTTCCTTTTTTGTTTTTTAGAAGCTAAGAAAAGACTATGTGGAGCATCAATTTCTTCATCACTTTTCCCCTCTTCAAGTGTTGTTCCCTCTAGTTGTACCCTATGCCTAGTCTTTTACTCGCAACATGGAGACCTATGCAAAGGGGTGCCCGCTACAATAACAAATAAATGGGTTAAACTCATAAGATTTTTTTATTATTGTTACAAGTATTTCATTAATTAAAATAACATTGAAAGGGTGCTCTTTATCTAATGGGACCACATAATCTTCCTAATCATGTCATCTAGCCTCATCCTCAACACCTTGAACACCATCTCAATCCTCTAGAGTTGAAACATGAAAGGTTACAATAATCAATACACCAATTACAATTAAATTCATTTAAAATAATAACAGTGGTCCGACTCTTTACTTGATGGGGAAACATCATGTTCTTGATGTTTTCTATCTTGATCATGCTCCACTTGTTCACCACACTCTACATGCTCTAAAATAAAAACAAAAAAGGTTACATTAATTACTACACCAATTACAATTAAAGATATTTAATTATGTTAATAATTACATTAAAAAAATTGTATAGCACAAGAATATCTCCAATACATGATGCACATCACGACCTTCATCATTTGTTGGTTGTACTCCAACCTCAGCATGTTTCATTCCAATGTCATGTGCATTGTTATCATTGCTTGCTTATTTTAAAAAATAATAGTCACTTAATGGTGGAAATTTCTATCGAATAGATTATTGCTCAAGTGTTCAATTTTAAATAACCTTTATTTAGGTTATTTACTTGCGTGACAAATACACTAGAATCTTGTGTTTCCCCACTCAATTCTCTTGGGTGTTCATTCATGACTTCATAGCCTTGCTGGAAGGCAATATTCATGTCATCTTCTGTGGGCACTCTATTGAATTTAGAGCCCTGCATTTTTGCATAATATTATGAATTTTGCTTCTATTGTGTGATTAAAAAAAAATGCAATCTATTATTTTGGTATGATATTTCATTTATTGATACTTACAATTCATGTGGCAACTTTCATATAGCCACCAAATCCAAGTTTGTGTTTCATGTGTTTTTCTAGTCTTGCCTTCATTTCCTTCAATGTGTCGAGCAACCAATGAAAAGTTTAAAATATATTAGGTTATGTAAAAATAAAAAGTAATCCGTACATAATTACATTATTAATAGTATCACATACCTTCTTTTTCCTGGTGGTGTATGCCCTTTTCTCTTTTCTTCTTTCTCCTTTCCACCGGAAACCAGGTCCTTCCACTCCCTCTCTAAAATCATGGGGGGATTCTTGTACTTTCTCTTCTTCTCTAAATGTATCCTATATTGGTCCCTCACATACTTTAGATATGTGTCATCTTTCTGAAGGACCTTGGTTTTGTTGAATTTATCATTTCCAAAAAACACAACTAAACAAATTATGAGTTCATCTTTTAATTGTTGATTTTGGGCATTTCACCATGGATGTATGGTGGGCTCGAAGATCTCCAATGTAAGATCGTTTAGATTTTTATAAAAAACATCATTGCCTAAAAAAAAAACATGGGATCATCAGTCCAAAAAGAGTGATGAATAAGTAAATTATAATTGGACTATATATAATAATAATGTTAAAGTACTTGGAACCTTCTCTATATTTATGGGAATAAAATCATTGGTCACCACAAATGTGACCAGAAATGTTATTGTACTAGTAATACGGGAAGATCAAAGAAATGTTTCTAAAACATCACAACTAATGCCTTTACATCCTTAGATACATGTCCTTATGCATAGGTCAGTGCACTAGTCAATGCATGCTTGCTTCATGTTGGCATTTGAGTCAGCAACATAGGCACAAATGATGGGGTCGAATGAGTTTGTGTTTTCACATGAACATGGATATCACCTAAAGTACATGGAGCACTCAGATCATGGCCAACATCATCATGAGGATGCAAAAAAAATTGTAAAAAGAACACGTACATATTTTAGCTAATGACATAAAAGAGTATAAAATATAAACCGTGAATGAACTTATGTTGTAATTAAAGGTTTCATAACAACTTGCTTCCAAGTATTGTAATCTCTTTTTCAATTTTGTATCCCTCTCTTGTATCTCATTAGTTTGAGCCTCCATGAATAACAATGTAATCATTTCTTGATTTTGTTTTTGCATCCTTCTTATCATTTCAACAGGGTTTGGGGAATATATAATGTCATATACGCATAATAGTGAGTCCAAAACTATTTTGAGGTTGTCAAGTATTGCATGTGTCTTTCCTCGGACATCCACTTTTGACAAGAATACTAATAACATTATCAAAATTAATCCAAAACCATAAAGAAAATAACATAATAATATAACAATTATAATGAGGTTTACCTGCTAGGAAGAGGTTCCTGGAGGTGCATCCACCTGTGACAAGAATATTAGTAACATTATAAAAATTAATCAAAAACTATCAAGAAAAGAACATAATAATATAACATTTTGCTTGTATCTAATTTGTACAATTACAATGAAGTTTACCTACTAAGAAGAAGTGCCTGAAGGTGCATCCGATTTTGTGGTATGGGTTGGATCCTCCCTCCTACAATCAATGTCTCTTTGTGACAAAAATTATATATAAAAAAACATTAGTGAAATGAAACAAATAGACTTACAAAAAAACTTAATAATCAAATGGTATATTGGAGTCATTAATTGGAGGTTTGTTTAAATGTTATATTATGTACCACCCGCATGATAGAAACTTTTTATATATCTATGTGATTCAAATTTTAATTGATTAGCATATTTTCCCCTTCACTTATTTATTTTATCATACATATGAATACAAGGTTCCCCTCGTGTGCCTCAAATATGCAAATCAGTTTACTATTTGTTGACCCAGGTCGTGTACTGTTTATAAACCCTATAATATTCCACATGTTTCTTTTGGCCTTCTATCAATGTACATAGTCTCTCTTTTACTTTGATCACTATCTGCTAGTTGTATATAATTTGTTGATAGTGCATACCTATGCATACTTTGTGTATATCGAATCAACTATATCCATTTTTTGTAAATGTAACAGGTTCTGACATACTCCATCAATTCAATAATTTTTTGTAATAGACCTTTATGTCATCCATGGAAAATAGGCCCAAACCATGTAATGACAATGGTACTATGTGATATATCCTCTCAAATTAACATAAAAATTAATGTTTATTGGAGGAAGTTCCTTGGGTACCCATTATTTCTAAAGATGTTTGTACCTTAAGAGAACCTCGATGTCGCCATCATTGTAAGAACATGACC
This sequence comes from Chamaecyparis obtusa, assembly GCA_027943335.1. Taxonomy (NCBI): domain Eukaryota; kingdom Viridiplantae; phylum Streptophyta; class Pinopsida; order Cupressales; family Cupressaceae; genus Chamaecyparis; species Chamaecyparis obtusa. The sequence continues at coordinate 1,321,929 of BSBK01003670.1, read as the reverse complement.
TCCCTTGAGAAAGAAAAAATTCCATGAGTTTATTGAATTTTATTGTAATCTTTTGACCTCTAGTTGATCTTCCTCTTTTAGACCTAATACATATCTCGCATTCCTCTTCTCTTCCTGAATTTCCCTTTCTCAAGGAAGACACATCTAACAAATACCTATTTGGTGGTACCTGCACTCCATAAAATGAGAGATAGTTGGTAGAGGATTTATCGTTATTGTGAGAGGAAATAAATTTTAGGATACCATGGAGAGAGACAACAAGAAGTTGTAATAGATGGTTCACAATATCTTATTGATTTTATGCAAATGTTACAAATATATTTAAGGGAAGGTTGTCAAAGGTCCATTGCATGGATTGATATGAATGGCTCATGATTTTTCCCCAAATTCATGATTGAGGGTAATGTTGATGAAGAAGTCAGCCCTAAAGTTGAGGTTGAGATTTAAATTTGATTAAGCCCAACTCAGGCCTCAAGTGCTAATAATTATAATTTAACAAGCCCAACTTAAAATATATAGGAGGGATGAGAAAGTGGAATGAGCTATACCATGTGGATGTCAAGGTGGTTTAGGTGAGAAAAAATCAATTTTTTGACAAAATATAGTTGCTAAAATTTTACTTATTATTAACCCACTCCAAGATGGGTGTAAAGAGAAAGAAAGAAAATAATAAATGGTTTCTATAGGGTGTATTGACTTATACTTTATGATCAATAAAAAGAAGTGTCGCCTTACCTTTATGTAGACTATGCAGGATCCTTGCTAAAGGGGATGGATGTTCCAGGTTCTTGCATACAAAATTAATTTATCCAATGTTATTTTACATCTTATATGAGTGTCAATCATAATCATATTTACATAAGTCACATGATACATATTCTAAAGATTACATAGTAGACAATTAAAAATTAGGAGCAAGTAAAATTTACTTATTTACTGATTAGAATTAGGTAGAAATTAGCATATATGATCCCTTGGAAAAAAAAAATAGGTAGAAATTCTAGGATAACATCTTTATGTTTTGAAGCCTCTTTATCCAAAGGTGGACAATGTCCTTTCTCTCTTAACTGGAATCAAGGGTGCAGAGGTTTCTCTGCATTGTCTCAATCTACCACTCATTTTGATATACCAAAAAAATGCAAAGCAACCCTTTGTACCCCTGATATGATTAAAGAGAAAGTAAATTGATCCCCTTTGGATAAAAATGATAATTCATTCTTGGAATAGTTTCTATAATATGTTCAAACATCAAACTCTCATCTTCCATATCTCCTTGCATCAATGTTATGACTTATTCAAAAGATAGATTTTTGTTTCCTTGTGGAATAGGTATAGGAATTCATTGATTCATTCATGGAAGTTGTGAAAACTAGACTCCTTTTAGGTCTCTAAATGCAAAACAGCACTTCCACACTCATGAACAATTTATACAACCACTTATGAGGCAAAAACTTGAAACTAGAAAAGATTGGCGAAGGTCTATCCTAGAATTAGTACTGTGACTTCTATGGATTCAACATGTGTTTCCCTCCTATGACTCAATTTTAATAAGGTTACAAGCTACAAATAATGACTCTCATCAAATAGACCCTAACATGCGTGAATTCAATTCTTAAAGTAGATTGATATGGTATGGAATGAAATGGATTATGATTGTGATTCAACCTTAAGAAAAGATAGTGGTGTAGGAGCACAAAGGATGGTCCTATGAGCTCCAAGGACGATCTTATGTGGTCATTTATGAAATGTTTCTATTTTTATTTTTTTGTGATCCAAACTTTGAAATAAGGCCTCATTAGGCCACTTGTGTTTGTAATAAGACCTAAAGGTCCATGTATTGCATGTAACCTATCAAAGGAATAATTGGTTAATTCTAGTCAATAATCACCCAAATATGTTACAAGGGTGTCTATGATGTTTCCTTTCAATGATTACACATGATTACAAGGTGAGATCTGCCAATGAGAATAAAGTATGAAATATGCATTGGAGGGGTAACCAATGTTAGCACCACTTGAAGAAATGATTCTATAACACCTAGCATCACTTCTAAAATTGTGTAAATGGATCAAAGAAGTAAATATAAGTGTGGTTGTGTTATGAATGAAAGAGGAGACTACATGTATGAGAAGAGATTACTGAGAAGGTGATGATAAAAGAAGTCACCGAGTACAGAGCGGTAAAGAGTTAAAAAGTTATTTTGATACAGAAGTGAATCTACTGAGTACTAAATTGTTATTGTGAAAGATACACAGTATGAGTTAATGAGTTATTGAGCATAAAGAGTGTGATAAGCATATGATTGATGCAAGTTTGACAAACATATTTTGTGTTACTGATTAAAGAGTAATCAGAATTGTAAAGTCTCTTAACCGAGCGGATCCTAATAGATCTTATTTTGTAAATCCTTTAACTAGGTATAGTTCTTAGATTAGAATTATAAAATCCTTTCACAAGGTAGAATTAATAGTCTGAAGAATCTTAATCGGGTTAATACTCTTAACAGGGTAAGCTATCAGAAATAGCTAAACATTGTATCTCTAACTGAGAAAACATTATCATGCAATAGTGAAGTCTTGTGGGTGTCATCCCCACTACAATTTTTATCCTCCAACAAGGATTTATGTGATACCAAAATATTTGTGTTATGGCTTATCTGTTATATCTTTTATATATTTTATGAGATGTATGCAAAATCTATGGATTCAATAAATGGTTAAGAAGGAAAGGTTAAATAGTTTAAAATTATTTTATAGTGATGATTCACCCCTACCCTCTTAGTACTCACCTTTGAATACTTAGTCCAACACATCTTCGAAGTACTCTTTAGCTCTAAAGGATCTTGCATAAGAAAAATTCAAAATTAGTTATATTATATGATCTACAATCATAAAATTAACATCAAAATCAATATAGATTGAACCAAAATTGAACTTTAAAATTGAATTCTTGATTACCTCAACTCTACATCTCTTAGGATGGTCAGGAGTCCTAGCATATTTTTGTGGCAATGAATGGATGTCACTAATATTTCAAAACTCAAGTTATATATGTTCACTTGAGAATAAAATTGATACAAGTTAACCTATAATTATTAGTGATATGAACATATTTACTAGACATAAAATAACATAAAAGGTCATATATTTGGGAATATCTTCTTCTGCTAGCATAGAAGCAGTCAACAAGGATATGAAACCTATAATTACCTATACATAAAAATGAAAAGTATGTGAAGCTATCAATCTATGTTGACATGCATAATCATTCTAAGTTCTTTAAAATCTTAATTCAATCAAATTTGCATTCAATTATTTTTCCCTTATCACTGGGTATTGATGCACCTCCTTTGCACTACATCTTCCTTTCACTAGTTGTATCTTGTAAGAGTAAAATAAGATAAAAATGTTAGTTAATATATAATTTAATCAATGTAAATTTAAAAAACAAGCATGTATAGAATAAAAAATATAAACAAATAAACACACAAATATATATCGTGAAGATATGAAGGAAAAATAAAATAGATGAGAGGGTGGCGTCCAAGACCTTTCATGTCCTCCTCAATCATCAACTATTAATCGACCATATAAATAAATAATAGTACAATATTAATAAGTTCTCTTATAAATATATTTAAAATACAATGCAATACAATATTAATAAGTTATCTCTTATAACACTAATACATTTGGGGTGAAATTGCGATGGCAATTTGCGACGGCAGGCAAATGTCATGCGGTTTTGGCCTTTTTTTTTCAAATATAGCCCGACACCGTCGCAATTTGTGACGACAATACATTTGGCACTGTCGCAATTGCGACGTTGTCGGGATATAAGCGCAAAATTAAAAAGGAACGTTGTCATGTGTGTTTTCAACAACGCCGTAACCCTCCGCGAAATCACATCAGGATATAAGGGCAAAAAAAATAAGAATGTTATCATTTGTGTTTTCAACAGCGCCGTAACCCTCCGCGAAATCACATCGGGATATAAGGGCAAAAAAAACAAGAACGTTGTCATTTGTGTTTTCAACAACGTCATAACTCTCCGTGAAATCACAGCTACAATTTTTGAGTACGTTGGGTTTATTTTTCTTTTGTCATTATTATGTAATCTGGTATTCAGCTGTTAGAGAGCTAAAATACCCAAAAATGAGGACATATCTATGTTGAATTTATTGTTAGCGGCTTTGGTTATTTAGAAGTTTAATTTTATTTGTTCATCTTTCAAGCACAAACGTTTTGTGGACCGTAACGTCTTCATTGTTTCGGGTATGCAGTGAAACAGCCCTAACTTGCAATTGCGATGTTGTCGGGATATAAGGGCAAAAAAAAAAAGGAACGTTGTCATTTGTGTTTTCAACAGCACCGTAACCCTCCGCGAAATCACATCGGGATATAAGGGCAAAAAAAACAAGAACGTTGTCATTTGTGTTTTCAACAGCACCGAGAGAGATTCCCTCCGCGAAATCACAGCTACAATTTCTGAGTACGTTGGGTTTATTTTTCTTTTGTCATTATTATGTAATCTGGTATTCAGCTGTTAGAGAGCTAAAATACCCAGAAATGAGGACATATCTGTGTTGAATTTATTGTTAGCGGCTTTGGTTATTTAGAAGTTTAATTTTATTTGTTCATCTTTCAAGCACAAACATTTTGTGGACTGTAATGTCTTCATTGTTTCGGGTATGCAATGAAACAGCCCTAACTTGCGACTACCTTCACGGTACTTGTGTACATTATCATGTTGTCTTTACAGTGACTGTCCTCATTCAAGTGGCAATTACACAAGGGACAGTCACTGTGAGATGTCCTCATTTGTGACAAGGACAGTCACACTTAGGACATCTCATAGTGATATTCCCTTGTGTAATTTCCACTTGAATGTATTGCTATTGAACCACATTAATGCTTTTCTTCTTCAACAAATGAGGACAGTCACTGTAAAGACAACATGATAATGTACACAATTACCAAAAAATGATCTTGTTAATTGATGTAACACTTTGTCTTGCTCACTCCCTATCCTTCACTAGGGTCTCTTTAGGCCAATGTTTTGACTTGATAGGGTACTTAACTATCCCTACACTCTTTAGGTATCTCTACCCAAGATCCCACTCCTTCAACTAGTGCACACCAACAAGAAATACAACGAACTCTGCTCAATACCAATATAGCTACTAGGACACTCCTAGTCTTGTCTTCACAAATTGAAACACATTCAACTAGAACTTTACTCCATGGAGAGGCTGGCCACTAGGACCTCTATTGGTTTCAATATTACTCCTTCACCTATACTTTTCATCAGTACTTCAATCCGGTTCATCAAACCATGCCAATTGCACCCAAAAATAGGCTGCTAGCAATTAGGCCTTTGTCAAGCCTTTTTATTTATATTAAGCCACCTAAAGGGCTTAGGATTTAGATGCCCTTTATTGAGAACTCCAAGATATCTAAGGTCTTCTCCTCCTAGATTTTTTGTACACCAACTGCTACAGCCATGCCTGAAAACAAGTATTTTGACACAACTTGGACAGTCTGACTAAGAGTTTGTTTTCTTAGCAGCCAAAGAAACTCACCCAATCTTCTAATTTGACTTGGGGCTTCTTTAGATGTGTGTCTACCTCTCCATGAGATTTTAGTTGAAGCAACCAATGCATTCAACTTGTTGTAATCTTCTTGTAATGATTTGTCATCCCTAACTGTGCTCAACTGACTCACCTAGGACATCATTGCAAACATAGAAAATGAGCTTCCCAGGGCCCCTCCTTCCAAACATATAGTACATGGAGTCTCCTCACCCATTCCAAGAGCCCGTACAAAATTGACAATGGAATGATGAGCTAAGACTCCATTTGTTCAACCTGCCTGGTTCAAACCAATGATAGGGTACTTAACAAAAGAATTAACAAACTAGTTGGAATGCTTCAAAACTCAAAAAAAACACAACACAGAATAAAAAAACAACTTGTACTAACTTTTCCAATAGACACTGCGAGCTATCTAATCCATTAATCAACTGAAAACAAAGAAACAAAAAAACTCAAGAATTCACTAAAACCGTGTTACTCTACAAATCTTCTTAATTCCAAATGTTTTTCCCCCCAACCTTTTGCACAGATTGATGGAGGCCTCTTATAGTTGATCTGATGCCTAATTCAATGGTTTCATATAGTTACATAACCAGCTTACTCGAAAATGCTCCCTTGCACAAATGTTGTCAATGTTGTGAATGACAACATTGACAACTTGTTACAACCTTTGGGATTTTGGTTCAAAAATTATTGTTCAAACACCATAAGACCCTAACCATGACTTAGTTAGGCTATTTAGACCTCACATAGGCCACTTCTACACTTCTTTGCCCAATTTGACCCCTAAATGCTTCATTCCCACTTTTGCCACAATATTGGTAACTTGGGTACAAATTGGCACTTGCCTTCACAAAGGTCACACATGAGGACATCTCACAGTGATCGATTGTCCCTTGTGTAATTTCCACTTGAATGTATTGCTATTGAACCACATTAATGCTTTTCTTCTTCAACAAATGAGGACAGTCACTCTAAAGACAACATGATAATGTACACTCACTGTAAGGACAGTCACAAATGAGGACATCTCACAGTGACTGTCCCTTGTGTAATTGCCACTTGAATGTATTGCTATTGAACCACATTAATGCTTTTCTTCTTCAAAAAATGAGGACAGTCACTCTAAAGAAAACATGATAATGTACACTCACTGTAAGGATAGTCACAAATGAGGACATCTCACAGTGACTGTCCCTTGTGTAATTGCTGCTTGAATTACACAAGGGACAGTCATTGTGAGATGTCCTCATTTGTGACAAGGACAGTCACACATGAGGACATCTCACAGTGATTGTCCCTTGTGTAATTGCCACTTGAATGTATTGCTATTGAACCACATTAATGCTTTTCTTCTTCAACAAATGAGGACAGTCACTCTAAAGACAACATGATAATGTACACTCACTATAAGGACAGTCACAAATGAGGACATCTCATAGTGACTGTCCCTTGTGTAATTTCTGCTTGAATTACATAAGGGACAGTCATTGTGAGATGTCCTCATTTGTGACAAGGATAGTCACACATGAGGACATCTCACAGTGATTGTCCCTTGTGTAATTGTCACTTGAATGTATTGCTATTGAACCACATTAATGATTTTCTTCTTCAACAAATGAGGACAGTCACTCTAAAGACAACATGATAATGTACACTCACTGTAAGGACAGTCACAAATGAGGACATCTCACAGTGACTGTCCCTTGTGTAATTGCCGCTTGAATTACACAAGGGACAGTCATTGTGAGATGTCCTCATTTGTGACAAGGACAGTCACACATGAGGACATCTCACAGTGATTGTCTGTAATGTCCCCTTTTTGGCTAACTTGGAAAACAGGAACAATTACTCCACTTCTCAGACTTACTCTATCAGATACTTACAATTAAACTAAGTAATGGAGGTTACTTAAGATATCAACCGCTATTTCAGATTCAATCACAATATGTGTGCAAGATGATATTGATACCAATATGTTTAATAGCACTATCAGATATAATGATATGAAATATGCTATGAATATGATGTTTCCTATCACTTATAGTGATAGTATAATGATGGTATGTCTGATATAAACAATATCGATATACAATCAATAAGTATTGCTTACAGCAATGTATTTGCTGTGTCTGATATGATGATGTAATTATGCAAATGTGTAAGATCGCTATGAGTGATATGTTGCTATTTCAGATTCTGAATTATATGCTTGCAACTTCAAATATTGATGCTGTTTCTGACTATCCTTTCTATCTGTGCAATCATGGTGTTGTCTCTGATCTGCAATGATAAACTTGAAACCAAACTGCCAAAGGCAGATGCTCTATTGAGTATATCCAAATATGGATAAGTAAATAAAGTTCTAATGATGCCTTGAGTGACTGATGAGAATGCATTCTTATATTGTCTTTAACAAATGAAGAGATGCTATGAATGAGACGTGTCTTGTTTCTTCCTCCATGTCCCTTTGTTAATCACACCTTTCCATAATCCGACAGTTCACATAATATTATTTCATTATTTTCTGATCATAGATAACTCCCAGATTGACTCAATATCAAATCTTTTTATGAAGGTAATCTTCCCTAATTGGTAGTGCAACCAGTAGTTAACATCCATTGTGTTTGTATTAGTTTGGTCTAACTATCATTAGTATTTAGTCAATCGATATTAACTCTTGCCTTATCCCATATTGTTATGATGATATCCAATCTTTCTACTCTGATATAAGTCGATATCATTTTCTGATAATTGTCCATTTATTGGTTGATTGCTGGTAATGGAGTTTGATCTTCAAATTGACTTCCATTCCTGTTAATACTTAAGGATACATTGTACTTATTATCCATGACTGATGCCTCATTCATCAATAGCTTGTGATATAATCACTGATGCTTTTGTGTTTCTACAAGATGTGGTTTATCTCAGACAATCAATAATCTTTCAATCCTTTAGTCGATATCCTCCTATGTGGTGTCTATTGATATAGATAGTAGAATTCAATCTAGTTTATGTTATTGTCATGATAACATAGGAAGTGATGGTGCATATTTGCTAGCGGGTCTTCATGTTTGATATTGCTTTATCGGATATGTCATTGTCTAAACTTGTGCAATTAATGATTATTTATAATATATGAATGGTTATCCTTCTTGCTTATCAATACATCTTCTGAAACACATAGCGACCTATCCCTTATTCATATCATGTTGATCTTGACTTCATAGTATTTGGTTCATTAATCATCCTCTCATGGTATCGATGTGTAATGACTAGTGATTGTTGTATCACTTCTTCATTCCTCATCGTGATAGATAATGCAGATGTTTAATGTAGATGTATATCGATTACAGATATTCGATATTGCTTTAAACATTATTATTATTATTATTATTATTAATGTTATTGTTATTATTAAATATTATAATTAATGATGTTAGTAATATTAATAATATTATAATAAATATTATTATAGTGATAACATATTGTTTTATATTGAGAGGTTTATTAATATTATTTATATATTAAAATTATTATATCAATAATTGATTTAATATTATTACTTAATATATTATTATAATATAATATATATAATTTATTAATAATTATTTATTATTAATTTATATTATAATTATAATCATAATTATATTATTTATTAATATTTTAATATTATTTAATTAACATATTACTTATTATGCTAACTATATATTATTATTATCTTTTGATAATAATTATATATTATTGTTATATACCGTTAATAATAGATTATTATATATCATCTAATCATTTTATTATTATACTAAGTTCAATATGTCACGGCTCATGACATTGTCCCTTGTGTAATTGCCACTTGAATGTATTGCTATTGAACCACATTAATGCTTTTCTTCTTCAACAAATGAGGACAGTCACTCTAAAGACAACATGATAATGTACACTCATTGTAAGGACAGTCACAAATGAGGACATCTCACAGTGACTGTCCCTTGTGTAATTGCCACTTGAATTACACAAGGGACAGTCATTGTGAGATGTCCTCATTTGTGACAAGGACAGTCACACATGAGGACATCTCACAGTGATTGTCCCTTGTGTAATTGCCACTTGAATGTATTGCTATTGAACCACATTAATGCTTTTCTTCTTCAACAAATGAGGACAGTCACTCTAAAGACACCATGATAATGTACACTCACTGTAAGGACAGTCACAAATGAGGACATCTCATAGTGACTGTCCCTTGTGTAATTGCCACTTGAATGTATTGCTATTCAGCCACATTAATGCTTTTCTTCTTCAACAAATGAGGATAGTCACTCTAAGGACAACAAGATAATGTACACTCACTGTAAGTGTACATTATCATGTTGTATTACAAATGGACCTTATGTTGGTCGGGATATAAGTGCAAAAAAAAAAAGGAACGTTGTCATTTGTGTTTTCAACAGCGCCGAGAGAGATTCCCTCCGCGAAATCAAGCGGGTTATCATTTGTGTTTTGAACAAAGCGGGTTGTCATTTGTGTTTTGAATAGCACTGAGAGAGATTCCCTTCGCGAAATCAAGCGGGTTGTCATTTGTGTTTTCAACAGCGCCGAGAGAGATTCCCTCCGCAAAATCACAGCTACAATTTCTGAGTACGTTGGGTTTATTTTTCTTTTGTCATTATTATTTAATCTGGTATTCAGCTGTTAGAGAGCTAAAATACCCAGAAATGAGGACATATCTGTGTTGAATTTATTGTTAGCGGCTTTGGTTATTTAGAATGCTTCCCCACAATACTTAATTACACAAGGGACAGTCACTGTGAGATGTCCTCATTTGTGACAAGGACAGTCACACATGAGGACATCTCACAGTGACTGTCCCTTGTGTAATTGCCACTTGAATGTATTGATATTCAACCACATTTATGGGCCCGTTTGGACCACGACACACAGTAGCATCTACAGAGAAGAATATCCCAGGTGTAACAAGTTGTAAGAATATACCAACAGTTCTAAGAAGTTCCCTAGCACGTAGTAGAATCTACAGAGAAGAATATACAACATGAGGGCAGCCACTGTAAAGACAACATGATAATGTACACTCATTGTATGTGTACATTATCATGTTGTCTTTACAGTGACTGACCTCATTCAAGTGGCAATTACACAAGGGACAGTCACTGTGAGATGTCCTCATTTGTGACAAGGACAGTCACACATGAGGATATCTCACAGTGACTGTCCCTTGTGTAAGCCACTTGAATGTATTGCTATTCAACCACATTTATGGGCCCGTTTGGACCACGGCACACAGTAGCATCTACAGAGAAGAATATCCCAGGTGTAACAAGTTGTAAGAATATACCAACAGTTCTAAGAAGTTCCCTAGCACATAGTAGCATCTTCTAATTGTCTATACCACTTCACAAGGTATTGTTTGCACACATTGTTTTTGGTTCTTTTGATGACCCTTGTTTTGAAATTGCTATTAGGCCTTGTAGCTTATATGTTTTGATTGCTGGAGAGCTTCTAAAGCTAAGCAAGAAGACCATTGCACGAGTTATAGCCGCGCGCTCAGGTTTGAAAATTGTATATTTTTTAATCTAATGTATATTTTAACTAGACTTTTAGCTTATTTTTGCTGTATATTTTAATCTAAAGGGAATCATGGATGTGAACTTGAAAGAATTTTGTACTTAGTTCTTATGGAGAGAATAGTAGTAGTTTACGGTCTAATATCAAATAGAGTTTTCCAATTACAGAAATTTAATGAATTCTAATAGCTTATATGTTTTGATTGCTGGAGAGCTTCTAGAGCTAAGCAAGAAGACCATTGCACGAGTTATAGCCGTGCGCTCAGGTTTGAAAATTGTATATATTTTAATCTAATGTATATTTTAATCCTTTTTCCATGTCATGTAATATGTCTTGCCTTGTAGCTTATATGTTTTGAAATTGCTGTTAGGCCTTGTAGCTTATATGTTTTGATTGCTAGAGAGCTTTTAGAGCTAAGCAAGAAGACCATTGCACTAGTCGTAGCCGCGCGCTCAGGCATGAAAATTGTATATTTTTTAATCTAATGTATATTTTAACTAGACTTTTAAAATATTAAAGGCTTTAACTAGGTCTAAGAAGATTTGTGTACTTTTGACAATTTTGCTTAGTCACTGAAAGTTGTAGACCGAAGTTTTCATAGCCCAATTTTTGCTTCCTGCGAAGAACGATCATGTCAGATAATATAAGTGAAGAACAAAATAGGGAGACAATTGCTAGATTGTGGTCTAACTTGAAAAGAAAAGGTGATGGAAAATGTTATTGTCCCTGCAAAATTTGTAAGGGCTTAAACCGTGGAAGATTGCTAATCAAAACAGTTAAGAGACATTGTAGGGAGAATGGTCACATTGAAGGGGGGCATGACTATCATCCACTGGTAAGTTGTTCATTATATCATTTTAACAATTTATATACATATGAAATCACTTGATGATGAGTTGAAGATCATGGTTTATTTATGTTAATCAATTTTATATAGGTTGATCTCCCCAGGGAAGTACATGATATGGAGGAACATGGGGGTGCGAATATCCAAGGTGAAGATAATGATCCCATGGAAGATGACGATCATGCGCTAGAAAACACAATTGAAGATGATGGTATAAATACATTGATCCATGACACATTTAGTCCAAGCGGATCTGATCATGATGATGATGATAGCCTTGATGTACCTCTACTTGAGAAGGCATACGAGCCCCTATACAAAGACTCCCAAACAACTCTTCTCTCTGCTGTATTGTTGTTGTTGAACTTGAAGGTTATGAATGGTTTATCCAACATAACAATGTCACGTATGTTAAGGTATGTCATATATGTCTTTATAGTTAACAAAGGGTGAATAATGTACCACTAATATTGTTTATATTAACAACTTATATTTTTTGCTGTAGATTGATAGGCGAGTTTTTGTTACCACCATCAAATATTCTACCTCGCTCATATCGAGAATTATCTGCTATTATGAAAGATATTGGAATGGAGTATCAAGCAATACATGCTTGTCCCAATGATCATATTATATATTATAAAGAACATGAATTTGCAACACAATGCCCTGTATGTCATACGAGTAGATATCGAACAGATCGAATAACAAAAAAGGTGCCTCACAAGGTTCTTCGTTACATCCCCATTATTCCACAGATGCGACAATTATTCAGGTGTACTAGCTTGGCACAATTTATGGATTACCATGCACGCAATAGAAGTCGAGATGACATTATTCGAATCCCTGCAGATGGTTCGGCATTTATGCACATAGAGGAAAAGTGGCAACACTTCAAAGAAGAACCTCGTAATCTCAGGCTTTCATTGGCAGCGGATGGTGTCAATCCATTTGGAGAGATGAGATCTGTTTGCTCGGTGTGGCCTGTTTTTGTTATCAACAATAACATTCCTCCGTGGATGTCAATAAAGAGGGAGCACATTATGTTGGCAATGATTGTTCCAGGTATTTTATCATTTGATAGTTATTAATTTACATGTACTTACAAATCTTACATTAAAATGGTCACAATAATTATGTTATGTTACTGTTCATTCAAGTAGGTAAATATCAAGTTAAAGATATGAATGTATATATTGAGCCTCTTATTGACGAGTTGGTGGAGTTATGGAACGGTGTCACTATGTATGACGTGTCTAGACCAATAGGACAAAGACAATTTCAATTCCATGCAATACTTGTATGGACAATACATGATGCCCCAGGGCTAACACATTTTTGTGGTATGTTATAGTGAATTCAAGTTGCGCATGATAATTCTAATTATAAAAATCAACATATTTAATAATCCAATTATATCATTATCTTGTAGGTCTTCAAACAAAGGGAAAATTTGCATGTCCAGTTTGTGGTCCAAAGATGAAATCTCGTCATTCAAAAAGTTTAGGAAAGCATGTGTTTGATGAGTACAGACACTTCCTCCACAGGAATCATAAGTATCGAAGTATGGAAAAACATCTTTTCAATGGGAAAGAAGGGACTACATCAAAGCCACGAAGAATGACACCTCGCCTATGGAAGTTGGAATATAATAGAATTAATCGTCGAGGTAATGTCGTTCCACTTAATGGTTTATGTTTGTAATTTATATATTTCTATTGTGATTTTTGTTTACTAATTATGTAATTGATGATCGTGAAGGTCGTCAAGGCACTACTGACAACCTTCCAAAGGGACTAAAAAGCTATCCCAGACAATTTAGTAGGTTGCCCTACTACGAGGACCTACAAATTGTGCATTTGTTTGATCTTATGCATGTTGGAAAGAATATAACAGAGACATTGTGGAAAATACTGGATGGAAGGCGTGACAAAGAAAAAATTGTCAAAATTTGTAATGACATTCATGAATCCAATCATGCACTGAAGAATTTCATTCACTCAAATAGCAATAGAGATCAGATTAATATAAGTTCCCTTCCTTGGTTATTAACGGAGCAGCAAAGTGATGCCATAAAAGAAGTCATACGAAAAATTCGATTTCCCACAGGATTTGCTGGGAACATAAGCAATCTCATATCAAAGAAAAGTGAATTTGGGCCAGGGCTCAAAACGCATGATTGGCATGCTTTCATCAAGGTAAGTTATGTTCTTCTGTATTTACAATATATTCATAAACTACGTGTACTATTCATTATGTTATGTTAGAAAATAATGAAATGATTGGTTTATAATTACAACAGTACGTGCTACCTCTATCTCTCCCAGAGCACTTCAACAATAACATCAAACAAGTGATATATGATCTTGGAAAATACATGAGGTAAGCAGTAATATCTGTTCAATTTGTTGTATATATTTATTATATTCACGATTTTTTTTTCTTGCTATGTAATCTATTGTATATTATTTTGTAAAGTCTCGTATTTATCTATTTTTTGTGACTTGAATCTCTTAATGTAGGTGGTTGTCATCTAAAGAAATCCATAAAGAAGATATAAACTATTGGAAGAGAAGAATTCCTCATTTATTGTGTGAAATGCAAAAGTGTCTACCTCCAACTTTTTTCAATGCACAAGAACACTACCTCATACACCAAGTTGAGGAGATTGAATTGTGTGGACCTGCACACACTAGGTCAATGTGGATGGTTGAGAGGCACTTGAAATCTTTGAAGGCTTTGGTTCGACAAAGAGCACATCCTGAGGGTTCTATGGTAGAGGGATACATGGTATACCAGACTATGGTGTACATTACTGAATATCTTCCTAAGTTTGCTTCAAATATCCATGTAGATCGCATTTGGGATCTCGACCCTTTTAAAAAATTCAAAGGGGAGTACTTGATGGGGAAAGGTAGATTGAGGAAAGTGACAGGTAATAAATTATAAGATGTTATTGTAATAAATTATTTCTTAATCTTCAAAATAAATCGGTTGTAAGTCATCTATTTTTTTTTTGTACAGTTGCTCGAGAGTGGGATGCACTACATTTGTATATTGCAAACAATCTTGATTGGATGACGGTATGGATTGAACGATGTCAACATTCTGGTCACACATTAACATGGGAAGGTGTATCTTCATTGGTTAAAGAAGCTCATCGTAATGGAGATTCTAATGTTACGCAAAGGGAAATAGATTTAGCATATGGTTTAAGAGATTTTCAGGTACGTACAAAATTATTAATCACCCGTATGTTTATCAACTCACGATATAATAATTTTGACATGTTTCACATATTATTGCAAGTTAAACACCACAAGGGTATGTTCTGTAATGGTCAAAAATTTCGCGTCAAAGTGTTGGATGACATGAAGAAAACTTGTGATTCTGGAATAACTGCAGTCTTTCAAGTGACTAATATTTCATCTAGAAATGACTTAGATCATCAAGAGTCTAAAAATCAATACTATGGCATTTTGGATGATATACTTGAGTGCGACTTTAGTTCCTTCAAATTAGTACTCTTCGTTTTCAAATGGTACAGGCTACAACTTAATCCAAATGATCCTAATAGAACTGTTATTGAACATGATAATGGATTTACAATGGTTAATACAAGGTCGTTTGAGCCAGTTGGGGATGAGCCCTATGTTCTTCCAAGCCAATGTGAGCAGGTATTTTACTCAGAGGTTTCACATAAACCGGGTTGGTCATTTGTTGTTAGACATGAACCGAGAGGAAGGCCGATAAAGTATAATGCGATGGAAGAAGAAGATACCGAAGAAGTAGAAGATGATGTAGATGATGATCACGATCGACAATTATTGGATGATGTTCCTGAGACAAATTTTCATGAAGAAGAAGAAGAAGATGATGCTGCTACTGATGATGATGATGAAGATGATGTTGATGTTGATGATGATGATGTTGATGATGACGACAACGACGACAACGACGACGACGACGACGATGATGATGACGACGATGACGAGGATGATGATGATGATGAGGATGAGGATGATGATGATGAAATTTAAAGGTATGCCATCAATCCTTAATGTATTTAATATTCATTTCTTGATAGAAATATATTTGTCTTAAATGGTTACATAGTTTATTCATTATCTATTTAAAAGCTATAAGTGTTATAATGTGTACATTTTAATGTTTTTAATTTTTATGTGATGCTTATGATGGATGTGATTATGATTATGATGTGATTATGCTCACGATAATTGAATTACATTTGCAGGAAATTGAACCCCTTTCAAGAGCATCCCGCACAGTCTCATGGATCGACAGGTATAAGTCAATACACCTTATAGAAAGTCTATTTAATACACTTATCAATAGTAAGATTGATGTCTTCTAAGATCTCTCCCATTTGCAGGTACCAGCAAATAGGTATTTGTCAGAAGTGTCTTCTTCGAGTGAGGGAAATATAGGAATAGAAGAGGAAAGTGAGACATGCAGTTTATCTAGAATAGGGAGATTAACTAGAGGTCAAAGGACTAGAAGGAAATTCAATAAACACATGAAATTTTTCCTTGCTCAAGGGGGGTCATGTTCTTATGATGATGAGATGAAAGGCGACATCGAGGTGCCCTTGAGGTACCAACATCTACAGAAACATTGGGTACCCAAGGAACTTCCTCCAATAAACACTAATTTTTGTGTTAATGAGAGGATATATCGCATAGCACCATCATCATTACATGGTTTGGGCCTATTTTCTATGGATGGCATAAAGGTGTCTTACAACAAAGTTTCTGAATTGATGGAGTATGTTGGACCATGTTACGATTACAAAAGTTGGATGCATATTGTTCAATATAAAAAAAGTATGCGTAGGTATGCACTCTCGGCAAATTATATACAACAGCAAGACAATAATCAAAGTAAAAGTGTGGCTATATACATTGATGGAAGGTCAAAAGCAACAGGGAATATTGCGGGTTTTATAAATAGTACACGACCTGGGTCAACTATAAAGCAACCCAATTGCATATTTGAGGCGCGCGAGGGAAATCGTGTATTCATCTGTGCGATAAAATCAATACGTGCAGGGGAAGAGCTGCTTATTGATTACAATTTGAACCGCATAGATACAAACGAGGCTACTATCATGGGGGTGGTACATACTATTAAACCAACTTCTAATCAATGACTCCAACATATCATTTAGTTATTAAATTTTTGGCTAACATTTTTATACTTGATCTTTGACACAGGGGCACAATATGGAGCAACCGCCCGAAGGTGATGGTGACGATATTCCTAGCTCATCTACACATGAGCAGGCAAAACTCATTGTAATTGTGCAAACTAGATAGAAGCAAAATGTTATTTTTTTTAATGTTATTTTCTTCATTGTTTTGGAGTAATTTTGATAATACTAATACTATTGTTGTCACAGAGGGCCGGTGGTCGGAGAGAGGGAAAGCAACCTGCAGTCCCTCAGGAGTCCCCCCTTGTGGACCCTTTTTTTATTGATTTAGCAGAGACCGATGACCTGATCGGTTCCATTAAAAAGCTGCTAAAGAAAATTGGGAAAGAACTTCTACGTTTGGTATCCATACATCCTCAGACTCAGGAAATAAAAGACAGGGCAGCTGAGTTGTTGCGCACTTCTGAAAACTTTAAAGTAAGTATTAATGAAATTTTTAATTATTACAAGAGTTCAATAATGGTTTTTATGTTATGCTCTTTTATGACATTAATTAAAATATGGATGCATTGTCTTTACAGAGTTATTTGCGTAATTTTGAACCCCATTCCCATGATGAGGCCGGTATTGCAAGTGGTTCAGGTAGATCACATGTTCCATTCCCCACTTGTGTTTTCCACTGAATATATATAGGAATGATCATAATCATTGACAATACATGCTCGAACAATCTTTTTTTTTAATGCTCTAACAATCTTGTCCATGCTAGTCCACGCGTTCTATATTTATGCATGCTCTAACAATTTTATTCTTTAGCTCCTTTCCATGATGATATGACAATGCCGCCTCCATCCAGGACAACCACAAATGTCTTGCCGACTGCCATGTCAACAACACACAGCCTAAATGCACCAACTGTTGCACCATCTACTTGTACACAAATCCCTCTTTTTCTCTCTTTTGTTATGTGTTTAAGTGTTATGTGTTTATGATGTAGATCCCTTGATTGTGTTTGTGCCATGGGTGCTCTGCACCAATTTATTTCCCTTGAAGTATTATTTCTTGGAGGCATTTGATAATGGTTTTCATTTTTTGCAATAGGAGATGCAACAAGTCCCGATGCAACATCATTTCCTGGATGTTCCCGTGTTCCTAGTACGGGAACGGTGAAGGATTGTGTATTGATCATCAGCGATGATGAAGGCATTCCCTTAAAAGTATCCAAACTTCCAGGTACTTTAAAGTTATTATTATTCTATAGTGATATAATAGTAATTTAGTTTTTGATCACTCTTCATCGACTAATGATCCCATGATTATTTTGTAGGGAATGATATTTTTTGGCGAAAACTTGGTGACGAGTGTTTACAGATATTCAGGCCCACCATACGTACATGGTGGAACATCATATCCTAACTAAAACCCCAAACCACTATTTTGATTTCATATCATTGCTAGAATAGTTTTCCTTTTCATCAATTTCTTGAACTATATTAAAGGTAGCTTCTCTTCATTTATGAGTCTAACATGTTTTTTTTTACTTAAAAGGTGGAATAACCAAGATAAAAAGTTGAAGGATGATCTTGTACATAGTATGACCCAGCTTTTTGGACCTCGTGCATTCGAGAGAAACAAGCTCCTTGAAAGAGCTGGTTTATGTTTGAAGTATATTAGGGACCAGTACAGGAAATATTTAGAGGTTAACCCAAGGCACGAGCGTCCGCCCTGTGTTCTTGAGGCTGAGTGGCAGGGTTTGATTTTGGATGGAAAGTATAAAGCCGACATGAAAAAAGGAATTACGCCAGTAGAGAGTAGAGCAAGGTATGTGATACTTTTGAGAATGTAATTATGTACTAATTAACCTCTAAATTTTTCCTGTACTGGTCTCTAACATATTTCAAACTTTTCATAGATTGCCTGACACATCAAAGGCAACAAAGGCAAGATTAGAAAAGCACGGGACACACAAGCTCGGCTCTGGTGGTTTTTCCAAACTTCAAGCACGAGTTGTAAGTATTAGTAAATGAAAACTTGTATCAATTTTTTTATATATTGCAAGGAAATTTTTTTTGATCAAACAATGCAAGTAAAATTCACCATACCAAGAAAAAATGTAGGGGTCAGAGTTCAATAGATGCCTCACAGAAGAGGACAAGAGAATTGGCTTCCAACAAGGCTATAGAGCCGTGGCTGAACGGCTACGAGCTGAAATCAGTGTGCAAGGTTCAAATAATGATGCATCTGAGCCACAGGTAAATAAGCTAAATGAAATTTATTTCAAATTGAATACTTTACCAATTAGTCTATTTGATGTTAAGTTCTAATATAAAGTGAGTATATCTGTTTTAAGAAAGTAATGATAACAATGTGTAGGATATTGGAATGCAGCCTGACAATCCTTCTACACAATCTATGCATAATGAAGGTTTGCATGATGTGCATCCTAGTGGTGGAGGTATACATTTGCTATTAAAATTTTTATATGTAATTACAATTGGTGTTTGGATTAATGTAACATTTTGTATAGCAACTGTAGAGGATCGAGGGGTCGGTGCTCATGAGCATGTTGAGGTTGAGTCTAGACAAAATGATGTGGCCAGATCAGGTAATTAAAGAGCGCCACAGTTATGTTCTTTAAAATAATTAAATACTTGTAACAATTATAATTAAATATTTTAAATTTAACTCTTTTATTTGTTATTGTAGAGGACCCCCCTTTGCAGCAGCATAGGAATTTGAGATCATCAAGAACAAAGAACAAAACAACTAATGAGGGGGGTATTGATGATAACACTGATGCTCCTCTTAGAGCTTACATAGAAAAAAAAAATTAGAAAGAGAAAAAAGAAATGATTGTCATCTAAATACCTTAATTGATAATGACTGAATTTTATGTCTCAATGAATTTAATTATGTGCTAATGAATGTTCATGAATTATGTGTTTATTTTCATATTGATGAATGTTGCGTGTTAACGAATCTAATGTGTTAATGAATGTTATCATGTGATATTGATTGAATGTTACATTTTATTAATAATTGAAAGAATGAATGAATGTTAGATGTTAACGGGGAATGTAGAGTGATGTTAGGGGGAGGGGGGTGGGGCCAAATGAGCTTCCACCTTCACGTGGTTGGCCCTGTTTAGTAGAGAATATTAAACTATATTCTTGAAACAAAGTGAAGCTCAATAAGATACTAAATGAGTCAAAATGGTTATCAAGGTCCTCTATCCATAAGATACTTGTAGTCAAAATGGTTATTAATAAGATACTTGTAGTCAAAATGGTTATCTAGGTCCTCTATCCATTCCATAAGTTCTTCACCATTCAAACTTCCTCCATAACAAGGAATGTGCTCTAGGTTAGTCATGAAGCCTAGCATGGACTCTCTGTCAGATAGAGCCACTATTTCAGAGCCTTTTCTGTGCATTTCCTTCAAGCACTGTACAGTGTACGGATGTGAAAGGGAGGGCAGACCAATGTGGAAGTTAGAGTATTTATATCTTATGCTTTGAGAGTTTATTTGGTAGATTCAAGACACCTTATATCAAAGTTATTCCTTTTTCTTATCTGTTGTTCTGTCAAACCCTCATTTTTTGGGTTATTGCATTCAAATGGCCTTAACTTGCAAATAAACCATAGGATATCCTCTGTTCTTTGTAAAATTCAAGTTAAGGGGGTTTATTTTCATATTTTAAAAGCTTTGGAACAGGATACTAAGCCAGAGAATTTCAAGAGCAAGCCCTAGGTCAAGAATCTCAATGTTCTTGACTAGGAGTTGATGGATTATGCAAGATCAGAGGGTAGCGGCAAGTAAAGGACCTCAAACCTTGTTGAATCTAGATCTTTAGAGCATGGTGGACATCTTCAAACTCTAATCTTGGTTTCATGCACCCATTTTCAATGCCTTGTTTTGGAACCCACACCCAAAGGCATGCATTAGGTCTGCGGACTCAATAAGGACATTGATATGCTGGAGTGGAGTCAGGGTCTGGGAGTTGGAGGATTGTTAGAACATCAAAAAGGGTACTCAAAAAACATATAATTTCATAAGGTCCTTTGTCAAATTGAAGAGTTATTGCTGCAGAACAGGTTTTGGAGACCTACTAGAGTCACTAGGTCTATTTGGACCCGTTTGGACCACGACACACAGTAGCATCTACAGAGAAGAAGTTTGGTATGCAATGGTCTTGAAACCTCCTGAGAAATTCTTGGTATGCATTTGTGTGGTGCAAAAGCTTCGTTGAAAGAGAAAAAGAAGAAAAGAATAGAAATGATTTTTTTTCTTTTTATGTCATATACTGTAACCAGCTACTTATAACTTGCAAAAATTATTATAACCATTTGAAATTGAAACTTAGTTTAATGTGAAATTTAGAACTGCTTTATTAGAGCTTTCTGTGATTTAGATTCAGACATCAAGAACATTGTTTGCCTAATATTGTGATTAATGTTTATTTATTAATATCTCATACTGACAAACAATTGATAATTGTAGGGAAAACGTCATTGGGGGTCTTTGAGGATCCACCAGAAGCCAAGGAGAAAATGTATTCAAATGCTAAAGATGGTGTAACAGTCCTTACAGCTGTTGAACCTTGCTGTGTAGATCATCTCCGATTCTGAAAGTTCAACAGTACTGTGGTATTCCTTTGGATACTTCTAATGGTAAATTTCAGACATCAAGTTCTTTTCGTATGAAACTACTACATTTGTAATCTGTAGTTTTAAACTTTTAGTTTATAAATGTTCATCAGCTTTAGTTCGTATGCTGCCATTTCAAGTATGATTAATGAAGTTACCTTTATCACAGGATGAAAGTGAGCAGTCGGCATACTGGTACGGAGCTGGCAGCATTGATACGGTGACTAGGGCATCGTTTAATGGTGGTATTGTGTTTTCCCGTATTTAGGGCATCGGCCTTTTGAAGCATTGCCTTCATCTTTCTTAAGTCTGAGTTTTAAGTTTGTTTATCTCTCTCGGCGCTGTTGAAAATACAAATGACAACGTTCTTGTTTGTTTTGCCCTTATATCCTGATGTGATTTCGTGGAGGGTTACGGCGCTGTTGAAAACACAAATGAAAACACAAATCCCTTTTGTAATTGCCACTTGAAGGAGGACAGTCACTATAAAGACAACATGATAATGTACACTTATAGTGAGTGTACATTATCATGTTGTCTTTAGAGTGACTATCCTCATTTGTTGAAGAAGAAAAGCATTAATGTGGCTGAATAGCAATACATTCAAGTGGCAATCACACAAGGGACAGTCACTGTGAGATGTCCTCATTTGTGACTGTCCTTACAGTGAGTGTACATTATCATGTTGTCTTTAGAGTGACTGTCCTCATTTGTTGAAGAAGAAAAGCATTAATGTGGTTCAATAGCAATACATTCAAGTGGCAATTACACAAGGGACAATCGATCACTGTGAGATGTCCTCATGTGTGACTATCCTTGTCACAAATGAGGACATCTCACAATGACTGTCCCTTGTGTAATTCAAGTGGCAATTACACAAGGGACAGTCACTGTGAGATGTCCTCATTTGTGACTATCCTTACAATGAGTGTACATTATCATGTTGTCTTTAGAGTGACTGTCCTCATTTGTTGAAGAAGAAAAGCATTAATGTGGTTCAATAGCAATACATTCAAGTGGAAATTACACAAGGGACAATCGATCACTGTGAGATGTCCTCATGTGTGACTATCCTTGTCACAAATGAGGACATCTCATAATGACTGTCCCTTCTGTAATTGCCACTTGAATGAGGACAGTCACTGTAAAGACAACATGATAATGTACACATACAATGAGTTTACATTATCATGTTATCTTTACAGTGGCTGCCCTCATGTTGTATATTCTTCTCTGTAGATGCTACTATGTGCTAGGGAACTTCTTAGAACTGTTGGTATATTCTTACAACTTGTTACACCTGGGATATTCTTCTCTGTAGATGCTATTGTGTGCCGTGGTCCAAACAGGCCCATAAATGTGGTTGAATAGCAATACATTCAAGTGGCAATTACACAAGGGACAGTCACTGTGAGATGTCCTCATGTGTGACTGTCCTTGTCACAAATGAGGACATCTCACAGTGACTGTCCCTTGTGTAATTGCCACTTGAAGGAAAAAAGCATTAATGTGGTTCAATAGCAATGTATTCAAGCGACAATTACACAAGGGATAATCACTCTGAGATTTCCTCATTTGTGACTATCCTTACAGTGAGTGTACATTATCATGTTGTCTTTACAGTGACTGTCCTCATTTGTTGAAGGAAAAAAGCATTAATGTGGTTCAATAGTGATGCAGAGTAGTCAGGGCTTTTAGAATATACAAATATACATCCTTAACTCTCATTCCACCAAGGAAGAAGGAATTCCAATGGTTGAAACGTGAGTTAAGGTCTTTACATCAGTCAAACCCTGAAAATGAGGGTTTGTAAACAATGCACAGAAAATTTGAAATAACTTAGATATAAAACAAAGAGAATCAATCAAACCAACTTCCAAAGCATTAGATGTCACTATTACAACTTCCAGGCAAATTTTATCATCCAACCACCATCCGTACAGCCGTACAGAGTTCATTTTTCACCAGAAATGCACTAAAACAGGGTTATTTTTATTTTTTATGAAAGCAAAATGATTACAATACTGGTTCTCTATCTGTCTTCGACCATTTGAAGCCTAAAATAGGCTCTCCAAATTTTGGTTCAACCATCTAGGTGGTTAGAACAGTTTATCCAACAAATGTCAACTTTGCTAAGCAACTTTTAAAGTTGCATTACAACTTTGCAAACAACTTTGCCGAGAAGGTTAAAAATGTGTTGTGAAACTTTAGGAAACTTATTAAAGTTATTTTGGACCTTCAAACTTCTTAACAACATCTAAAAGACACCTAATAAACACTTACTATGCTCATTTCATCCAAGGACTCAAAAGATGCCCAAGGTTTATAAGTCACCAAGGGGTCTTGTGTCCAACAAGTGGATGTTTATAAGGAGATAAAATCAATCCTTAATATTTATTACAAACCAAGAAAACATCTAAAACTCCTATTCTAATTTATTGTCATTCAAAAAGACTCTGATTTGTTAATCAAAAGGACCTTTCACCAGTCAATCCTTCAAAGCTCCAAGGTGAAAATCTTATGTTCCAATTGATAGGATTTGACTCCTTGGCTTCATGGCAACTTCCTTCAATCATGGTGTCTTTGGCTTGCATTAGGGATGCCCCTGCATCAAATAGCAATGCATTCAAGTGGAAATTACACAAGGGACAGTACATGCCCATTAAAGTTGGTGTTTTGTTATCCAGCATGACAATGGAGACAACATACTCTGTGTCAATTTTACTGATCAAATTTCCCTCCGCTAGGCAAAGCAACAATCTGGGTATGATAAGGTGAAATTTTGTAGTCCTTTTGGGTATGATAACAGTTCCAGTTTCCAATAAGATGGTTCATTTTTATAATCTAGCTTCAATTTCTCTTGTGAAAATCTTTTTTTCATTTTATGGGTGGTAAAATATAATTATTATGCTAGAGGTGTGTACTTATGGATGATAATGAAACAAAATGATAAGATTTAAGACTCTTGTTTTTTTTTTAAATAGCAATTTAAGTTTCCTTCTATTATAAATTACTGTTTTTCTATTTTTTAATGTATCTTTCCAAATCTTTTATATCAATTTTATTTATGAAATATAAATATATTAATAATGTTTTAGTGTTTTTAGGATTAGTTTATATCAATTCTATGTATCATCATTCATCATTCAATTGTCAGTATTATTAATTTAGACTGTGCAATTGTAGAACTACTCGAATATGGGTTGGATGGATACTCAAGCAGGGGAACCCTCCTCAAATATCTCAAGCAGTGAACTTGGAAAAATGTGTCTTGAAGGAACCCTTTCCATCAGAGAGATAAAAGTACAAACAAGTAAAAGAAGCAGGCTCTGCAAATATGTTTTTGAGAAGAAAAATGATAGATTATTCGAGTATGGTTCATGAGGTATATCTAAAAAGACATTTTTTTTCTTATTATAATAAAAGAGGAAGTTGTGAATGTCAAAGTTGAGTGAAACAAAAATTATTTTCATCAAATTTTGTTAGGCTTGCTTTTGGGAATAGTTTCTTACAATATTGCTATTAAGATTTTTATTGTGTAGTTTTTATTAGGTTTATAAAATTATATTTCATGAGTAGTGATTCATATTAATCAATTAACGATACTTTTGGAAGGTATTTTCAATGTGTCAAATTTTGATATTTTTACAAGAATTAGATTGTGTAATTTTTTTAATCAAAGTCATTGACTCATATTTCATAAATAATAGTTCTCATGAATCCATCTCTTATAAGATTGAATAGTCTATTTAGGAAGTATTTCTGATAGTATGTCAAATTATGATATTACTATTACCATTAGATTCCATGGCTTTGAAGTCAACCTCATTGACCCATATTCTTCTCTGTAGATGCTACTATGTGCTAGGGAACTTCTTAGAACTGTTGGTATATTCTTACAACTTGTTACACCTGGGATATTCTTCTCTGTAGATGCTACTATGTGCCGCGGTCCAAACGGGCCCATAAATGTGGTTGAATAGCAATACATTCAAGTGGAAATTACACAAGGGACAATCGATCACTGTGAGATGTCCTCATGTGTGACTATCCTTGTCACAAATGAGGACATCTCACAATGATTGTCCCTTCTGTAATTGCCACTTGAATGAGGACAGTCACTGTAAAGACAACATGATAATGTACACATACAATGAGTGTACATTATCATGTTGTCTTTATAGTGGCTGCCCTCATGTTGTATATTCTTCTCTGTAGATGCTACTATGTGCTAGGGAACTTCTTAGAACTGTTGGTATATTCTTACAACTTGTTACACCTGGGATATTCTTCTCTGTAGATGCTACTGTGTGCTGTGGTCCAAACGGGCCCATAAATGTGGTTGAATAGCAATACATTCAAGTGGCAATTACACAAGGGACAGTCACTGTGAGATGTCCTCATGTGTGACTGTCCTTGTCACAAATGAGGACATCTCACAGTGACTGTCCCTTGTGTAATTGCCACTTGAATGAGGACAGTCACTGTAAAGACAACATGATAATGTACACAAGTACCGTGAAGGTAGTTGCAAGTTACGGCTGTTTCATTGCATACCCGAAACAATGAAGATGTTACGGTCCACAAAATGTTTGTGCTTGAAAGATGAACAAATAAAATTAAACTTCTAAATAACCAAAGCTGCTAACAATAAATTCAACACAGATATGTCCTCATTTCTGGGTATTTTAGCTCTGTAACAGCTGAATACCAGATTACATAATAATGACAAAAGAAAAATAAACCCAACGTACTCAAAAATTGTAGCTGTGATTTCGCGGAGGGAATCTCTCTCGGCACTGTTGAAAATACAAATGACAACATTTCTCTACATTATCATGTTGCCTTTACAGTGACTGTCCCTTGTGTAATTGCCACTTGAAGGAGGACAGTCACTGTAAAGACAACATGATAATGTACACTTACAGCTCGTGTACATTATCATGTTGTCTTTAGAGTGACTATCCTCATTTGTTGAAGAAGAAAAGCATTAATGTGGCTGAATAGCAATACATTCAAGTGGCAATCACACAAGGGACAGTCACTGTGAGATGTCCTCATTTGTGACTGTCCTTACAGTGAGTGTACATTATCATGTTGTCTTTAGAGTGACTGTCCTCATTTGTTGAAGAAGAAAAGCATTAATGTGGTTCAATAGCAATACATTCAAGTGGCAATTACACAAGGGATAATCGATCACTGTGAGATGTCCTCATGTGTGACTATCCTTGTCACAAATGAGGACATCTCACAATGACTGTCCCTTGTGTAATTCAAGTGGCAATTACACAAGGGACAGTCACTGTGAGATGTCCTCATTTGTGACTGTCCTTACAATGAGTGTACATTATCATGTTGTCTTTAGAGTGACTGTCCTCATTTGTTGAAGAAGAAAAGCATTAATGTGGTTCAATAGCAATACATTCAAGTGGCAATTACACAAGGGACAATCGATCACTGTGAGATGTCCTCATGTGTGACTATCCTTGTCACAAATGAGGACATCTCGCAATGACTGTCCCTTCTGTAATTGCCACTTGAATGAGGACAGTCACTGTAAAGACAACATGATAATGTACACATACAATGAGTGTACATTATCATGTTGTCTTTACAGTGGCTGCCCTCATGTTGTATATTCTTCTTTGTAGATGCTACTATGTGCTAGGGAACTTCTTAGAACTGTTGGTATATTCTT
Organism: Chamaecyparis obtusa; assembly: GCA_027943335.1. Lineage (NCBI taxonomy): Eukaryota > Viridiplantae > Streptophyta > Pinopsida > Cupressales > Cupressaceae > Chamaecyparis > Chamaecyparis obtusa. The sequence goes on along the minus strand of BSBK01003670.1, from coordinate 1,294,392 downwards.
ACAACTTGTTACACCTGGGATATTCTTCTCTGTAGATGCTACTGTGTGCTGTGGTCCAAACGGGCCCATAAATGTGGTTGAATAGCAATACATTCAATTGGCAATTACACAAGGGATAGTCACTGTGAGATGTCCTCATGTGTGACTGTCCTTGTCACAAATGAGGACATCTCACAGTGACTGTCCCTTGTGTAATTGCCACTTGAATGAGGACAGTCACTGTAAAGACAACATGATAATGTACACAAGTACCGTGAAGGTAGTTGCAAGTTACGGCTATTTCATTGCATACCCGAAACAATGAAGATGTTACGGTCCACAAAATGTTTGTGCTTGAAAGATGAACAAATAAAATTAAACTTCTAAATAACCAAAGCCGCTAACAATAAATTCAACACAGATATTTCCTCATTTCTGGGTATTTTAGCTCTGTAACAGCTGAATACCAGATTACATAATAATGACAAAAGAAAAATAAACCCAACGTACTCAAAAATTGTAGCTGTGATTTTGCGGAGGGAATCTCTCTCGGCACTGTTGAAAATACAAATGACAACGTTTCTCTACATTATCATGTTGCCTTTACAGTGACTGTCCCTTGTGTAATTGCCACTTGAAGGAGGACAGTCACTGTAAAGACAACATGATAATGTACACTTACAGCCCGTGTACATTATCATGTTGTCTTTAGAGTGACTATCCTCATTTGTTGAAGAAGAAAAGCATTAATGTGGCTGAATAGCAATACATTCAAGTGGCAATTACACAAGGGACAGTCACTGTGAGATGTCCTCATTTGTGACTATCCTTACAGTGAGTGTACATTATCATGTTGTCTTTAAAGTGACTGTCCTCATTTGTTGAAGGAAAAAAGCATTAATGTGGTTCATTAGCAATGTATTCCCAGCATCTGTACCTGCATCTCTCTTATATACTACAAGTTGCTTGCCATCAGAAATTGCAGTTCCCTCACGTGACATTGATGGTGAAGTGTTCTTTTCAAAACCATCATCTGTGGTTACCAATGCTCCTATTTTAGGCAATAAGTTTGTTGCATTCCATGAGCCATTGGTCAAGTTTCTTCTACGAGCTTCTGATGCCTCAAAATCTAAGCAGCGCCTACGCATGCCTCGTTGTGGTTGATTATCATTCTGTACATGAATTATAATGAGTAATCAGTTTTGGGCCTTGGAATCTTGTATGTAACATGCACAGGCATCTCATGGCTAAATGAATCTATTTTAAAAGCATCAACTTTTCTTACATGATGCTGGATACATAAGTAGAACAAGCTTATATCAAATTGGAAGCAATCAGAACTCCACAATGACATATTATTTAGAGTACTCTTCAGTTTAAGTAATAATGCATATATTGACACTGTAAAGACAACATGATAATGTACACTCACTGTAAAGACAACATGATAATGTACACTCACTGTAAGGACAGTCACAAATGAGGACATCTCACAGTGACTATCCCTAGTGTAATTGCCACTTGAATGTATTGCTATTCGGCCACATTAATGCTTTTCTTCTTCAACAAATGAGGATAGTCACTCTAAAGACAACATGATAATGTACACTCACTGTGAGTGTACATTATCATGTTGTCTTTAGAGTGACTATCCTCATTTGTTGAAGAATAAAAGCATTAATGTGGCTGAATAGCAATACATTCAAGTGGCAATTACACTAGGGATAGTCACTGTGAGATGTCCTCATTTGTGACTGTCCTTACAGTGAGTGTACATTATCATGTTGTCTTTACAGTGGCTGTCCTCATTTGTTGAAAGAAAAAAGCATTAATGTGGTTCATTAGCAATGTATTAAATAAATTATTATTTTTTAATCCATCCACGGGCGTCACAATTGCGACGCCAACCCGTCGCAATGCGATGCAGGCGCCCGTCGCAATTGCTTGGGAGGTCCGTCTCGATTGCGACGGCTCTCCGAAGCCATGCGACGGGGGGGCAACGCCCATGCCACTAACAAATCTTAGTCACATTGCGACGGGATATGTGTCGCAATTGCAACGGCTACCCATAGATGTCGCAATTTGCGACTAAAAAATAGCGACGTCTATGGGTGTTGCTATTGCGACACATAGCTGTCGCAATTGCGACACATAGCCGTCGCAAAATGCCCCCAAATGTATTAGTGTAAATATTCATTTAAAATACAATGCACTATGAAAGTACAAGTCTTACAATTGTACTCTTAGTTAATGATGCATGAACCTCCTCACCGATGGCATGTGTGGGGAAGGAGAAAGTACACTAACCTAGAGAATGGTTAAAGTCTCAATGGATGGACTATCTCCTTGTGCCACCTAACTTTTCTAGCTAGGAAATCTTGGGAGGTCAAACTCGATAATTAGTTTTCTTGCTTGCTTCAAGGTATTTAAGTGTGAGAATTTAGATGGAGATTAATTAACTAAATGAAAAATAGATGATTATAATTAAAGTAAATGAAAAACTAAAGGTATTTTGAATGTTGTTTATTTATGAAAGAGCTAATTATGAAGAATTAACTCTGATCTCCATAATCTCACTACCTCATACAATAGCATTAGTCTAGGACTACAATGTGGTGTGTCGATGTCTCAAAGAGACAGAGTATAGATGACAAGGACATAATATAAAACTAAGATAAAAGAAAGATAATTAATAATGTAAAATGGAAATTAAATGATAACACAATATGCTACTAGTTTATAGATAAAATATAGTGGATAATGAGATATTAAATGAGTTTGATGTAGTACAAAAAATGGAGAGAAAGGGGTGCCGGGTGAAATAAGACCTAATTTCAATTATTGATAATCCAATCACTAAGTCCACATTTCCATGAAAAACCTACACACAAAGAATAAAAGAAATGAGTTGGGTGGATGTTTGGAGACTTGCTTCAATCAAGTTCCTATTTTGGTTTCTCCACCTCCACAACAACCTAGTTGACAAGATAAATCAGTGAGATAACTGAATTGAGATAATAATCCAAGTAAAAGAAAGAGGTAAGATAGATGATATACTCTTAAGAATCAAGTAATAGGTGAGAAGAATTATATAAACAAGGTAGGAGACCAAGTGATAACTATGGAATCAATGTGTAGATTAGAGAGCTTCAACAATGGAGAAACCTGCAAGTGAAGTGTATGAAGTATGCCAAGGATGATAGATGAAGAGCCAAGAAACATAAATAATGTGAATAACCAAGCAAGAAGACCAAATGAGGGCTAAGGGAAGGGTTTAAAACATAGTCATATTGAATCCTACATAGGTTATCCCATCATTGGAGTGTTATGGATGTAGGTTGGCAGTTCCTAATTCTCCAATGGCAACCTCCATGTCTGAAAATTCACAAACATTAGCAAAATCAATGAACATGTCCACAACAATACTTTTCCACAACTGTCAGGGCCACATAGTAGGAATCTTAGGGAAAGTCATGAGTTAGCTGATGGTGTTAGATGATGGGGCATGCGTTGAATTTTATTCTTAAGCCTAAGGTAGGGAAATACAAAATTGACCTTTTACATAGGGATGTAAACTAAAATCCATTACATTTTGCCCCCGCTTTAGCAAGAAACTTATCCTTGAGAAATGTGAATCTAAAGTGAGAGAAAAATTTACCTAACTTACCTGTGGGAATCCCATCACATGGGGTTTCCCCTAGCTGTGAGGCCTCACCCCAACCCATCATAGCACGGTTGATACATTCACATTTTGATACCTTATGATTTGATATTTTGATGCACTTTTGATGGATTTGACAATGACTCGTGTTATTTATGTCTTATGATGATTATACTATGTGGATTCTATTATGATGCTAATTAAAACCTAGATAATATTTGTTGATTATGTTATACATTCTCAGATGCGTAGTTTAATGTGAAAGACTTAACCATGGTTAGATTTAATTATTGCATGGATTATGCTTTAACATTTAAGAAATAGCAGTGATGATATATCTGTTGGCATTAAGCAGGATTGCCACTAGTGACAACACTTATTTGCATTCTGAGTGCAAACCAAGCAGAATAGTGCAAACTGAGCAGAACAGTGCAAACCAAGCAGAATAGTGCAAACCAAGCAGAACAGTGTAAACCGAGTAGAACAGTGCAAACCAAGTAGAACAGTGCAAACCGAGCAGGATAGTGCAAACCGAGTAGGACAGTGTAAATCGAGTAACATTATGTCTACTGAGTCACAGGTATTTACCAAGTTTGAAACCTACCGAGTGGTTAGTATGAACCGAGCCTTCACTTCTACCGAGTGCATGACGATGCCGAGTAATGCAGTGGATGCCGAGTATCAGAAAGTCATCGAGTTAGTTTGCAGGAACCATGTAACCATACTTGAGCCAACTTAGTAGCACTTATGTTTATTTGTCAAGCCGACTTTGTAATTGTAATTAATTGTTTAGACTTGTATATAAACAATGTTGTAAAAATACCAAGATGTATGAGTATGAATGAATATGAAAAATAGAGAAAGGCAGAGATAAGTGAATTACAAAGGGCTACAGCAGTATAAGGAGCAGCAAAGACAAATTCATCACAGAAGGTGATTAGTACATCAGCGAATCTCATTCAGCAATCCAGTTGCAAGCAAGAGATCTACTGTTTCATCCTAACAGGTGAATCAGCTTGAAATCCTTTAACTGGGTAGACTTAACAGTCTTTTGTAAAATCTCTTAACCGAGTGCATACTTCATTGTATGTTTGCAAAACCTCTAACAAGGTGGACCTAGCAGTCCTTATTGCTCCTAGCAGGGCAGATCATCAGAAGTGATCAATTGTAAGCCTTAACCGGCCAACTTTATACTGCAGTACTAAAGCTTTGTGGGTTTCATCCCAACCCCAGTTTTACTTTCTTTTGGAAGGTTTCTGGGTAACCAAATCTATGTGTCATTGTTTTGAATGCTTTTAAGTTTCATGCTTTCTATATGCAAAAGGATAAAGTGAACTATATGTTAATACATCTGAAAGAAAATTTGAAGTTACTGATTCACCCCTCCCCTCTCAGTAACTTGGTTAATTCCTGAATATTTCCAACAATTGGTATTAGAGCTACATTGGTTCTCAAGATAAAGCTTAACTAGCTTGAGCAAAGATCCAGGACAATGGAGGTATTCAAACTGAACAAGGTGATTGAAAATGAAAAGCTAGATCTGGAAATGGCCATAGCTGAACTTAAAGAAGCAAAAGAACATCTTTCCCAATCCCTAAGAAGAAGGAAGGAACTTGCAAATCAGATGAATGATCATAATTACATTGAAGAAAAGATTGAAGATCTTTTTCCCTCAGATAGCTCAGATGAAGCAAACAATGTTGTCAAAGAACTCCTAGAAAAGAATGGGTCTCTGCAGGAAGAAGTGAGAAAATTAAAAAGAGAACAAGAACTACACTCTACAAGATTTTGTGAGATCCTAGAACAAAGAAACAAGTTGAAAGATGAATTAGATGGAAGGAACAATGAAGTCCAAAATAAAACCCTTCAACTAGAAAACCTAATTGATCAAATCTCCCATACAAATGAGGAAATTCTGACTCTAAGATCAGAAATAGAAAGCACAAGAGCAGAACTAAGATCTGAAAAGAAAATCAATCAAAGATTGGTGGATGACCTAAACACCGAAAAAAAATCAATGAAAGAATGTTGAAGAGCCAAGAAGACTTAAATCAGTTGTATGATCGAAATCTTCATAGGCAAAAGGGAAAAGTAGGACTTGGATACAAAGGAGAAGGTGAATCTTCTAAGCAAGGTACTCAAAGAAATCAGAAACCTACTTGTAATCATTGTGGAAAAATAGGACATACTTCAAATAAATGTTGAAGCAATGAAAAAGCAGAATTCAATGGAAAATGCTACAACTGCAATCAGCATGGTCACAAAGCAAATGAATGCAGGGAAAAACCAAGATTCAAAGGTAATTGTCACAAATGCAACAAACAAGGTCACAAGGCATCCGAGTGCAGATCCAAAACATTCAATCCAGCAGAACAAATTATGAAAGCAATGTTTGGATGGGATTACAACACCTGGTGTAGATGTCATTACTGTGGAGAATATGGACACATTGGCATGAACTGCATAAAACATCATCTAAGGAAAAGAGATACTACCATAAGATGTTTTAAATGCACTAAACTTGGTCATATAGCCAAAAATTGCATGAATGCTAGTGAAGTTGAAGATGGAAAGAAGAATGAAGCAACTAAGGTCAGGAAACAAATGAGACAATAGTGGGTTCCTAAATCTACCGAGCAAACTAGTCCAAGTAATGGAATGGGTGGCTCTACCGACTCAAACTAAATTCCCAAGAAAGCACTGGAACTGTATTCTCATAGACAAATTTCAAGTAGTTCCAGAACTGAATTAAAAGAAAGATCTAAATGAGCATACAAGATGCAATAAGATCACAGGAAGGTCGGTATCAGTTTTCATCGAGCAAGGTCGGGAGCTGTCTAATATGATTACCAAGTGAGGTTGGAGCAATATGAATTCTCGAGTTCATTGAGTTGCGAAGTCTTTACCGAGCAATTAATTCATAGTGGGTGACAGTTTGTCAGAATTCATACCCTAATTTCTATGAAGCATTAATGACAGAGTTGTAAACAAAAGGCAAGAAATCAAACTCATTCTTCACCGTGAACTTTAGCATTTTGAGAGCAGAAAACTTCCAGAGCAATCCAGTGATTCAAATACTTTTATGAAAAGAATTCTCTGTGAGCTACCATGGCATCATCCAGTGCTTCAGCGATGAAAGGAATAGAAATGATAATCAAAGGGGAATGGAGAGCACCATATTTCAAACTTGTGCCCGCAATTGCAGCAGCCCTAGACCCGAACGGAGCTCAATCTCAGATTCCTCCTAAGGTACTACTTGTTAACGATATTCGCAATCATTTCAATTGTGCAATTCAAGAGATGGGAAACCTAGAGCTAGATATTGTATGTGAGGAACTGTGTGTGAATGGTATTCTAAAACCCGAGCACAAACATCTGGAAGACAAGAGATTAGTTCACATTGCACATTTACCTCGAAACTTTCAGGAGAAATGGGTTAGATACATTCTCAATCGTGTACATGAAGGCAAGATTTGGCTTGAGCAACCCATAGAGATCACTAAGAAGATGATTTACCAAATCACTGGTCTTCCCATGTTAAACAAAGTTAAAACTACCAAAACCCTAGGTCGGCCGGAGCTGGAGAAGAAAACCCTAGCCGAGTGGGACGGTAGAGGCATGAAAGTAAGTAGCATTACTGATGCTGAACTAAAGTTTGGAACACACATCATTGCCCATAAAATATACAGTTCAAGTTGATAGAATAGTGTTTCCTATGAAGCCATAGACCTAGCATACAAGGTGGTAAAGAATAATTTATCATTTGACCTTGCAGATTTGTTGTTAAAATAGTTTAACAAGAACATGGAAAGCATTCAAACTTCCAAAAACAATCCATGTAAGTTTGGATCTCTACTGGTCTGTTTATTTTTCTATGTTCAGAAATTCTTCCCTTCCAAAGGAAAAGTAGTATGGAGAAAGGATGTGCCAATTCTTTATGAGATAAATGAATATATTTCAGAAATGGGTGAAAATTTTGAGAGCATCATGGATAGTTATTTTGAGTCTTTCAAGGAGAAAATGAATGACAGATTCCAAATTCCACAGAAGTTGGTGGAGGATTATAAGGATGATATTTGTTTCATGGTGGACTGTGACAGAGTATACATTCAAGCAGCTAAACCGAGGATTGTACATGTAAAACCTCTTCCTTATGAGGTAAACATTGATGAAACAAAGAATATCATTGAAGCCCTCCTTAATCAGCCTGTTAATCCCAAAGCCCCATATTTTGGAACATATGAAGAAGAAAAAGTGAGAATTGAACTAAGTATAAAGCTTCCACAGGTAGTAAATAAAGGAAAAAAGAGGATAGCCAAAATGCAAATGCTAACCGAGGACAAAGGAGAAGACACTGAAGAAGAAGAGAAAAAGGATGAGAAAATAGAGGAACCAGAACCTGCAAAGAAGAAAGGAAAGGTATTCATCACCAAGGCACCTAAGCCTCCCACTATTGTATTTACAAGGAGAAGTGCAAGAGGTAAAGCAGACAAAAAGGACAAAGATATAATATTCAAAAAGCCTCCTCTAACCCTTCAAGAGAAGATCAAACTTTTGAGAGAAGGATCAGGATCTGGAGTAAGTAATTTAAAATCTTTAAAATATGAAACAAGATCGGAAATAGAACAAAAGGAGATTGAAGATGCTATCATTGAAAAGATGGGACAGTGGAAATACTCTCCTGATGAAATAGCCCCACAGATTCTAGCAACTTTATTAGATCAAATAAAAATGAGATGGGCCAATGCAAAGCAAACTGTAAAAGACATATTTGATCAAACCCTGAGACAGTTAATGCCCAGCTTGAAAAATGATGAAATAAAGAAGGCATTGAAGGAGAATGAAAATAAGATGACACTAAAGTTCAATACTTGTTTAATTCTGATTAACAATATTGAATCGGTTGTGAAGAGTGCAAATGCCACATGGAAGAACATATACCATCTTCACCAACCGAGTACTGAAACAGTTATAATAAAAGACATTGAAGATGACAGTGATGAACAAGAAGAAGCCACTAAGGTAGATGATACCGTGAGGATAGCGGCAGAAGTCATTGCATCACTTCCTACCTCTCCAGCAAAAGTTGCTACATCTAGCCTGGAGACATCTTCAAGCATGGTTGTGACAACTTCAACATTTGTCCAATCACCTATAGCAACAACAGAAGTAACTACCATTTCTTCTACTAAGTTGCAGTCTCCTATTTCATCAAGTTTTCCAGTAGTAAGTATTCCAGTTTTTGATTCTACAAGTATAAATAATTTAAGTTCTCCAGTAGACAATATACCATTCTCTATAGCCAGTCCTACTATGTCTACTGTCACTACTACTAAGGCATTAAGTATAGATAAGCCTAAGGCTCAACCGAGTATAAGATTTTTGGGCAAGAATATAGTAGAGGATATAGACCTTGATGAGGAAATAGAGATTCCAACATTGGATTTTGCAAATCTATCAGTGGATCAAATGCAAAATATAGGTGAAATCCTCCAAAGGAAAGCGAAGCAAAAGAAGCTTAAAGATGAGAGAGACAAGGAATATAAAATCATTAAAGATGCTAAGGACATTTTGTCAGAAGCATTAGGTATTGAAGTAGACTCCTCTCAACATGTTTTGTTACAATTAGCAGAAGCAGTAAATAAGTACAATGAGGATTCATCTGGGACAGACAAGTTAGTTGAAAAAGCTGAGAATAAATTCAACAATAAAGTGCTTGAGCACATAGCTATTAATCAAGCAGAATTGTCTTCATTTTTGACAAACATTGAACCTTCCTATTCGAATGTTACCTCTCTTTTGGTCAAACTATGCAATGTTGCCGAATTCACCAAGGATGTCAAGGATAAAATGAATAAAATTGATGAGGATTTGAAGATTAGCATACAGAAGCTACAACTTGAACCAAGTTCAAACTCTGCTCATCACATGAAAATCTCATTCCTATCAAATATGCAGTCAGAACTACTGAAAGAAGACACAAGGATCCGGTCCACACTGCTAGACATTCACAACATGATCCTTCCCATCATGAATACAATGTATAAGCACATTGAACATTCCAAAACATTAATTCATGACAATCAGTTCTCAATAGCAGATCACATGATTACACTCTCTGCAGAAGTCCAAATTGCAATCCAAACATGCAAGATTCTGCAAGAAAATTGGGACAGAACCCTGGCATTGATAATGAAGGTACATTCTATTTTTCTATCAAATTTTGGATTCTCCCTGTAAAACACTTGTATATACACCTCTGGCATTATCGTCAAAAAGGGGGAGACATGTATAGAAGAAAAAGTTAGCACATTGAAAGGGGGAGATAATTTATAAAGCCCTATGACAAAGACAAATTTTGAAAAATCAAAATAAATTTCAGCATGGTTCATGTATATAAGTTTTGGGCAATAAGTGTTTTTGTCATTAATGCCAAAGGGGGAGATTGTTGGCATTAAGCAAGATTGCCACTAGTGATAACACTTATTTGCATTCTGAGTGCAAATCGAGCAGAACAGTGCAAACCGAGTAGAACAGTGCAAACTGAGCAAAATAGTGCAAATTGAGCAGAACAGTGTAAACCGAGCAGAACAGTGCAAACCGAGCAAAACAGTGCAAACCGAGCAGGACAGTGCAAACCGAGCAGGATAGTGTAAACCGAGTAACATTATGTCTACCGAGTCACAGGTATTTACCAAGTTTGAAACCTACCGAGTGGTCAGTATGAACTGAGCCTTCACTTCTACTGAGTGCATGACAATGCCGAGTAATGCAGTGGACACCGAGTATCAAAAAGTCACCGAGTTAGTTTGCAGGAACCGTGTAACCATACTTGAGCCAACTTAGTAGCACTTATGTTTATTTGTCAAGCCGACTTTGTAATTTTAATTAATTGTTTAGACTTGTATATAAACAATGTTGTAAAAATACCAAGATGTATGAGTATGAATGAATATGAAAAATAGAGAAAGGCAGAGATAAGCGAATTACAAAGGGCTACAGTAGTATAAGGAGTAGCAAAGACAAATTCATCACAGAAGGTGATCAGTACATCAGTGAATCTCATTCAGTAATCCAGTTGCAAGCAAGAGATCTACTATTTCATCCTAAAAAGTGAATCAGCTTGAAATCCTTTAACCGGGTAGACTTAACAGTCTTTTGTAAAATCTCTTAACCGAGTGCATACTTCATTGTATGTTTGCAAAACCTCTAACAAGGTGGACCTAGCAGTCCTTATTGCTCCTAGCAGGGCAGATCATCAGAAGTGATCAATTGTAAGCCTTAACCAGCCAACTTTATACTGCAGTACTAAAGCTTTGTGGGTTTCATCCCCACCCCAATTTTACTTTCTTTTGGAAGGTTTCTGGGTAACCAAATCTATGTGTCATTGTTGTGAATGCTTTTAAGTTTCATGCTTTCTATATGCAAAAGGATAAAGTGAACTATATGTTAATACATCTGAAAGAAAATTTGAAGTTACTGATTCACCCCTCCCCTCTCAGTAACTTGGTTAATTCCTGAATATTTCCAACAATGTCATGATGTTAGAATTTTGCAAATACCATGTTGAGCATTACCTTAATGAAAATTGTAATTAGAAATTGAATTATGTATATTGAATAATGTCTGAAAATTATGTAATATTGAATTATATGTATTTATATGTGATGTTGTTCCTTGGACTACTGATGATCGAGTTTAGTGTGCAGGAAAGAAAACCATGGAACTATTTAGAGAATCAAGGCTAAACATATGTGCAATTGAGAAAGCCAAGGTTTAATCTATTAAAGAGATTGAAACCTCGTTGTAATGTGTTTTTTATTTGTAAACATAATTTGTATGTATGTTACTATATTAAATTCATTTTTTTATTTGGCTATGTCACTTGTAAATGTGAAGTGAATTTTATGGTGTCACTTGACACTTATGATGTCTATATGGATAAGTGACATGTCAATTAGGGTTTTGGCAAGAGTCACCCAACCTAATAGGATATCTAGTTAACCCCACTTGCATGTAGATGTTATTTAGGGTTCACATCAAGTTGAAATTCGGATTCAAACTCAAGTTGAATTTTAGAGGGCTTAAAAGTGACCATAGGGTTCATTTTTTGTCAAAATTAGCTAACCATGTGGGGGTACCTTGAGTTAGGGGATATATTTTTCCTATGGGAAGGTCTAGATGATAATTATAGCACTCTAAAAGGCTACTCTTCAAGAGTGGAAAAAATGGAGAAGGCCACATGCCTTGACTTGTCCCACACTCCTTGCTAAACTCACCATTAAGAGGGGGGGGGGACAAGAGGTAAGGCCAAGGACTAGAGGTCAAATCACATTTATTACTAGATCATGAGTAGGATTTGGAGGTCTTTTTAGAGTGCTTGGTGAGACTTAGTGGTTGCTCACCCACTCTCTAATTTTAGAGATACTTAGGGTTTTGGAGTTGGGGGAAGGAAGTGAAAGAAAAGGAAAAAGGGCTCTTCTCAAACCTCATTTTACCATTTGCATTGGACTAAGGTTGGTGATCTTTCCATGAACGAAACATTATTGCAATTTTAGTTTTGAAATATTGTTATGTAGAATGAATATGTAGATCTTGTATGCTATCCTTGTTATGTCGATTGTTATTGTTGTTGTTGGTTTTGGGTGGATTTGGATGTTTGCATCATTTTATTGTTGCTTGTTTGGGTATGTTGTTCTTGTATGTACAAGGCATCACTCACCCTTGGGAGGGAAGTAGTGGCCTTGGGTGAAAGGGTTAGTTGGCTTGTCATTGAAGTTGAGAGTTTCTTCTCTTAGAGAAGAAGGAAATCTTATGAATTATGGGCTCCATGAAGCCATATTGATAATCTTGCCTTTGGGGGTGATAAGGGAGAAGTTTTGTAGATGAAAATCTAATAATGTAGCCTTTGGAAGGCATGAATATCTCTTGGTTGTCTATTTCTTTTGTAATGGAAATATCCTCTTGATGAGCCGGTCACCTTCACCCTATTTCAATGGGCTCATAGGTGACCCATTTGTGTAGCCAAGTCCTTGAGGGAGTTCAATGTTGTTTTGTCTTGTCAATGCATTGTGAGTTTGTATTTTGAATATACCCATTTAGTCTTGGTTCTCCAAGCTCAGGGGTGTTCTCCTTGAGACCTTGGATGGGAGGTGAGATCTCCATGGTAGGCTCTCATTATTTGCAGGTTTTGGTGGCCATGATTCTTGTGGAAAAATCTTGGGAGAGTCTTCTTTTTGGTATCATTGTGGGAGAAAATTTAGTCTTGCATTGTTGTTATTATGAAATGGGAAACACACCATTTTTTGTTGAATTGTGTCATTTGTGAAGTATCTAAAGTTGTAGATAAAAATAATTCTTGTTCATTGTGGAATGATTTCATTGATGATATGAGAAAATGTATTTTACCTTGAACAATTGTAAAAGACTATGTTGAAAATCAATAAGAGAGATTAAAGTTATGTTGCAATCTCCACTTGTATTGCAATGGATTGATTATCAAAATTTATTGTAGCTTCATCTCAATGGCATATTTGTTTGATATGTGGTATGATTTCTATTCATGTTGGAAACATTAGAGATTTAAAAGGATTAAATAGCTTGTGATTTATTTAAGATAGTAAATTATCAAAAATTCCATTATGGTATGTTTTAGATCTTGAGAATAGTATTATGTCTTAGGGTGCAAACCAAATCCTAAAAATACAATTAATTCTATTGTGATCTTGCAAGCAAATGAAAAAAAACTAAGTGTAAAAAGACAAAAAAAAAACCAATAGAGACCTACAGGTCTCTGGAAAATGTATGGGGAAAAATAAAATTCCCATACTCTTCCAAAAAGTTACATAGTCATTAAAATAATCAACCAAAAATCACTTGACTTATATATATATATATAGATATATATAGATATATATATATATATATATATATATATATATATATATATATATATATCTATATATATATATATATATATATATATATATATATATATATATATATATATATATATATATATATATATATATATATATATATATATATATATATATATATATATATATACCCAAACAATTGAAGTCAAAACCATTTGGTGGGACTCATCTGGGTCACCACCCAAGAAGCTCCTAAGAAGGGGTTTTAAAAATAATAATTAAATAATAGAATAATGATGAGTTTTGAATTTATAAGAAAAATAAAATATTAAAATTATATATAAAAATAAAATTAAATATCAACTTACCTTTTGCTTGGTTTGTAAAACTAATTTTTAAAAAATTAAATGTAAAAAGGGGGGAGGGGGTTGACCCCACACCCCCAAGCCCGTTGCTATGGGCAGACGGCCCCTGCCACGACAGGGTATCGCCTTGCCCTGGCAGTGTCGTACACTGCCAAGGGCAGGGTACCGCACTACCATGGTAGTGCAGGCCCCGCCCAATAGTCCCAAGGGACTTTAAACAAAAAATATTATTCTTTTAAATTTTAGAAATAAATTTATTTATTTTTAGTTTTTTAATATTTGTTTTAGTTTTTTATTAATTAAATTAATTAATGTGTAGTTATTAATTGATATTAACATTTTTTTAATAAATTTTATTTTTGTTTATATAAGATAATATCATTAAATTTAGTAAGGGTTTGATAATTAAATTGATTAATAGTAAAATTTATTATATTAAATTTTTATTTATGAAATAAACATATAATTAGATTCATATACTAATGAATTTAATATATGAATTTATTATATAATGAAATTTTATTTAATGGATTTAGTATATATGTGTGATCAGTGCAAAAGGGATAACCTGTCTTGAAAGGCATAGACATTCAAACATGAGTCATGAGCATATATCTAAGCTTAAACATGAAAAACAATGCAAAGACACTCAGATAGAGCTTAAACAAGAAAAACAATGCAAAGACACTCAGATAGAGCTTAAACGAGCACCCTGTCACCGTTTGATTTTCTCTCGCTTTAGGGATGTGGGGTGTGCTATCGAATCACTTGAAGCATATCCTTAATGATGATTAGGAGATATTAGGATTGGTTAGGGACCATAAGAAGCCTATAGTGGCACAAAATCGGGTATAGAACACCCATTTTTGCCCCTAAGGACTTAAAGATCCTAAAAGCTTCAAGAATGCAAACTAGGCTATGAATGCTTATCCTAGATTGATTTTAATCCAAAGTAGATGTGATATGATGCAAAAAGCTATGAAGAACAATGAAAGAAACTAAGATTTATCCATTATTCTAAGCTATGATATGAAAGCATGAAAATGAATGAAATCTAACAATTAGTATGAAAGCTTTAAAGATTTAGAACTATTCTAGCATTATAACACTACTATGAAATGGAAGGTGAATTGGTGTTTTTCTCTTAGGAAGTGAGGGTATTTATAGGATTTGGGAAGGGTTTGGGTAAGGAGGATGAGTTAGGGTTTGGGGTAAGGTTTGAGGTAGAGTAAGGCATATGGTTTGGGGTATGGTAAGGTTTAGCTTGGGTTAGGGGTTTCTCACACATGTGAGGAAACACTAGGGAAGTGTGCAAGGGGAACATGTGTGGAAGAAGAGACATGGGTCTCTTTATGAGGCTGCAAGAGGCCTTAAAGATTGTGGAAGGCTTTAAATGAGTGTGTAAGGCTCATTGAGGGAAGGGGTTTTGACTAAAAAGTCAAGGAGACTTGGATTGGCTTAGGAAAAGTAGGTAATTTCTCCTAAGTAGGTTTAGGAAATATTAGAAGGGTTTAGGAAAGGTTTAGAAGATTCTAGGCTTTTGAGGCTATAAATAAATATGAAATTTATTTAGGGAATGTGACATCATTATTGAATATCGATTCAATAAAGAGAGGAAATTTACTTAAAATTGATTTAAGTGGTTTGGGGAAAGATTCTTTAATTAAAGATGTTTAATTAAAATAAATGGAATTAATGGCATAAAAAATATATTAATTAATTAATTAACAAATGATGATGTCATCAGGGGTTTTCAAAAAATAAAAATACTTTTATTTTCTAAAGATTTTTAGGTGTCTACAATATGAATTCAAATTATATATTAATATATATGAATTTAATTCTTTTGTTCAGCTTGTTACTTAATTGAATTTATTAATCTTTTAAGCATACATACACATATAGACACACACACACACACACACACACATATATATATACATACATACATACATACATACATATGGGTAAGTGCACAAAGATGTGGTACCAAAAAGGGGGTATAAGATGCCACTTTTTTCCTGAAATCAGCAAACTCTGAACTTCAACAAGAAATTGAAGATAGTTAGACTCAAAATTTTAAGATGCGACAAAAACAAGAGTTGTAATACTCTGAATCTAGTTCCTAAACTACTAACTTATTTTGAAAATGGTGCATATTAAGGCCCTCAAAAAGGGGAAGCACAAAAAGTGGTCCTATTTTTTGTCCAAAAACATAACATAGCATCTGGTGTGCTCCCCCTAAAATGTTCACCTTTTTTTTGAAATTTTTTAATTGCTCTGGTGAAAAGTTAGCTAACACCACGTAGTTTATCCCAGATTTTTTTGGTAATTTTTTGATGAATGTATAATTTTTGATGAATTTACGAAGTGCACACATCCTGAAAACATGAAATTTCTGTGTGCCCCCCCTAGAAATCATTTAAAACTAATCAAAAATCAGTTTTTTTTAAAAGTGTGTAGAATGGAGTCTAGTTTCTAAAAATGTAACTTATTGCAAAATTCGATGAATGAGCCAAAATTTATGCCCAAAATACTGCATGTTGGTTTTATACAAAAAAATGGACATACACACAAAAGAAATTAGAGTTCAAAAAACTTAACATAATCAGAATTCAAAATAAATTATATGCTTAGATAGCTAACAAAGAGATCTACAATATCACGTCATCTGATTTTTACATTCTTGAGCCATGAGTAAACCTGACGTGGAGCACACAAAAAAAAGATGTCATTTTTATGTATGTTTTCTAGAAAACATGTCTCAGGCCTATTTCAATCGTCCAAGCCTTTGGGTTGGATCTCCAAGGAAAATCCAAGCCTTAGGATTGGTAAACTCAAATCCTTTACAAAGTGCACATGCCCTATAGGGCGTGCGCACTATGTACGACATAAATTTACATAGTACGTAATATGTAAGACATAGATTTATATAGTGATGAGGAAGAGAGAGAGAGAGAGAGAGGGAAATTTATACAAATATAACATTTAAGTATAAGTTTGATTTATTTAATTTCTTATACTTTAAGTTATATTTGTATAAATTATAAAATATAATGCTTCCAGGATGTTTGGGATAGGTTCCAGCTTCATAGGAGTTACGCTACAGATTATATATTCAAAAAATTCCAAACTTAGCCAAATTTTAGGATTCAACAAGCCTTCAGCAGGGTTAGCCTTCAGCAGGGTTACCTTCAGCTGTGTTCTCTCTCTCTCTCTCTCTCTCTCTCTCTCTCTCTCTCTCTCTCTCTCTCTCCCTCCCTCCCTCCCTTATCTCTCTCTCCCTCACTTATTAGCAAGGGAGAGAGAGATAAGGGAGAGAGAGAGAGAGAGAGAGAGAGAGAGAGAGAGTAGATAAGGTGGAGAGAGAGGGTGATGTGTGTGTGTGTGTGTGTGAGAGAGAGAGAGAGAGGGTGATGTGAGAAGAGAGAGAGATAGAGAGATAGAGAGACAGAGAGAGATAGAGAGAGAGACACACACACACACACACAGAGATAGAGAGATAGAGATAGAGATAGAGACAGAGACAGAGATAGAGACAGAGATAGAGATAGAGACAAAGATAGAGACAGAGATAGAGACAAAGACAGAGACAGGGAGGGAGAGACAGACAGATAGATAGATAGAGAGAGAAGGGAGAGAGAGAGAGAGAGAGAGAGAGAGAGAGAGAGAGAGAGAGAGAGAGAGAGAGAGAGAGAGAGAGAGAGAGAGAGAGAGAGAGAGAGAAGGGAGGCAGAGAGAGAGAGAGAGATCCCTGCTGAAGGTAACCCTATTGAAGGCTTGCTGAATCCTAAAATTTGGCTAAGTCTAGAATTTTTCAAATCTAGAATCTGTAGCTTAACTCCTATGATGCTGGAACCTATCCCAAACATCCTAGAAGCATTATATTTTATAATTTATACAAATATAACTTAAAGTATAAGAAATTAAATAAATCAAACTTAGACTTAAATGTTATATTTGTATAAATTACCCCCTCTCTCTCTATCTCTCCCCCCCCTTATCACCCCCTCTCTACCCCTTATCTCTCTCTCTTTCTAGTTTTTCATAGCACACATGTGCTATGTAAGAATATGGATTACACTTTTTTGGCTTTGCATTGGGTGCACGGGGGTGGATATTTTGTGGTTTTACAAAGCGCATGGACCCTATTTGGTGTGTGCCCTATTTGGCACATGCACTTTGTTTTGGATTTCCCAAGCCTAAGGCTTGGGCAACCCAATCCATAGGGCATGCATGCTATAGGGCGCATGACCTTTAGTGCGTACACACTCTTTTATTTAATAAACTAGTTCATCTTGATTAGGTGATGGTTACTTGAATCCCTTTTTTCGGATTATAGTAATTCTATGGGAATGTTAAAAAAAATTGCATTTAAATATACGAATCAGAACAAACCTAATGTTGATCATTTTAGTAAGTGTCACAATGGTGAACTTAGTAAACTTATTTAGTTACTAGGAAGCATGCTAAATATTTTCCTTACAATGTTCAAGAACCTCTAGGGAGATTTTATATCTAGTAATCACCTAGACATGGAACTTCCTTTCGAGCTATCTTTTAGAACCTATTTCGCGGTTGCATAGCATGTCAGTGCATCTAAAGAGTATTTTTTTTAGTTGTCATGTAGGAGTCCTTAAAACCAACCCTTGACATTTGTGATGTTCTATTTAGACTGGCTTACATGTGTTATAGTACCATCTTTTAAACCCTTTCCTAAACTTATTCTTGTTGGTATCATCGGTGACCTTATTCAGTTGTATTGCTTGGGGTTAGTCAACCCTAACCATGATGTGGAGGGAGGTTGGCCAAACCAATTATATATGTGGGATCACCACATGACCTTTTTGGCCATGATACCTCTTGCACATTACTCTATTGTCCTAAACCACATGTTCTCCTTATTCTTGTACTTCAGGTGTTTAAAAAAAAATTGTGCATTTTTGCATATTTTTTTTGGGCATGACACTAGCATGGATTTCCTGAGTTGTTGATGAGCTACATCTAGTGCACAAGATACATATGAGTGTGCTAGATGATGAAGACAAATAGTCTAATGCGAGGTCATTGATGGTATGTTGTATGGTTGGAAAGTTGTATTATGCCAAGTAGCCATATGATAGACATAATTTTAATAAAGCTTTGACATACATAGCCAATGATAGATAGGCATGTGATAGGGAGACTTTGATAGTGTGTCAACATGCATAGAGAATGATAGATAAGCATGAGATAGGGTGGCTTAGATACAGTGCACTGACATATGTAGCATTAAGTTGGATAGGCGTATGATAGGGAGGCTTAAGATCATGTTAATATACATAGTGTTAAGCTAGATAGACATATGATAGGAAAAGTATGAGACACAAAGATAGTGAATTGACACCCCCAAATGTAGATAATGCCAAATTTTGAAAAAAAAATTAAGAAAAACATATGGCTTAGAGACATCATTGGGTAAAACCAAATCAGATACATAGATAGCACAACCCTCTCTTGGGATGGACTATTCTACTCAAAGGGGATCATAGACCATTACAAGGAAGGAAAAAGACTATGGCATGACAACATATGAGATGTTGTCATGGAATACCACTTCTTAATGAGTGACATATAAATCCACAACATTTGTATAGACACAATAGGTATGATAGATTGGTGTCAGAACCAAGAAGCATAGAAGTATATCTACTCTTAGCAGATGTTTCATCACTGCCAACTAATACTCAAATCTAAAGAATGACACATGAAGAAAAAATAAAATAAAAATTTGGGTCAACGTGGAAGGGGTGCTTTCTTTGTTTTAATTAATGGTTCTCCTTCTACTTTTTTCAAAGCTTCTAGAGGTCTGAGATGGGGTGATCCTCTTTCTCCTATCCTTTTTGTTATCATGGTGAACAATTTAAGAAAATATCTAAACAACTTGATTGAGTTGGATCATTTGAAAGGCCTCAACCCCTTGTCCTGTAATCTCACTTGTGCCCATGAACATTTTTTGGATGATGCCATCTTTATGGTTCTTTTGTCCATAAAAGATGATAAAGAGCTCAAATCTACCCTTAATTGTTATAGCTCTACTTTAGGTCATCTTATTAACTAGGAAAAAAGTTATCTTTTCTTTATTAATACTCTAGAGAGGAGACAAAGAAGAATTGTTGCTATTCTTGGGTGCCAGATATCCTCTCTCCCTTCTCTTTACCTAGGTCTTCCACTAGGTCCTAAACCTTTTGAGACTTTTTGGAATACTCTGGTGGAAAAATTCAATAAGAAATTGGTTGGGTGGAAGGGAGCTCTCTTAAGTCTGGTAGGTAAGCTTCAATTGCTAAAATATTCTCTTCAGAGCATTCCTATTTATGCCTTGATCCTTTTTAAAATTCCTTCCAAGTATATTGAAGCTATCAAAAAGATTCAGAGAAATTTCCTTTGGTCTGGTGTGGAGGATAAACAAATATTTTCTTTAATTGCCTAGGATAAAGTTTGCAGTCCCTACTCTTGGGCCGGTCTAGGTCTCAAGAAGATAAGGACAATGAACAATGCCCTTCTTTCTAAACATCTTTGGAGGGTCTTTCATGAAAAGGTGGAATGGAGCTCTATTTGGCACCAGAAATATCTTATTAATTGTCCTTCTCTCATCTCCTTTAAGGAGAATCCTGATCCCCCTCTAGGATTGAACATTTGGAATAATGTGATCCAAACTAGTCACTCTTTTATTCAAGGTCTTGCTTGGAGAGTTGGAAATAGGCTACGTATTAACTTTTGGGAAGATCCCTAGTTTTTCAATTCTTCTCTTAATCTTATCCCTTCTCTTGCTCCTTTTGTTCAAATTTGTAAGGATTCTTATGGTCATCTAGTTGTTTACTATTGGTGGAACGGTAAATGGGTGAATCTCAAAGTTATTAGTAATGATTTTTCCCCTACTCAAGATGCTCTGAGAGATGTGATTATTTTAGAAGAGAGACTTGATCTTCTTATATGGAAAGATAACCCTTCATGCTCTTTTCTATCTCTTCGGCCACCATTATGTTTTCTCCCAAGGTGGATCTAATCCCTTGTTGGGCCCATGCATGGATCAAGAATCTTACCCCTAAGGTGAATTTTCTCATCTAGTGTTCTCTTCAAAATAAAATTTTGATTACTGATAACTTGTGTCACAGGGGTTTCTATTTTACCAACAAATGTTCTCTCTATAAGAAGGACCAAGAAACGGTTGACCACCTCTTCATCCATTGTCCCTTTGTTGTCTCAATCTAGACAAAGATTCTTTCATCCTCTTTGTGCTGGATTTTTCCTAGTAGCATCCAAGATATTTTTTTGGGTTGGTGTTTTCCTTTCAGTGGGAAGTCCTTAAAGATCCTTTGGTCTTTTATCCTCCCTCATACTCTCTGGGGCATCTGGAAAGACAGGAACAACAGGATCTTTCATGATTCAGAACTTCACCCAGATGTGGTTGAATTCAAAATTAGAAGGGTAGTCTCTAAAGATATTAATGTGCAGATGGACCTCTCCTTGTTTTTATCTCTTTTGGAAAAAGAGATTTTCTATCAATGGAGGCTGAATATGAAGGAAACTAGGGGTAAGGTCTTTAATCCTAGGGAGGAATCTGTTTGGGGCTTCCTGCCAAGGGACTAGGTAAAGATAAATTTTGATGGTGCTTCAAAAGGTAACCCCAGCAAGGCAGTTTTTGGGTGAGCTATCTGTGATGATAAAGGGGTTCTAAAAGCTTCTATTATTTCTCCCATTGGTGTCCAATCCAATCACGTGGCTGAAGTGATAGTGGGATACTATATGATCAAGCTTGCTAAAGATTTCAATTATTCAAAGGTGTGGATCAAAGGTGATTCAAATAAAATCATTAACTACCTTAAAGGTGTCAATACCCCTTCCTGGCCTATTAATAATTCTATCACCATGGCTAAGGTGATTATTAATAATTTTAAGGCATGCCATATATCCCATGGGTACCGGGAAATCAATGTGGTGGCTAATGGATTAGCCAATGAAGTATTTAACACAAGAGAAATTATGATGTGGAGGAGTGAGTTGGCCATTCTACACAATATCAAGATGTTGTTAATCTATGATCATACCCGCAGAGCTCAAGCTACTAATTTTAATGAAGACATCTAGCACGAGGAGTTTATTTTTGCACTACTGTTATGACGTCAACTATCATTTGGGCATTTATTGGAAATTCTTTCGGCACACTTTCAGTGTCTAGTTAGTAATTTTATGGACTTCATATTGGATTAAGGGAAATTTCTTTCCACTTATTTCCAATTTCAAGGTCTTTTCTGAGAATGAGTGTTTGTGTTCTAAAATGGGTGGCAATAGGAAGAGAACGAAACTTGGATCCTGTGAAAGATGGAAAAACAAGGAAAAAGTTTGGCATCTACTTAAGAAAGGTGGGCTTAACAAGTATCTAGAGAAGCTTTGGGGGAAATATTTTGTGGTCACCAGCTACTTTATCAAGAACTGGAGAAATGGCAAGATTGTTCTAGTGGGCTCAACCATCAAAAACACAGAGGATGTCATAGTGGCAGTTACAGGTCTTTCCAAAGATAGAATAAAATTTTATAGAGATAGGCGTCTTAATGATGCGGCTATCAAAAAATTCCCAAAAGAAGATGATGAAAAGGCCCACTTGTTAAGAGTAAGAAAAAGACGTACTACTCTCCAACTGTCATCAAGAAGGTATGGCGTAGATTCCTTTTTGCAATAATGCAATATATTACTCCTGATGGAAGATTCTCTAAGGTTTATGGTTACCATTTCGTTATCCTTAATCACTTCTGCTATGGGGAAAAGATCTTTTTGTATTATTTGTTGAATTCCCTAAACTCTAGCATTAAAGATGCTTAGGAAAACCCTCCTGCTAATTTGGCATGCATGAGGGTCTTATGCTTCTTATTTATGATCATTTCACACCTAATTCGTCTGGGCCCCTTAAATCCATTCCTTCAAATTTTGGTGATGATGATTTCGAAGAGGATGAAGATGATGGGGAGGAGTTGGATACGGAGATAGATTTTGATTCTGAGTCATCTCAAAACACTACCTTGAACCTCAAAAAAAAAATGGAAAGGTGTGGTGAAGGGAAATGCCTCCTCTTCTAGGAACCCTACAAGTCAGAAAAGAAAGTCTTTTCTAGAGGATTCTTCGACGGGAAGTGATGAGGAAATGATGGATGATAAGGACTTCTCTATGGAGAGGTACCAAGGTAAGGGTAAGAAAGGTAAGAAAATCAGGGGTATTAGTTCTACCCCTAAGGATTCCTCTCTTATTTCCTTCCCTAAGATTCAAAAGGATGGCCCTCAGTTTTACCCTGACAAGGACACCCCTGCTAAAAAGGACAAGTTGAACCCTCACCCAGATGTTCTTTCAGTCAAGATTGAGAATGCTAAGGAATCCTTTGATTGGTTTTTTACAGAGCTTTGTCATCTGAGAAAAGCTAATGAAAGACTCAAAGCAAGAATTGACATTCTTGAAACTATGGGTCTTGGTGATAAACCCTTCCCTATTTTCTTAAGTGAATTGACTAAATCCATCAACAAAGTGGATGGAATTGTGAAATCTTACAATTCCAAGATGGATGCTATGAATGCTCAAATCTCCAATTGTGGTGCAAGTCTGGCTACTATGCAAATGAAGGTCCTCAATTTTGAGGAAAAAATATCCCACTTTGAGACTGTGATCATTAAGTTTGGGGACTAGAGTTGCAGTATTCTTCACAAGGTAGTGAGTCAGATCAATACCCTCCTTAACATGTGGGAAGGGACAACAGAAAAATATAAGGATCTCATGCCTCGTGATTCTGGGAATCATGTTAATCAGGATGCTAATACCCTCAAAGAAACAACTCAGAATATGGAGCTTTTAGCTTCTGAATATGTGGATCTTCTTAATAGCTTTAGTGATTTCCTTCAGTCTATTGGTTTTGTCCGGTCCCTCATGCTAGATGTTGGCCTTTTTTAGCCTAGTTGGTCTTTTCTTTTGTGGTCCTTTATGGTTGTGTTAGTATTTTTCTTGCTGAACCCTATTACAAGCCTCAAATGCTTAAATTGAACTCTATGATTCCTAAACTCCTAACTCAAGCAAGAAAAGACTAATTAACAAGGAGAAACTTCTTCTTCACTTTGAGCTCCATAGACTCAAGTGGGTGTACCTCTTGTGATTCACTTCTTTACAGTGAATCTTCTAGTGGATTAAGTGTCTTGAACATAGATATTTAACATTCAAACCAAAAGAACTATAAAGTAAAATAACTGATTTAATTTTGATTGATGGTGATAACTATTAATAAAATAGAGACCAGTGCCAAATCCAGGGCAAAGAGTCAAGTAAACATACATTCACAAAAAACTCTTAACAAAGACACACCCTGAACCCAAGTGAAATGCCTAACAAGTCACTCTCTCATTCCCATATCCAGACATCAAATTCTTATGAAACTATTGAATCCTCTGAAACTACCCTTAAGAATTACCCTTCCCTTGAAAGAAACTCAAGAACAATTTCATGGTTACCTTATAACCAGTGTATTTAATTTTCCTTACAAACTCAATACACAAAGATTTAGATACAAACACATGAAGACATCTGGTAGACATGAAAATGGGATCCAAATGTTCTCTCATTAAAATTCCTCTACTTCAGTACATTTACAATGATAGAAAGCTATGGAGGTAGACAAGAATCAGACCACTACTTGCAGTCTTGAATTCACCATCCCTATAAAAATGAGGAAAAAACTGAGATATAGGAGAATGTGGTCAGTTGAAAACCCACTGACAACTATCCATTCTTTGCATAAAATATCTCCAAGTTTTTCCCACAACTTTGATCTGCAATTGATTCTTCCTCAACTGATCCTCATGCCTACAGTCATTTCCCAAATAGACTTTATTCTAATCCTGAAATTTCCAGCTCATACTGCTCTTTCCCACCACTCTGAAACTAAAAACAATGATTGCCAAAAGATTCCTTGTTCTCTTCCATTTTCAAAAACATATAACATTCCAATGTTCGGATAAAAAATGAACTCCCAAGCATTAAATCTCTGATCAAGCTCATCATTTAAATTTTTGGATTTTTTCTAATGTTTGGACTATGTCATTTTTTAAATCTTTTGAAATTCTTTAAATCTGCATATGTTGCCCAGAAGCCACCAAAATTTGCCAAGTGTCACCAGTCAATTGGCCGCTTAGACTAACCCTGGGTTGACCACCTGATTGTGAGATTAAGCGACTACACACATTCTCCAGATCTTTGAATGAACTTTTTGACCCTAGTCAAATCTAGCAATTGGGGGACCGCTTCAATCTCTAAATCTCTGAATGATGTCTTAACCTCACGTTACATCTAGAGAATGGGCGACTGAACCCATTCTCCCAATCTCTAAATGGATCTTCTAACCACTAGGATATCCAGCGACTTAGCGACTATGGAAATCTCTAGTTCTCTAAATGTTGAGGCCTAACTGTTAGCTATCTGGGGAATGCATGACCATTACTCTCATGATCTCCAGATTTATCATGCTAACTGCCAGCCATTTGTAATACCCCCAAAATGGGCTATAGGTTCATTAACCTCCTACATCCTCAAATCGAATGAAATTGATACAAAAGTCCTAACCTAAGGCACATCTATACATTGTCGAATTTAATTGATTTTATCCTAAATTCTGCATCGGGGAATATTCCTAGAAATATTCCTAATTTATCTAATTATCTTTAATTAAATATTATTTGGTGATAAATGTTATTATTTATCCTAAAGTTCATTAATTGAATATGATGAATAATTAATTAATTAATTTAATTATGCCACTTAATTATTTAATTAGATTTAATTGCATTTATTCCTAATTAATATTGTTTTTATTTTGACAATAAATCAAATTTCCTACAAACAATCAATTGGATATTTATTTAATTGATTTAAAATCAAAGTTGTCAAATTTAATGATTTAATTGGAATAAAGTTTGATTTAATAATTGATTAACCCATAAATCAATTATTTTAATTCAAAAAAATAGTTAAGTGGAAAATAAATTACTTTATTTATTAAATTAATTCATATTAAATCATGCACAATCATAAAAGCAGTCAACTTTAAAACAATTGCTAATTTCAATTTGTAAACTTTCTAAAACTTAACATCTGATGATGAGTTGAAAAAGAGAACTAAAGCTCTATTTTGAGATAAAAACTGCTTTTGCATGATTTTATGAATTAAATATTCTTAATTTCTTGTTAACTCAAAAATCAACCTGATTTTATAAAGAGTGATTTATGGCTTTTCTCAATGCATCCTCAAGCCCTGGATTTCTATAAAATCAAGGCTCAGCTCTTCACAATCAACACCTCAAAATTGCATCCTCACTCTGGCGAATTCATGACAGAAGAATCAATCTTTTGCGAATCAAGGCTATTGTAAGATTTTCATTTATTGTTTTGAGCATTCATAGTTTCATATCGTAGATTTTTATATGCACTCATAGCATTTCTTAGATTAAATCTGCATTCAAACTCAATTTCATACATTATAGCTTAGATTCATACAGTTTCTCATTCTTATTGCATATAAAATACAAAAATATAGATTAATTTGCATTCATATTTCATTTCTTTCATCATCTTAAATCCTTCATTTAGGTGTTGCATTTTCACTGATCTCGATTTCAATCTGAGAACATCATATTCGCACCTACTAGAAGGCAGTAAATTACCTGGTTAGCATAGTTTCAATTACTTGCAAATTTTGGTTTTTGCTAACCTCTAATGTTTTACTGAAGTGTTGTGTCTACAGCTAGGTACAAAATTCACACACACATTTTTGTCATCCATTGTGGGGCCTTGAAATAGGTTTCCATTCCATTCTATCATTTTTCTCGAACCCACGACCACAAGTTTAATTTTTGTGAGTTTTGTGATAAATTTTTGGGCTGCTTTTCCAGAAATCTGACTAATGTTTTTATTGGTACATGCACATATAACATGATACAGATCCAAAATTTATCTTTCTGGAAAGGTATTTGAGTTAGCTTTCATTTTCTATTAGTTTGGATTAATTTTGTTTTGATTTGCAAAAGTTATGATCATTTTAGTGAAGACTAGTCTGAATCTAATTTTATGAAATCCAACTGATGTTTTTATTGGTACATACATATATGACATGATAAAGATCTGAAATTTATATTTCTCAAAAGGTATTTGAGTTAGCTTTCATTTTTCATTGGTTTGGATTAATTTCATTTTGATTTGCAAAAGTTATGATCATTTAGTGAAGACTGGTCTGAACCTGATTTTATGAAATCTAACTGATATTTTTATTGGTACATGCACATATGACATGATATAGATCCAAAATTTATATTTCTAGAAATTTATTTGAGTTAGCTTTCATTTTCCATTGGTTTGGATTAATTTTTTTTTTCTTTGCAAAATTTATTATTGATTTAGTATAGACTAGTCAGAATCTGATTTTTTATGACAACAGGTTTTTCGATTATCAAATGACATTATCTTTGACTAACCTGATTTTCTACCACGTGGGGTTGACAAGTTGCGTTTCTTTTTTTATGGATTTTTATAACAGTGGGTTTCATGTACAAGAATAGGTAATTTTTTCATAACAGTGGTTTGCAGGTGCAGGTGCAGGTACGTCCTGTGGGTACAAAAGATAGAAGACAAATGCTCAAAAATAGCTAAAATAGGTAAAATCTACTAAACGCATTGTGAGGAACTCAGGTATTCTGTTACATATGATAACACTTCATTTTGGGACATAAAAAAAACTCTCTTGTGTCAAGCTTGAGTTCCTTTACAGCTTTCATAATTCACACTTCAGTTTTGGGCTCTAAAACGAACATAGATTTGTTTTTTGCATATTTGTTACACATAGTAACTAGGCCCTATGAACACTATTTGTGGATGATCTTGAGAGAGTGGGCTTCTTTCACTTGTTCATGCATGTGAATCTCTTCTTGATGATAGATCCCCTTGTAGGTAGGGAGGTTACTGAGATTGTCTTGCGTTCTACTAGATTTGTGCATCTTCAACTTTTGATTGATGCATTCTCTCTTCGAAGAGGTTGATAGATCATAAGAGGTTGACATCATAGATCTTTGTGAGATAATTTTGGTCTTAGCATGTCGAATTAATATATCTTCTTTGTCTTGGTGAAGTGAAGAGGTTAGGGGATTATACTCTACTTCCTTTTTGGATAGTACCAGAAATCCAAATCCTTGACTATGATCTAGTCCCCCTTGTGGTATCTTTTGTGAGTCACCTTTAGAGAGGGTTAACTGTAGTTGACATTCCCTTAATTGGGTCAACCACATGGATGGAACCTCAAGTGATAATAGCCATTTTCACCGTGGTAGCAACAACCGCTATATAAATGTCCTTGTGGAGGAAATCTTCACAAGTGTGGTCTCTTGTTGGGTTGTCAGATCTCTGTAGCAGCTCCTGATTGATTAAATTCTTGGACTGTGTCAAAACCCCGGTGTGCCTGGATTGGATTTCACCCTCTTGAGATCACAAAAGTTGCAAAATCAAACCATTACTAAAAACCCTAGTGAGGCCAAATTTTTCATTTTCTAGGAATATGTGTGTTATTGAAAAACTTTTTGCAACATACACAAGTATTATTTCTAGGGATTAGCACAATAAGTCACTATTGCTTGTTCATGCACAAGGTTTCTTTTTCCCTTGTTCATTATTTTTAGATGATTGCTTGCTTCCCTTGCTTGTTGTTTTGCATGCTTGATATCTTCTTGGTTACTTAAAATGAACTGTTACAGGGATCTTCAAAATTTGCATAACAATCTGATACTAAAACATTGAAAAATTGCAAAATCTAAGCAAAAATCCTTTTCTGGAGTGAGAACTGAATATTCTATCAGAGAATAGCTAGCACTGTGTCTCAAAATCTATGCCTAAAAAATTGTGTCTAAACTACCAAACTGTGTCCTTTTATCACGTGAAATTTCACTTTTTGAGCATTCCTTCGCGTGAGACAGCACATTCTTGCACGCAACCTGGTACTTCCTCATGTGAAACAACATTCTCTCGCATGAACCTATCCTAAAATTTGCAAAACAAAGAGCTTATTACTACCAGTTGGTTAACTTTCTATCAAATCTAATTTTTATCTAGGCTCGGTATACCTATTTTCCTGTTGCACACTATCTGAAACTGCATGTCTAGAGTTGAGAAATAAATCTTGGAATCTGTCAAACAAATCATTACATTAGAAATAGATTAGAACCTATAAAAAATCCATTCATTTTCCTAAAGTGGTCTCTTGAGTCTGATTTAGCCTTCTGATTTATCGATTTGAGTCTTTTTCATCTTGTGTCAAAACCTTGTCAAAATTATCTTCAAATTCAATCTTTTTAATAAATGGCTAAGTGTTGTGAGCTCATGCCCACCATCTGTTGGGTATCTACCCACACTAATATGGTGTATTATCCTTCATTTACATCTGATCTAATCTTTAATCACTTCAATCTTGACAAGGTTGCGTCATTCGATCTTCTTGAATCAGGTCATTCTTCAGTTGTCTTCATCTTTGTTTCTTGCTTCACCCAAGGTTAATGGTGGAAACTAGAGCTTCCTCACATAAGAAATTTGGAGAAGCACTTAACACGACAACTTTTTCTACTCACATAGGTCCAACTCTTGAGCAACTCTACAATTTTTGTCTTTACTAAGACGATGGTCTTGGAAATTTTCAATTAAAAACTGGTTACATACCCCCTTCATCAACTCACGGAGGTAATCAACAAACTCCACCTTGATCTAATCCAAGGAGTCCTAAAACTCCTAATATGTCTCATGGAGGGACACATCACGGGTCTCAAGGACACCATTCTCAACATGGTATGGATCAAGAACCTACACCTTTTGAAATTGCCCAATATCAAAATGATGATAACTTCAAAAGAATGATGAAACATTTCTTGAAGGAAGATAGAGAAGTATACTTTCTAGAGTTAGCTCATCAAGGAGCTAAACTTCCTCCAAACTTTAATGTTGAAGATATCATTACACATGAGGAAGAAACTCCTATCATAGCTATGATGAAACAGATGCATGCCATGCAAGTCAAACTTAACAAACTTAAAAAAGAAAAGGAACCTAAGGAGTTCTCCATGGAGGCCCTATGCCCTTTTCCATTAGATAAAGACTTGTACATGCCACCATTCCCTAAAAGAGTGGAGATGCCTAAATATGATAAGTATGATGGAAAATCTGATCCTTGAGATCATGTTAGAGAATTTTGTACTCAATCCATGGAGTTCATGCATGAACCAACCTACTTAATGCATCTCTTCCCTCGACCTCTGGGAGGAGCATCCATTCATTGGTTCTCTAGAATTCCTCCAACTATCAAAAATTTTGAGGAGTTAATCAAACTATTCTATCAACAATACTCCTACAATATTCAACATCTGATCACCATGATCAACATTTGCAATCTGAAACAATACCCAGGTGAATGATTCCTGACATTTCTCAAGAGATGGAGGAAGAAATTTTCTCTATATGCTAGACCCATTCCAGAAACTGAGAAGCTAGAAATCTTCATCAACAATCTTGTTCCAGAACTCAACTACCACTTGCAAATGCAAAATCATACATCCTTTGATAAGATGGTAGAAAATGTAATCAAAATTGAGAAAGTACTTGTGTAAAAAGGAGACATATCACTTCAAAAGGACAAGTACGAATCTGGATCTAGTTCTAAAGACAAGAACAAAAACTTGGAATAAGAATAAAGGCATCATCATAGATGGCATTGTTGATAATATTCATGCCCCATCTAAGGCATCCACTTCCAATCTCACTATTGGCACCCAAGCCATCAAAGTTGTTGAAGCTAAAACATCTGAATCTAACAAAAATTCATCTAATTATAGACCTTGAGCTACAAATCCTAATTGCAAATTCACTCCTCTTGGAGAGTCCTTGGAATCTACCATGAAAACTCTATTAGCAAACAAAATCATCTACTTGCCTGAGATGAAAGTCTTTGATCCTGAACCTAAACCAAAATGGTGGAGGGAGAATGACTTCTATGAATTCCATTGCAATAAGGGTCATAAGACTAATAAATGCATCCACTTGAAGCACATCATACAAGACAAAATTGATAAAGGAGACATCACAATTGAAAATCATAAGAGCAATAATGATCATACAACATTCACAGAACCATTTCCTAAACATGGTAAAGAACTTCTTCTCAGCCTAATATGGGTGCTAAAGTCAATATGCCTACTCTAGAAACAATGTTGTTATCAATATGGTTGAACCATGCCCATCTGAGCATTGAAATGTCATCACAATTGTAAGAAGAGATAGAGATAATCAATCAACAAACATAGTTATTGGATCACAAGCTTAGGCACATCTGCAAGGATAAATACCAAATTCATCCAATGTCCCTAAGGTGCCTTTTAATCTTTCATCTACTTCTAAAGAAGGCTACATCTAAATCTTCAAATCCTAAAGACACGAGACCTACTTCATATAGTATTGTCCAACAACTCCAACACACAAATGCAAAAATCTCCATGTTTGAGTTGCTTCAGATATCTCCTACTCATAGAGCCATTCTAGACAAAGCTCTGCTCAGATCCAATGTTCCTAATAACCTTGATTTAGACAAATTCCAGACTATGGTTGGTCATCTTATGTCTCCACAGTACATTTCCTTTTCAGAGGAAGATGATAACTCCTTGAGTCATCTACATAACCAGCCCATTCATATTGAAGTCTAGATCCAAAACCATCATGTCAAACGTGTGTTGATAGATGGGGGCGCTAGTCTAAACATTTGTTCTTTCAGCTTGATTACACAATTGGGATTTTTAGAAATGGCTATTGATCCTAGAAAGAAGATAACTATCAAAGCATATGATGAGAAAGAAAGATCTTCAAAAGGAACAATTGTCCTACCTATCAGAGCAGGTCCTGTCATCAAAGATACTATATGTCAAGTTCTTTATTTACCTTTGGCTTACAATATCCTTCTAGGGAGACCCTGGATACATGAAATGAAAGCTATTCCTTCTAAGTACCATCAATGTTTAAAATTTCCTTATGAAGGAGTAGAGGTGATGATCCCAGCTGATCTATATACAACTTGCAATACATTGAAAGAGAGTGTTGATAAACTTGTTCCTAATAACAGAGAATCTTCCACTAAGTAGCTAGACATTGCTTCAACATCCAAGATGGAAGACATTTCTAAAGAGGTTAAAATCAAAGAAAATGGTATGGGAGAATATACTATAGAGCCAATCTTATCTTTGATGTCTCTCCCTATCTCGCCTAAGTCCTATGGACAAATTTTGAAACAGTCCAAACTAGAGTCTAAAGAACCTCTTGAGGCATATAAAGGAAAATTTGTTTCAGAACAAGTATCTAAATAGGAGTTTGAAGAGGATGAAGATGTGCTCACATGGCTATACAAATATGAACCTAAATCTTAATTTGTTCAAAAATGTGATGCTAAAATACCGATTATCCCTTCTAAGTAATATGGCCCAAGAGACAAATTGATCACAAAAATGGGATATAAAAGAAAAGGACCTCTAGGACTACATGGTAAAGGTCTTCTGTGACCTCTTGATCATCATGGCCAAGAAAAAAAGAATACAATAGGTCTAGGATACAAGAAGAAGCCTTTCTATCTTAGCAAGAACTCCCCACATGTCTTAGAATAGGTTGAGCCTTCCACAGCAAATCAACTAAAGGGAGAAACAATAGAACAATTTGATAGTGATGATTCAGACATCATAGAAGATCTCATTCCCTATGAGCATTTTCCTAAAGAAATAAAAGACCTCCTTGAAGCTAAAGATGATCCAATAAAAAGAATTAATGTAGTAGAAACACAAGAACCTACTATAGAGCAAGAGATAGTTGCACCACAAGAACCAGCTAATCTCAAAGACAATCAAATAGACAAAGAGGAAGGTGGTAGTTATTCTGAGATAGATTCTTGTGAGTATGAATTCAAATTAGAATCTAAGGGTAACCCTTCTTGGGGTATTCATCCTGACTTTACTCATGTTCTTAGATTTCCTAGAGGCATAGATGAAAAATATAATGACTATGAATGGGGAGCCATTCCAGAAGAAGATGAGCTTATCATAGAGAAACATGTTGATGTTATTCACCAATATGCACCTAAACCCAATGTAAGTCTAGAGAGAAATGATGAACTTAACGAGTCTGATCCACTGATGGCTGAAGTGGACTCCCACAATGACATTGAGCCTATTCATGAATTGAACATCTTAAGTTGTAATATCACCTTTGAACTTGAGCATCAGGTTAGGAACAATGATGATAGATCCATATCCATAAACACTCTTTCCCAATCTTTTACCACTTTGACTATCCAACATCCTAACCTTCTCGACCAAACTTCCACAAATCCAAGCTATGGTATTTATACCTTCCTGAATGACTATGCCCTTGCTTGCTACCTAAATGTAGTTGAGCTTATGAGGACTTCCATCAGTGAACTGAGTGTTAGCATGATGGAGGTGGACATCAAGTATCTTAGTCATAAAAATAAGAATAAGAATAAAAAGAAAAGGAGTTCTAAGGGTGAAAACCACTTTGTGGCAGTCTCAAAACCTACAAAAGTAAAAATAAAAGATGTATCTGACAGTGAAAACCTCTCTGAGGTTCCTAAGGATGAGATATTTGATGTCCTTCCAAGTCATTTATAGGACAAATCTCTAGTTCTAATTGAGCCCACTCAATCCATCAACTTGGGAACAACAGAAGAACCACAGTTGCTCCAAGTAGCACAATCCTTATTAGAAGAAGAAAAGAAAAAAATTACAACATTCTTAACAGAGAAAAAGATAAACTTTGTATGGAAATATTCAGATATGCCAGGATTGGATCCTGATCTTATAATGCACCATTTATCTATAGCTCCAAACATTAAACTTGTTAAGAAGAAATTGAGAAAGATGCATCCACGTGTTGCACTCTTGGTAAAATTTGAATTAGAGAAGCTACTAAAAGCCGGATTCATCTGTGTTATTGACTATGCTGAATGGATCTCTAATATTGTACCTATTTCTAAACCAGACAAATCAATAAGAGTATGCACAGATTTTAGAGATGTAAACAAAGCATGCCCTAAGGATGATTTTCCATTACCTAACATTGATATGATAGTGGACATGACTGTGGGCTTTGAGATGTATTCTTTAATGGATGGTTTTTATAGATATAATCAAATAAAAATTGCTCCAGAGGATCAAGAGAAAATTGCTTTCACATGTGCATGGGATACCTTCTGTTGGAATGTCATGCCATTTGGGCTTAAAAATGTTGGTGCTACATATCAGAGAGCTATGACATCTATTTTTCATGACATGATGCATCAAACTATGGAGGATTATGTTGATGATACTTTAGAAAAATCTATGATTAGAGCTGAACATCTAAATGACTTGAGCAAGATACTAGACAGAATGGAAAAATTTAGTCTGAAACTAAATCCTAAGAAGTTTGCTTTTGGTGTCACTTCTAGAAAGCTCTTAGGATACATAGTTTCAAAGAAGGGCATTGAAGTAGATCTAGCTAAAGTTAAAGCTATCATGGAGATGCAACCTCCCAATAACATCAATCAAATGATAACATTGCAAGGGAGAGTTCAATCTATTAGATGCTTCATATCTCAACTAGCAGACATATCACAACCTTTTACAAAGACATTACATAAAGGTGTGACCTTTGCATGGAGCGAGGAATGTGAAAATAATTTTAATCATATCAAGAAATATCTATCAAATCCTCCTATCTTCATGCCTCCCATTCAAGGGAAGCCTTTGATCTTATATGTCTTCGCTACAGATACATCACTGGGGGCATTGATTGCACAACATGATGAGAACAAGAAGGGAAGAGCTATATACTATATCAGTAGAACATTGGTGGCATATGAAAAGAACTATTCTATGATTGAAAAGGCTTGTCTGGCTATGATCTTTGCATCATAGAAACTGAGACATTATATGTTGGCTCATACCACGCATTTAGTAGCTAAGATTGATACACTAAAGTACCTATTAAGCAAAGCTTCCCTCACGGGTAGATTAGCCAAATGGGTCATGCTCTTAAGTGAATTTGACATTGAATATGTTGAAAGAAAAGATATTAAAGGCCAAGTTATTATTGATCAATTAGAAGATGCACCTTTGTTTGATGACACACCAATGCAAATGGAATTTCTAGATTCCTCTATCATGAATCTTTCTTCTAGAGAATGGCAATTGTTCTTTGATGGCTCCTATACATAGAATGGATCTGGAGCAGGTATCTTGTTTATCACTCCTCAAGGATAATCCATTCCTAAGGCATTAAGAATTAAATTTCCTTGTACAAACAATATTTCTGAATATGAAGCCCTTTTGAATGGTATGAAAATAGCAATTAAGTGGAGAGTAACAGAACTATACATTTAGGGAGACTCACAACTTGTAATCCATCAAGTCAATGATGTATATCAAATGAAAGATGAAAAGATTATTCTGTACAAGAGAATGGTAGATGATCTTAAGAAATAATTCATATCTATCACATTTGAGAAAATACCTAGAACAGAGAACAAGGCTACTGATGCAATGGCAACACTATCTACTTTATTACAGCAACCTGAACATGAGCTACGCTATGAGTTCCTGGTGGAAGCACTATCTATCTTGCATATGATTCCCCTAAAACCCACATGATTTTAACTATTGTAGGTCATGATTCATCCAAATATAAAAACCTATTCTCCTATCTCAAAGACCAAATCATTCCCGATACCTTTAACCTTCATGAAAAGAGATACCTTATCAGTAATGCCTTCCGATATGTCATTATTGGTCATGATCTATACAAATGAAGTCTAGATGGTGCGCTATTTAGATGTTTAGAATGGGAAGAGTCTCAACATGCATTAGAGGAAGTCCATGATGGTATTTGTGGGTCACACTCAAATAGTTTAACACTAGCCCGAAAAATTATTAGGGCTGGGTACTATTGGCCGAAAATGGAGAAAAAGTCTATCAAGTTTGCTATGAATTGTCAAAAGTGCCAAGTACATGGCAACTTAATTCATGCTCCAAGGAGAGATCTAATCCCCTTCACTACAGAATGACCTTTTCATCAATGGGCATTTGATCTTATAGGATCCATACATCCTCATTCTTCTAATGGGCATACCCACATTATTACAGCTACAGATTATTTCACAAAATGGGTAGAAGCAGTCCCTTTAACACAAGCAACTAGAAAACAAATATCTATGTTCATCTTGAACAACATCATATGCAGGTATGGTATTCCACATTCTATAGTCACAGATAATGGTGGACAATTTAAGAACAAAGACTTGGATGATTTATGTGCCAAATTCAAGATTACACAACATTGGTCATCTATCTACTATCCTCAAGGGAATGGACAAGCAAAGGCTTCAAACAAGAATCTATTGAAAATCTTGCACCGTATAGTTAATAAAATAGGAAGAGACTAGAATCTCATGGTCAATCTAGCTCTCTGGGCCTATAGAACAAGTATCAAAATGCCCACTGGGGCTACACCATTCACTTTATTTTATGGGTCTGAAGCGGTACTACCTATTGAGGTTGAAATCCCATCATTAAGAATCAGAATGCATAGTCTCATAACTGATGATGACTACAGAGTGTCTAGGTTGCAAGAACTTGAACTACTAGATGAGTGTAGACAAGTAGCGTATGATCATCTCAGAGTACATTAGAAGAGAATGTCCAGAGGCTACAATAAGAAAGTCAGACATAGAGAATTTCAGGTTGGCGATCTAGTCTTGAGAGAGAATCCTAAAAATCAATCATATAGAGAGCGCAAGGGGATGTTTGAACCCAACTGGCTGGGTCCCTTTGTAATCACTGCTACTTTTGGCTCTGGTGCCTATCAACTCTTAATGACTGAAGGAGAACATCTCTGACAACCAATCAACATTCTCCATCTGAAGAAATTCCATGCCTAAGGCATTCAGTGAATGGTAAAATGTCCTGAAAAAATCTTAAAAATCTGAAAAAGTCCTGAAAAAAGGAACATCTTGGTGAAAACCTAGCAATGGGTGCCTTGACGATTCACACAAAAATAAAAATATATCAAAAGTACAAAAAAAAATGAAAAAATGAAAAATACAAAAAAAATGAGAAAAAGAAAAAAGTGCCTTAGTGAAAACCTGGAAATAGGTGCCCTGGTAACAAAAATAGAATCTCTACCAAGATGGTGGAAACTCGCAAACAAATGCCTTGGTAGAAAAAATAGAATCTCTACCAAGATGGTGAAAACTTGGCAAATGGGTGCCACTTGTTCAAAAATGGTCCATCTATCAGCACAATCTTGGTCTTTCCTAGCTTTTAGTCTTACTTCTTGGTGAAAACCTGGCAAACGGGTGCCACTTGTTCAAAAATGGTCCATCTATCAGCACAATCTTGGTCTTTCCTAGCTTTTACTCTTACTTTAGTTTGTACATATCTCTTGGTTTGTTCCCACATTCCTATTTTTAATAATTCAGTTGGTACACCAATTGGCTCACGTGTATGTATCCTATCAATGCCTAACACTTGGGGGAAATCAATGTCATATCCTATGGTCTCCTGTATACCTCAGATGAGTCATGTCTAGTTAGAGTCCTTTGAAGCTTCATCTAAGTTAGTCAGTCTATCTCCTCTCTAAAAAGGGATTGTGCATCTACAAAAACACAATCAAACATCAACACAAAATGAAAACAATATGTGTTTCATGCTTTTATCTCCTTGTATGCTTACTTATTCGCATTGAGATTTTTGCATATTGTGTCCTTTGAGCTCTTTGATGATGTCCTTTATAGGATTTAGAGAGTGATGACTGGGGGCATAATCTTTTCTTTGTCTTCTGCTTGTATGTGAAAATCTAACAACTTTGGAAATTCTGGATTGAAATGGTGTCCATCTATAAGAGCCTCTATCTCATATTGGATGGCCATGCGTACCTCGACCATTGATACCCAGAAAATTCAAGGAAGTTTGATCTAACTATTGTCTTTTTGAGAAAGTTCTTACTCCTACTGTGAAACGTGATCTTACCTAAGGATGTGAATGATAAAGGGTCACTACAGGTAATTCACACTAGATTTAAAATGATCTCTTGACTAGTTTATGTGTTTTTTTTGCAAGGCATATTCTGGTCATCATGACATCTATGTTTTGATACTTATACAAATTGTTATATCAAAATGGACATGATATTCAAGTCATCCTGGCATTTATGCCTTGGTGCTTATATCTAATCCGACATTCTGAAAATAAAATCAATATTCATATGTCCATGGTGGCCTAACCAGTGGATGTTGTATTGATTCCTGCACATATAAATCAATATTCATATGTCTATAGTTTCCTAACTAGTGGGCATTATATTGATTTATCCAGTAACCTAAAAAGTTCAATGATGAGAACAAATCGACACATGATCAGTGACTAGGTCCTAGGTTTGCATTTCATTTTGCACTTTGCATGATCTCACAAATTGCTTGACACTCAAATGATTCTTCAAAAATAAAAAAGGATAAACATGACACAAGGATTGAGCATTGTATGAAGGTTCCTCCAATGAAACAGCAAGTAGAATCCTTTTTCAAGATCAAAATTGAAATCTGAGATCATTCATATTATTAACTACTTGCATAATCGGCCTTCAATCATCACATAAATCTAGAATTCAACTTAACTGATTATCTTACATCAAACTATCAAAATTTCAACTTGGTCAACTATGGTCAACTCATGGTTTAACCTAGTCAAAATTGGTCTTCTGGACCTCTAAATAATGCAAAACACATTCTCAAACGTGTATAATCACTTCTCAAATCAATTAACATGCTTCTAAACTATAACACTAAATTTTCTTGTTAGATTTCAATTTTTATCCCGAAGGGGGCATGGTATTGCACATCATTCAAGTCTGTAAATCTAAATCTGTAATCAATCTTTCCTCAGTAATCAAGACAACAACCATGTCTAGTTGTTGACTCATCAAAAGTCCTCATCACTTGGGGAAAATCTATCATCGCTTGGGGCATATCAAATTCATCGAGATCCATATCAATCTGGTATCCTAATCTATCTTGTAAACTGTATCAGCTTTTCATAACCATCAGTTCATTAGTGTTATTTCCTTGGTTCTTCGCAACTGATGGGTTCATGATGTGATACTAATATGATTCATACAAGGACATTTAGGTCTAGAATCGATCACTCACTTCTTTGCAATCATAAGTTTCAGAATTAGGCATTTTGGAACTTTTTCGTAATCACTGGTTCATTGTTGCTATAGTTGACATTATCTTTGGTCAATCAGGACCTAAATCTCAAATCTTGAATCTTTAAATCTTTCAATCAATTTCTATCTCAAAATTGGTTCATCTTTCAAAACAAATCAGTTTTATACATCTTTATCATACACATTATTCTTTGACCCACTGTGCTTCGCATAGTAATTCAAAGAGGGGCAAAATGTAATACCCCAAAAATGGGCTATAAGTTCATTAACCTCCTATATCCTCAAATCGAACGAAATTGATATGAAAGTCCTAACCTAAGGCACATCTATACATTGTCGAATTTAATTGATTTTATCCTAAATTCTACATCGGGGAATATTCCTAGAAATATTCCTAATTTATCTAATTATCTTTAATTAAATATTATTTGGCAATAAATGTTATTATTTATCCTAAAGTTGATTAATTGAATATGATGAATATTTAATTAATTAATTAGATTTAATTGCATTTATTCCTAATTAATATTGTTTTTATTTTGACAATAAATCAAATTTCCTACAAACAATCAATTGGATATTTGTTTAATTGATTTAAAATCAAAGTTGTCAAATTTAATGATTTAATAATTGATTAACCCATAAATCAATTGTTTTAATTCAAAAAAATAGTTAAGTGGAAAATAAATCACTTTATTTATTAAATTAATTCATATTAATTCATGCACAATCACAAAAGCAGTCAACTTTAAAACAATTGCTAATTTCAATTTGTAAACTTTCTAAAACTCAACATCTGTTGATGAGTTGAAAAAGAGAACTAAAGCTCTATTTTGAGATAAAAACTACTTTTGCATGATTTTATGAATTAAATATTCTTAATTTCTTGTTAACTCAAAAATCAACCTGAGTTTATCAAGAGTGATTTATGGCTTTTCTCAATGCATCCTCAAGCCCTGGATTTCTATAAAATCAAGGCTCAGCTCTTCATAATCAACACCTCAAAATTGCATCCTGACTTTGGTGAATTCGTGACTGAAGAATCAATCTTTTGCGAATCAAGGCTATTGTGAGATTTTCAATTATTGTTTTGAGCATTCATAGTTTCATATCATATATTTTTATATGCATTCATAGCATTTCTTAGATTAAATCTACATTCAAACTCAATTTCATACATTATATCTTAGATTCATACAGTTTCTCATTCTTATTGCATAGAAAATATAAAAATATAGATTAATTTGCATTCATATTTCATTGCTTTCATCATCTTAAATCCTTCGTTTAGGTGTTGCATTGTCACTGATCTCGATTTCAATCTGAGAACATCATACTCGCACCTACTAGAAGGCAGTAAATCGCCTAGTTAGCATAGTTTCAATTACTTGCAGATTTCAGTTTTTGCTAACCTCTAATGTTTTACTGAAGTCTTGTGTCTACAGCTAGGTACAAAATTCACACACACACCATTTAGCGACCCACTGACCACAGCTAACTAACCAAAACTCTGAATTTTTCTCTAACTACCATTTTGATCTAGCAAATGTGCGAACACCTGCCAGGTGTCCTCCTAGGGTCCATGTCACCGACGTTGCCTGTCTGCAAAATTACCTTACCTATGGGCCTACCAGTATGGATCCTGAGGCACCTCTAAGAGCTCATGTGCAGAGAGCCTCCACTCTTCATTCTATCTCATATGTGCTTGGAGTTTCTTATAAACACCTAAATTTCCCCATTCTGGACAAATGTGGGATAAACATTCTAAGAGTTTTAAATGTTTCATTAAAACTTATTTATAGCACCTAGTTGGCATGCACCCCAAGGCAGACCCATAGGGAATGAGGCTTCCACTTAGCCTCATTCACTTCTTTATTTACCTTCTACTTGGGCACTCATGCATGAAAACATTATAAAAAACCCAAATAGCGTGCATGTGGGATAAACCCACATGCACCTTCCTTGTGTTCCTTTTGTTCTCAAGCTTGCACGTGACCCCCTATCTTCTGGTTCTATCTTCCATGCTTCTTCCCTTTTCCAATGCTCCTAACCTATAGGCATCCTCTTGTTTCATTCACACAAATTCACGCAGCATTCCATTTGTCTCCTCTTATGCAAAGGGGAAAAATAGGCCTCACTTGCATAAGAACTTCACATCATGCACTGTCTAGTGGCAACATCAAGACCACCAATGCATACTATCTCTTTGAAAGCTTGGGCCAGTCATTCATATGAAAATTTGAAAGATGTGAAAGAGGAAAAAGGATTTCAACTACATCCCCTATCATGTACTTCCCTTTAGGCACTCACGCACCAACCATACTTCTTACATTCACACATTTTGTAACATTCTTTAAACATGCTGCCAATTACCTTACGTGTGCACCACATCACTTTCTTTTTTTTTTAAACACGGGTGTATTCTTCTTTCACTTGCATTGGCTCCTCTTTTATCTTGCGCAAGACATTGGTCTTCATTTATTCATGCAAAGCAATAGTCATAGTGCTATCTCCATTCTATTGTGTGAGGCAGTCTTCTTCTAAAAATGCAAGCTGTAGCTCCCCTATGTTTGGTTTC
Organism: Chamaecyparis obtusa; assembly: GCA_027943335.1. Lineage (NCBI taxonomy): Eukaryota > Viridiplantae > Streptophyta > Pinopsida > Cupressales > Cupressaceae > Chamaecyparis > Chamaecyparis obtusa. The sequence goes on along the minus strand of BSBK01003670.1, from coordinate 1,252,587 downwards.
CCCAATGCATTTGGCAGCCCCTTATTGATTTACACAGGCACATTCATGTGTGACCTGCTAACTGGCATAGGCATCCCCCCACATGAGCACCCCTTTGGTCTTTTGCGTGAGGCTTTACTTTGTTGACTGGCATCTCTATTGCATGAGGCCCCATCTCCAACTTGTATAGGTCAGCCACAGAGTGTGCCTCCCTTTACGCAATGCTTCTTGTAGACATAGCATGCCCCCATTGCATTGTTAGCAGGCTACATTCTTTTATTCACACAAGGCATGCAATTTTCCTTTTCCTCATGCAAGTCATGATCTTTGCATTTGGTTCTCAAATCACTTGAAGCTAGCCCCAATCTAATTTAACTGCATGGGGCATCCTTTGTCACTTGCCCAGGGCTTGGTATCTTCATGTGAGTTATAGTCACAACCCACCAACAATGCTAATGTTGTTAGATGCTTCCTCTTCAATCTGAGACATGTATCAATATATGATGCCCTATAGAATTCAATAGTGGGTTCCTTACAATCTACTCAAAGGCATTTTATTACATATTTACCCCTATGAATAAATGCATCACTGTCAGCTGTAAGACAAGCACCCACCCAGCCTTCTCTATCAAGTTGTGCACAAAGTTCTTCAGCTTCACTCTTCGCTCTTAAAATTGGCATGCCCATAAGTTCTAATAGCTCAAATTCATGTATTCTCCTCCTTTTTTGTTACCATTTGTAGATAGATGATGGCACATGCTCCATTGACTTTGGTTTGGTACACACATCATTGTTAACTTATGTTCATACACTCGACAACAATCCATACTGATCAAGTTCATTTGAAAAATCTAAGGCTACCTTTAGCATTGCTTTGTTTATTCACACACCCTCAGCACTTCATGAAAACATAACATGCCTGACATGTTTTTTAGAATAATGCGCATAACATTTCAAGGAAAGTAGAACATTCATCATGCTGAACAAATAAGTATGCCCTTTCACACTTGATGAGAGCATCAACCAAGATGAACCTTGAAGCCTCTCATTTTCCTCTGTTTATCAAGATTCATCGCCTAATGAAAACAAAACCACACTTCATCAAGAATTCAAACACATTATTCAATTCATAGTGCCTTTGCAGATTTGACTTGTAACACTGACTGGCATCTGGGAGCGGCTTTAAAAATTTACCAAACGGCCTCACAAGAACACACCATCAGGAGCATACATTAACCCCCAACATGATAGTATGCTGGTTAAAGGAGAACTTCTCAGAAGATTTTAGCTGAAAGATAATAATGATCAAACATGGCACCTTGAAAACTAGAACTTTTCACACTACCAAAATCACATAAGTTGCCTCCAGAAATGGCTTCAAAAACTCACCCATTGAGATCTTCAGGAACTAACAAATTAGGCTCTAATTTACCCTCATACAAGGAATATGAATCCATAACTAGCTTCCTCAAAAAGTCAAAATGCTGATCACAATAAAATGCCAAAGTCAGCCTGTTAGTAACATTTTGGAACAAAATAGTAAAATAAGCAGAAATTGGGTATGGAATTGGCCTGGAAAAGTAATCAAATAGATTGGAAAAGACCTCCAAATTATCAAGCAAGTATTCTTCTAGGTCTACAATATGAAACAACTCTCAACTATGCCAAACCTTGAACGTGGTTTAAATCACAAAGCCCCAAAGTAGGCCACTTAGAATTCTGAACAATGCACACTCAAAGATTTTTAACAATCTGCAAATGGGATGGATAAGGAAAATAGGACAAACGTTCACATGGGGAGCTTAAAATTGGTATAGACATTCACTCTTAAGCCTACAATATGATGCAACAACTGGCATGCAATGACTAATCACAGGGAAAAAGATGCAGACCTCCAAAGTGGACTACTCAGTGAAAATTAGGAAACACATCATATGCAGATTTTGGGAACACCTTTAAATGACCACTTCAAAAACATGTAAGAACTAAAAAATGAGACCTAAAACCTATTACATATGTTAAATGATAGGCAATGAACACCCTATACAAGTGAATTCTCATGAAAATCAATAGGCTCCATTTTCAATGCCTTCAAACTCGGCCTCATTCAAAGACTTTCAAAGGACTAATTCTGACACTTGGATAATTTTTTTAACATGGACTGAATTTTTGAGCTCCAACAAGTTGTTTATCCTTTCATTGTCCCTTCTAGTCAGATAGTTTTTTGTTGTCCTTGGTGCTTAATGTATATTTCTCCTATCTTTTTGTAAAATGTCCAGGACCTTTCTAATCATGTTTTACTATTAATCAAAACATGGAAGGGGTGCCTAAATGACCCAAACACTTTGTGTCATCTCCAAATTTCCATAATCAAAATTACAATAGATAGAATATGTAGAGAACATATAGAAGAAGGTGCACAACAAAATACCCCACATCTCTAGGTACCAATGAAGTAAAAGAGTCCTCTCAGAGGGAACAATACTGAAAGACAAGCACTGGGGAACACATGCAAACATGCTCTATTCAAAATGATAAGCATGTACTACCCTCATTGATCATCCATCAATAGATCATCATCCTCCCAAACTTGATCATATTAGGAGGGAGGTCAATATTTCAATGGTATAACCACTAAGGAATCCTTGGGCACCCCACCAGTAGCAAGAGACAAGGATGAAGCATCTGACAAGTCCTCGTCTAGGAGCTCTATTGTGGCAAGTGAGAGGGATTGCATAAATATCATTTTCAATGCCATAATATCCTTCAATGAATAAAATATGCAAGTGTCAACACTTGTAGGATATCCATGTAGAGTTTTTGATGAAGAAGCTTCTTCATCGACCTTCGACAAATGGGTGAAGATGAACTCAGGAGAATCCAAAGCTTGCTCCACTAAAAAAACAAAATGGAAAGAGGATTTATGGGAACAAAATTTGAACTCTTTGATAGGGCCCTACTCAAACTTTCTCATAAAGGATGGATGAGAAGTCATCTAATCCACTATAGTAGCTTTTAGGACATCAATAAAGATGGCATGGTGGCCATGAGATGTGGCAAATTCAAGTTGAGTCGACATCACTGCACTAGATACTAGTCTACCACTTAAGTGTGAAACATGTTCACTAGCTCTAGAAATGGTAGGATATTAGGTAAGGTGGTGATTAGGAGTGGCTCCTGTGAAGGGAAAATGAACACTTGGACCCACTTGGCGCAAGAGCCAATACTCATTTCTAGTGTAGGGGGAGGCATGATGAAGGTAGTTGTAGGATGAGGAACTATGGGACTAGGGGAAGGGATGGAAGAAATATTAGAGAGGAAATAAAAAATAGGCTCAGAAGATGTAATTTCTACCCTTGTAGTGGCATCAAGATACAAAGCCCTCTCTCCTCGACAATACTTACACTTACACACAAGTTGGCTCCAATGGATATTTTGACCAAGATGGGGATCTTAGTGGTGGAATAACACTATCCTTCTCTATGGAGGAGGTCATCAATGTAGGAAATGACATAGAAGAAGGATCAACTGATGGAATAGGAAGTGATGATGATGATAAAGGCACTAGAGGCTCAATCATAGGAAACATTCTCCTTTTTTCCCTATGAGAATTTAGGGTAACAAGAAATGCCCTTTAAGGTTGAGTCATTGGTGCTAGGGGATATTATGAAATATCATGAGGTTTCTTACCCTAGCCATAGATGATAGGGTGAGTTATTTCTAGGATGATGGCGATGGAGGGATGCGGGTACACCTTAAGATTTTGCATCATGGGTTCTTTACCCTTATCTATATTAATTATGGATGCAAGAATGAAAGGAACCATAAGAGGCTATGTGGCCTTAGGAAGGTGAGGGGGCTTCCCATGGGGTACATACTTTCCCTGAGCCCCTAACAAAGATGGGAAGAGGAAAAAGAATCATAAGCCTCATAAGGGGGTTTAGTAGAAAAAGGTGATATAGATCTTAAGATCACTTCTATGTATTTATATTTCTTGATATGTATGGAATGTAAAATATTGTTGGGGATACATGGGCCCTAATAGAGTAGGCTAGAAATGATCAAGAGTCAAGACCCCACAAGACACCGAGGTATGATATCTAGTATTCTAGACAGTATGAATAGTCCCTTCATGTGAGAACTTCAAACACTTATGGATGAATAAGGAGACATCTCCCATGGAAGTCAACTAGGGGATACCTATGTTGACCCTAAAGAGATACAATTATAGGATCACCATAAATGTCAAGAATATTGCTTTAGGTCCCACCTAGATCATTATAGTAGGTAACCCCAAAGGGGGTAAGAAAAACCCATCATGTGTTCTTATGGGGGCTAGACACTCATCATATTTACCCCAATTTAGGCCATTTATGAAGAGGACCTCCTCTATAATGATATTGACTCGGTATGTAGGATCCACCAAGATAACCCTAACAATGGTACCATTAATATAAGTTGGTACGTATAGAGGATAAGGCTCTCCATTGTATTGTCCATCTAGAGGGGTGATGGAGATAGTCATTTCAGGAACCCTCCAGGCTTGTGGGGAAATCAGAGTGATGGTCACCATATTTACATGGGTACTATCACTTAGTGAAGGAGGAGATGACAAAGAGGCTATAATAAAGTTGGATGAATGTGGTGGAAAAGGATCTATATAGATATACAATATTCTATTAATTTTATCGACAAACTTGTTCACCCTTGACTTTCTCTCATTCACCTTAATGGTGCCCCTATCAATTTAGTTTTGTAACAACTTTTGAAGATGCACACAATGTTTGGTAGCATGACCATGGACACGATGGTATTGACACAACTTTGAGCCTTCATAACATTGAGGATAGGGGAAATTATCAGGAAGGGGTCTGATCTCTAGAAGAGTTACCAAGTTATCCTTGAGTAACTTTTGTAAGACATTCACATAAGATTTTACTATTTTGGTGAACATTTGATTCCTTTGAGGATCTATTTTGAAGTAATTTATCTTGACACTAGGTGGTGGCAATTCCATACCATTATCCATGAATTTGTTCTTTTAAGATGCTCAAGAGGTAGGATCCCCTCCATAAGCATATGAGGAGGAATACTCAAACTAAGCTATGGTGTGTTGATAATCCATTAATGCACTATAAGGATAGGTGAAGTACTAATATTGATTTAGGGATAAATTTTCCCTTAGAGTCGATTATAAGTTATCAATGAACATCCTCTAGAGATAGGCATCAGGTAGGGCATAAGATACTTTTGTAGAGATGGACTGATACCTTGAAATAAAATAAGTTATTTTCTCATTCATATTTTTCTTACAATGTATGAGGTCACCAATAGTGACCTTGCTTCTAATGGTTTCCTTAATCAAGTAAGAAAGGGGTCCATCAAGTGATTTGAGGTCCCAATAGAATAGTTAGGAAGGGAAATTTACCATTCCATGGTAGTTCCTTTGAGAGATCAAGAGAATATCTTAAGCAATGAATAATCTAAAGTGTGATAATTGCTACATTGAGTTAGAAAGGAGTCAATGTGTATCTATGGATCTCCATCACCATTGTACCTTTCAAACTTAAGCGATTCAATCCCCTATGGTAGTGAAGTATTAAATACTTCAATGGTCAATGGACTATGATGATAAAACAAATTTAAAGAACTCTAGTTAGTCACCATTGACAAATTAGTTAACTATTGTTGTATTTGACCTATATTTTGCAATATAGTGTTAAGAAGAGGGTTTCTAGGTGGGGAAGGAGGAGGTAGATTTATTCTTCCCTATGGTGGAGCAGATAATCCACTATTAGCACTCCTTTTCCACCACTCACAAAATTAGTGCCAATATTATGTGAACCAAACTCAAAGACATTCTTGTTCACCATGATACTAGGGACAATAGTGCCACTTTCGAGAGTAATTCTAGTAGTGGGATCTACCATGTGCATAGATTTTTTTAGGTGTGGTAAGGTCTATCTATTCTCTAGTAAGGCCTGATGGAGTCCCTTGTTGGCCAAGAGGAGGGAGAGGTATATGTTCCTCTACTATCTTCCCTATTTTCAGGAGTACTCTGATACCTTCTTTATCTGCAACCAATAATCCCCTTATGTTATAGATGGCATTTCTAGCTTCAAGAAATGAACCTTTTAACTTGATAAATGTTTCAAAATTCTTCAAATTTTACTCTAGGGATTAGATCTTATCAAATTCAAATGTGATATTTGAATCATGATCTACGAGAGGAGGGGATTCAGGTGGAAAACTATTAAGTGTAGAATGATGAAACCCAACCTTTGAAGAGGTGTTAAGCCCCAAAATCAGACCTAAAAATAATTTCAATCTACCTAGATCATTTATATCTATATTTTTTGTAAACAAAAATGATGTCCTAGTAGGACTTTATCAGTTAGCAGAAACATTGTGGATCATGGACCTTTGCATGATATTTCTCGATTTGGTCTGAGTTGTAAAGCTCATAGAGCTTCACCACATCTAGACTATCAAAGGATATTAACATAAGTAAGTTTTTTTTAGGTTCACCAAAATACAGAGAAGGAAAAAGTACACCAATCTAGAGACCGAGTAAAGTCTCAAGGGGCGTACCATCTCCTTGCACCAACTCACTTTTCTAGCTAGGAGTGCTAGCGAGATTGGACATGATAAGTATTTTTCTTGGTTGCTTCAAGGTATTTAAGTGTGAGCATTTGGATGGAGGTTAATTAACTAAATGTATAATACATGATTATAATTAAATTAAATGAATAGCTAAAGGTATTTTGAATGCTAGAAATTGAAGAAATAATTATGAAGAATGAACTTTGAGCTCCGTATGCTCACAACCTTAAATAGTAGAGTGAGTCTAGGACTACATCGTAGTGCATCGGTGTCCCATATAGATAGAGTACGGATGAAAAGGACATAATACAAAAACCAAGATAAAAAAAAGATACCTAATAACATAAAATGGAAATTAAATGACAACATAGTGCTACTGATTTAAAGTTAAAATATAAAGGATAATGAGATATTATATGATTTTCACATAGTATGAAAAATAAAGAGAAAGGGGTGAGATAAGACCCAATTTTAAAATTTTATAATGTAATCCCTAAGTCCATGTTTTCATGAAAAACCTACACACAAAGAATAAAAGAAATGACTTGGGTGGATGTTTAGAGACCTGCCTCAATCAAGTTCCTATTTTGGTCTCTCCACCTCCACAACAACCTAGTTGACATGATAAATCATGTTGGAAACTATAATTGAAACAATTGTTATATTTTCATTGATGTCAAACCTTAATTGGTAAGACACTTTCTATCTAGTAGAGTACCATATCTTTTGATTGATGAAGAGGATTTGAAAATAAGAGATAACAAGAGGACCTAGGGAAAGGTTGAGTTATGAGAAACTACAATGGGTACTTGATTAGTTGGCACATTGGAAAGATAATGAGTTGTTTATCTAGAACACTAAGTGGAGAAGTGAGTTGATTTGAAGCTTAGAAGAAATGAGAAAAGAAAGTCTAAAAGCATAGGCTTAACCGAGAAAAAGAGAAGAAGATAAACAAATATTAGTGTAAGTTGAGTGATGCTAGTGTTGACCGAGGGCCACTATAAGCCAAGAAAATTTTAGTGTCGATCAAGCCTCGGTAATTTTTGAGTATCAGAGAATTAACCAAGTGAAGAAAGTGATTACCGAGAAGAGAAAATTAGTGATGATTGAGTTATCCAGTGACAACTGAGTAGATGAACACAGTATTGGTTGAGTGTCATTAATTTATAGTTTGTGAAAGAATTGAGATTCCTAGCCAACATAGTTGAATTCATGGGATATGGAAAATGTGTTGAAGATGAGGATGAATGACCTAGAATATTTAATGCATGGTAAACCATCTTCTTATGGATTCAAGGAGAAGGAGAACAAAATGTTGGAAGGATTCAATGAATCTGACCTAAACCTAAGATCGACGGAGATGACTAAGCGATAAAATATTAAGATGCCTAATCAAGGAGGTATAAGGATGACCTAGTTGTAGGTTATGAATAATGCGGTGGAATAGGTTGATGTTATTGATTGGAAAACCTAAGCTAAAGGCTGAGAAGAGCTGAACATAGTTGATTTGATTATTTGAAGGGATTTCTAAGCAGATCAGAGATGGAGATGACAATGAAGGCCAATCAGTAAATTAGCATATGAGCTTATTGGATCTATATTTGCAAAGTGAGTTGTATATTACAGATCAAAACCTACTGTTACTTTCTAACCATTGTATCAGTCTAAATATTTAAATCAAAGTTGACCTAACTGTCATTTGTAAATCCTATAAGATATAAAATATGGATGGGGTCCAAGAATAATGGTTTTCACATAAAAGAGACCCCAAAACCAATATTTTACACATACATAAAATTATATTGATATGGAAAGTAAATGTTGAAGACTAATGTTGAAATGAAGAAATAAAGCTACTTACCTTTGAAAAAGAATCAGTTGAAAACCATGTCAAACAGTCTCAAAAACTATTGATTCTTGTAAACTTAAACTGAAACTACGAGGTCTACAAAACCTAGAAATATTTTTATGATCTGATGAAAGGTCAACCTTGACCTAGGTAGACAAAGTCAACCTTGACCCAAAAAGTTGACCTTGACCTACAAAGCTCCAATGAAAATTTTGACAAAAAGGGTATCGAGATCTGCACTTTAATTCATCATCCCGCACCTGTACCTACAAGAAAAATGGTTTTGTTTTTTGGGGTGGAAGGGGTTTGCCTTAGTCAAACCCCAATTTAGAAATTAACCTTGAAATTGAATTGAAATTGCAGAGATAAACAAAGTAAATGGAACAATTCACCTTGCTTATGTTGAAATCCTTGTGGAGGATTCAAATCCTTGAATCCCCAATTATGGATGCTTCAAATGAATGTAGAATTGAATGTAGGATGTCTCCAATAAATTTTCTTTAGCTCTTCAACACCAATCTTGAATGGATCTTGGAATAGGAAGAGGCTTGGATGAATGTGGATGGAGAAATCTTCAACAAGAGAGCTCCATAGAGATTGAATCCTTCAATGGCTAACAATGGATCTCCTTGATGAATTTGATCTTGAATGCTTGAATGATTGAATTCTTGAATTCTTGATCTTCTTGCTTGAGAGCTTGAGAGATTATGAGATGAGATGAGATGAGATGAAGAAAATGAGAGAGGAAGGCTCCCTTTTATAGTGATCTAGGGCACAAACTTCTAAAGAGGCCACATAGAAAACAATATTTAAGGGCCCATGGCACAAAACTCTAGAGAGGTGCACATGGAGAGGAAATTAAATTAAAGTCTTGACAAAAAACTCTAGAAAGGGACCACCCTTAATATAGAAATAAAAAATAATTATTTAAGAGCCTTGTCACAAAATTTGAGGTAAGGACAACCCCAAAGTTAATTTGAGCCTTAGGCACAAAACTTGAGAAAGGATAATCTCTAATAATAAATTAGGAATCCTATACAAAACTTGAGAAAGGTCCACCTCAAATATCAATTTGACAATTTGATACTTAACTCGAGAAATAGTAGCCCCGAAGAGGGGAAAGACAAGATTTTGATGAAACCCCAAAACTGGAACCTAACCCTGAGGATCCCAGACCCTAGGGTCAAGGTCAAGGTCAACCTTGACCTAGGTCAGGGTAGAGGTTGACCTTGACCTAAGAGGTGGACCTTGACCTTGAGGTCAAGAATCTCAGGTTTGAAATTCAAGATGCCCGAACTATGTTAGGAAGAAGTGGAAAATAGGGTAGAATAGGGGAAAAATCTAGATCCAAGTTGAATACCCATTCCAAGCATTCGACATGATCCCAAACCACTTACTCAGAGGGATAAATGTTCTTAACATAGAAGTTCTTCCATTTTAAGATGATACATTAAGCCCCCACTTTAGCAAGAGTATGGACTCGATGCAAACTCTTGGTAAAGGAGATCACAAAGAAAAAGATAATCTTATTGAAATCAAAGGGACAAAGGAATCCTCAAGCCCCCAGGGACTCAAGTCTTTGTCAACTCCAAGATTTTAATAAGAGAGACATCACTAGAAAAAGAGAGAAAAAGGGGAGAGAGGAGTGGCTAGCTCACCCAGTAAGATGTGTGTATCTCACTGTGAACCACAAAAAGGATAGGATGGCCCACCAAGGAAACACTTGATAGTCACCCCATAAAGTTGTGTGCCTTCTGGTGGCTTTGTACATGTTTGTAGTGCATCTTTTGATGGATTTTTATGAAGTACCGATGGATCCATATCCTCATATCACCATAGAATACATTTGTAACATGTTTATCTCTTCAGGATTTAGCAACTTATGTGCATTACCTTCAAAGGATTTAGCATATTTGAAATAGTAAATTTGTGTCCCTTCAAGATTTAGCAACTTATGTGCATTACCTTCTGAGATTTAGCATATTTGAAATTGAAAATGCATGTCCCTTTAGGATTTAGCAACTTATGTGCATTACATTTAGAGGATTTAGCATGTTGCAAAACAAAAGGTTAGAACAAAAATACATAATATAGAATGAGGGAGGTCCTATATATGCCTCCCTCCTTAAGATAGAAAAAACACATACTATTTTGACATGTTAAGGAAAGAAAAGAACAAGGATAAATCCTTCTTCAACATCAAGACAATATCCATAGACAACACCCAGTCCAAGCTAAGAAGGTCATAGCTCCTAAGAGGCCATGGAAGGGATGAATGCAAAGAGATATCATGCAAGAAGGGAAAAAGTAACCCTTGTGAGGTATAACACACTATTCAGCTTCCAAGGTGAGAGATTTATCAACCATGGAAACCCAATGTAAAACAATGAAATAGGTTATGATCAAGGACAAAGATTCTCAATGCAAACCAAAATTTTCATGTATGATTGGATATTACATAATAGATAGATACTACTTAACCAAGGGAAAATTGGATCCCAGAAAGACAAAAAAGGAGATGACATCCTTGCCCCCCAAGCACAGGAACAAGGATGAAAGAGGACCTATTATATAGCTCACAATACTATATAAGACAATGAGCCCCCAAGGATTATGCTAACATTGTTTACATAATGTGGAGCTCCATAATAGGAACATAAATGTTATTTAAAGAAAATGGGATTGAAATACAACTCATTGCCACATGATGTATAAATAACCTTACTATCAATGAGATTCCTAATCTTATAATGTAAAGCTTGACATTCATTAGTAGAGTGATCATGAAATCTATGATATAAACAAAAAGGAAGAGTCTTCAAGTGTGGACTATGTTTCTTTTTGCGTTTAGGTCTAGTAATCATCTTAGCAAAAAGGATTTTAGGCAAAAGAACTTCTTGGTCAAATTCCTTCATAGGTTCATCACGTTTTGAAGTGTTATTTGAGATGTTGTTAACATTTATTTTTTGTTGAGGATTAAATCCCAATCCATAAGAATGCTCATGCCCCCCATTCTATAAGGGCATTTCAATTCCTTGTATATGCTTACCACATCCTTAACTAGTGAATCCTTGTTTAACAAGGAAATAATAACTAGGACCATAATGAGAAGCCATATCAGAAGGATTCAATGGAACTTCAGTAGTCAATATGTCATCATTAGTAGGTTTAACATTTTCATTGTCGGTAGAGGCAGCGAAAAAGTTATTATGAAGAGCATTAGAAGTAGAAGTAAAAACTCACTGTTCAAACTCTCTTTTTTGCTTCATAAAATCAAGATCATAAACTTTATACTCTCCAATAAAGGTAGGATTAAAATCCAAGGTTCCCCAATCATCGCTAGGAAGAGTATTAGAGGAAGAAGGATTACTATTAGGAATAGGAGTAGTGTGGATTTGAATATTCAAACAAGGATTAGGTGCATCATATGCATGAAGTGTATACATCATGTTGTTATGTATAAACTTGACTTTACATTGAAGGGTGGAAGGGATAGCATGAAACTCATGTAACCAAGGTCTACCCAAAAGAAGGTTATAATTAAGAGGTCCAGGCATAACATGAATAGGTGTATTCAGGATAACCGGACCTACTTTGATAGGTAAGGTAATGATACCCAAAGTTTTCTTAGCAATGTTATCAAAGCCATGAATAGGAACATTGTTAGGTTGAATAATTGAAAGACTAGCTTTAATTGCTTTGAGCATGTCCATTCTACAAATATTAAGCCTAGATCCATTATCAATCAAGGTCCTACAAATGATACTTTTATTGATAGTAACAACAACCATAAGAGCATCATATTGATTCTGAACTTCTTTAGAAGGTAAATCCTTTTGAGTAAATATAATGTTAGGAGGACCCGAGGTAGCATGTATGCATTGTAAGAAGTTATTGATGTTCTCTTGATTAGGAGGAGGAGTGGGAAGATTCGCTAGAGATTTTTTCAAGGCTTCATGGTACATAGGTGAAGTTTGAAGAAGCTCCCATAGAAAAATCTTGGCAGGAGTATTTTGCAATTGGTTTATCAAATCATACTCCTTGCTAGGAAGATAGGGTGGAGGAGGAAGAATAGGTTGAGAAGGTGGTAAACATGTAGAAACCACTAGATTAGGTTGAGGTTTATTCCTTGTACAATATGTGTGAGCTATCAAATCTTGGTCATTGAAAGACTCTAAAAACTCCATAGGTTTACCTTTGATAGTAATGCGAGGACAACCTTTGACAGTCAACAAGGGTTTCAAAAAAACCATATTAGTTTTCTCAACACTACAAATAGATTCACAAGGAAGCAAAGAAGAAATCCTAGGAGTAGATGAGGTAGGATCTTGATTCTCCATAAGATCATCACTAAGAGGGAGAGCATTAAGGGAATTCTCCACTAATTCCTCATCACTAGAAGGAATCCCAAATGGAGGTAAAGCATCTATAATGTCATCTTCTTTCACTAAAATGTCTACATAAGGGGAGTGTATTTTAGAAAAAGAATCACCATCATGTATTAATATGTCATCCATTAATAAATCACCTTCTTGTATCAAAGATTCTTCATGAGGAGGGGATAAATCAATGTCTTTATCCAAGGGATCATCCACAATGGTTTCATGAGGAAGAGAGTAATCAACATCCAAATCCAAAGGTTTGTCCCAAATAGGAGGATTATCATCCCTACCAATAAAGCACATTGTAGGATCACCATAAATCACTAAATCTTGATCCCTAGAGGGGAAAGAAGGTAAATTATATTCCAAAGTACGCTCATTAGGAGAAGAATTAACATCAATCCTCAACTCATCTCCATAAAGAGAAATATGATGGAGAGATAGATTAAATTCATCTTCTTGCTCTAATATATCCTTACAAGGTAATTCAAAAGAGGACAAAGCAACATCACACACACTAGATAAACTCTTTCCAGGTGTAACACCATGCAATGGTAAGGTAAGAAGAGGATGTTGTGCAATCCCAAAAAGTTATAGAAGAATATTTGGAAAACCCTTGAAAAAACTTGTGCAACATGATAACAAATAAAGAAATGCATAGAAAATAGATCTAGATATATCCAAATGCATTCAAATGAAATTTATAAGCATGAAAAGGAAATTGAACACCACAAAAGAAAGGTTTAAGCTTGTCGGGTTCACCAAAATGTAAGATATAAAATATGGATGGGGTCCTAGAACAATGGTTTGCACATAAAAGAGACCCCAAAACCAATATTTTACACATACATAAAATTATATTGATATGGAAAGTAAATGTAGAATACTAATGTTGAAATGAAGAAATAAATCTACTTACCTTTGAAAAAGAATCAACTAAAAACCATGTCAAATAGTGTTAGAAACTATTGATTTTCATAATTTTATACTGAAACTACGAGATCTACAAAACCCAGAAATCTTTTTCTAATCTGATGAAAGGTCAACCTTTACCTAGATAGAAAAGTTCAACCTTGACCCAAAAATTCAACCTTGACCTGCAAAGCTCCAACCGAAAAGTTTGATGAAAAGGGTATCTAGATCTACACTTTAATTTGTCATCCCACACTTGTACCTACAAGAAAAATGGTTTTGTTTGTTTGGGGGGAGGGGTTTGCCTTATTCAAACCCCAATTTAGGAATTAACTTTGAAATTGAATTGAAATTGCAGAGATAAACAAAGTAAATGGAATAATTCACCTTGCTTATGTTGAAATCCTTGTGGAGGATTCGAATCCTTGAATCCACAAGTATGGATGCTTCAAATGAATGTAGAATTGAATGTAGGATGTCTCCAATCAATTTTCTTTATATCTTAAACACCAATCTTGAATGGATCTTGGAATAGGAAGAGGCTTGGATGAATGTGGATGGAGAAATCTTCAACAAGAGGGCTCCATAGAGATTGAATCTTTCAATGGCTAACAATGGATCTCCTTGATGAATTGGATCTTGAATGCTTGAATGCTTGAATGCTTGATCTTCATTCTTGAGAGCTTGAGAGATTATGAGATGAGATGAGATGAAGAAAATGAGAGAGGAAGGCTCCCTTTTATAGTGATCTAGGGCACAAACTTCTAGAGAGGCCACATAGAAAACAATAATTAAGGGCCCATGGCACAAAAATCTAGAGAGGTGCACATGGAGAGGAAATTAAATTAAAGTCTTGACAAAAAACTCTAGAAGGGGACCACCCTTAATATAGAAATAAAAAATAATTATTTAAGAGCCTTGTCACAAAATTTGAGGTAAGGCCAACCCCAAAATTAATTTGAGCATTAGGCACAAAACTTGAGAAAGGATAATCTCCAATAATAAATTAGGAATCCTATAAAAAACTTGAGAAAGGTCCACCTCAAATATTAATTTGAGAATTTGACACTTAACTTGAGAAATAGTAGCCCCGAAGAGGGAAAAGATAAGATTTGTTAGAAAGTAAAGACCACCAAGATAACTGAGAGGGGGGGGGGGGGTGAATCAGTTATCTGATAATTGAACCATTTATCAATATTAACTTCAATATCAACTTTGACATCTTTAAACCATATAATTAATGCATTAACCAACCATAGAAAGATAATCATACACAATGACACAATAACACAAGATATGTTAACTAGGGAACCTCTTGATCAAAGAGTAAACCCTGGTGGGAATGATGCCCACAAAATGATGCACTAATATGAAAGTTCCTTGTTAGAGGATGGACCCTATTATGAGTCTTATGAAATACATTTAGTACATATGAATCTCTGTTAGGAGATTTTGAATCCCTATTAAAAGATTCTAACCCTGCTTGGAGTTATGGAAGACAGAAGGACCCACTGCCCAAACAGCTTCATGGCAAGATCTATGAACTCACTGTCCAACAGATCTTAGGATTATTCAAAAAAATAATATGAAATATGTAACCTCCTTCACATTGTGCCAAGACCACACTCTCTACTACACAAGATCACAAATCCAGATCTCTGTACTTCGCAAGTCTTCCTTCATCACTCAATTAGCTCTTTTCTTCACTTCATGCATACATTCACATCACAACTTTCACAACTTCATATCACAACTATTACAATCCTCTCATAACAAAGAAAACATTCCTTCCTTTATAACACACTCAAATAATTACAAATGAGTCAGCATGCAAATACAAAATAATAATTTCAACACGCTACATCAAAATTACATAAAACTGTTGGCTTCCAGATACAATAACTTTCCAATCGTGTGACCTCAAAGTTTTTATTGTGAACCACACCATCACCAATGATTCTCAAACTTCCCTTTAACTGTGCAAAATCAGATTCCATCCCGGTTAGGAGATATCCTCCGATTACCAAAAATCTCTACACAGGAATACTGCCAGAATACTGCTTCCACCAAAATGCTTATAACTTTCATGAATAAATGAATTTCTTTTTGGGCTCTTAACCATAGGATAATAACACACCAAAGAACATACCATCAACTACACATAACTCAATCTACAATATAACATGTGTGCAAAACAAAACTGTGCCTGCTTTTCTGCTAAACTCCAGAATAACACTATGTTGACATCAATGAAAATTATAGTCATGAATGCAACAACCACTACTATAGAATGACTACCAAAGGCTTCAACATTCATTCCTAACAAGATTTTGATGAAGCCCCAAAACCAAAACCTAATCCTAAGGATCCCAGACCCTAGGGTCAAGGTCAAGGTTGAACTTGACCTAGGTCAGGGTCGAGGTTGACCTTGACCTAAGAGGTGGACCTTGACCCTGAGGTCAAGAATCTTAGGTTTGCAATTCAGGATACTAGAATTATGTCAGGAAGAAGTGGAAAATAGAGAATAATAGGGAAAAATCAAGATCCAAGTCAAATACCCATTCAAGGCATTCGACATGACCCCAAACCACTTACTCGGAGGACTAAACATTCTTAACATGGAAGTGCTTCTATTTTAAGATGATACAAATCCTTTAATCAAGGTGACATTATAATGGGATGTTTTTAAGCCCTCTAACCATGCCACTCCTAACAAGGTGATTAAATCCTTTAATAGGGTCACACCTAACAATGTGTATTGTAACCTTTAATAGGGTTAGCTCCTCATAGAGCTCACTTCAAAAGAGTGAAAATTTGGTAGCATGTTACTAGTGGTTTTTTCCAAATTGGGTTTCCACGTTAAATCTTGGTATTATACTTGTGTGAATGTTATTTGATGTGAATGTTGTTAAGAGCTTTATATTCTATAAGTTGATTACTTTTGGATAGTGGACTGCAAGTTTATGTTACTGATTATATTCTAAAAGACCAAGTGGATTTCTGAATATATCTAAGTTTGTTGAAGTATTGAAAATTTCAATTGGTACATCTAGACTTGAGGATAACTGATTCACCCCCTCTCTCAGTTATTCTAAAATCATTCTAACAATTGGTATCAAAGCTAATGGTGCTTGAAAGGAAAAATTTTGAAGGTACTTGAAGCTAAAGATCATGATGTACAAAAAGGAAGTACCAAAGTTGAACAAGGAGAACTTCCCTGCATGGAAAAGTTTGATGAAGCTACACCTAATTGGTATTGGTGATTCAGAAAAATATTATGTGGAGAGTGCCTATGTACAAGTAGCTGCACCTATATCAACTGAGGAGATGAAGGAAAATCAAGAACACAATTAGGAAATGTTGGAGATTGCATCAACCCTAAGTTATCCTAAATTTGAAGACATCAAGAGATGTACTAATGCAAATAAAATGTGGGATACACTATCATCTATCTATGGTGGAGACACAAGTGTGCTAAGTGAAAAATATGAAAGCTTGAGAGGTAAGTTTGATGAAATGAGAATGTTAGAAGGTGAAACTATTGTTCAATATTGTGCCAGAGTTAAAGAGGTAGTGAATACTATTAGAAGAGCTAATGGAAATATTGATGATGAAACTATTATTAGCAAGGTTTTGAGAACCCTACTTCCTATTTATGCTATTAGAGTTTTTGCAATACAAGAAATGAGATGTGCTCCTAGTAATAACTTAACCTTGGAAGGTCTTGTTGGTAGACTTACTGCTTTTGAATTGTCAAATTTTGATAATTTCACTACTCATAATATTGAATCTACATTCAAGTCTCAAATGGTTATTCAAAAGTCAAAGAAAGGAAAAGAAAGATGTGTGAAAAGTGATAGTGACAGTGACATTGACACTTCGTATGATGATCTTGATGATCTTGAGGCACTCATGGCTAGAAGGCTATTGAGAGGTAAAGGAAAATTCAAAGGTAAACTTCCTATAATCTACTTTTCATGCAACAAATTTGGTCATATTGCAGCAAGATGTCCTGACAAGAATGACAAGGATGAAAGAAGAGAAAACAAGTACAAAGAAAAAAGGGATGACAAAGATCACGGAAGATATAAGGACTACAAGAATAAAGGTAAGAAGTCTTGTTATGTTACTGAAGAAGAAACTAACAGTGAATCTAGTAAGTTTGATGATTATGATGTTGAAGTTGTTTATGTTGCTATGAAATATTATTCTGATGAAGATGAGAAAATTGTACTTATTTCATATGTGAGTAAAAGTGATAGATGGATTATTGATAGTGGTTGCTCACATCACATGACTGGTAATAAAAGTAAGTTTAAAACCTTAAATCATTAAAAAGGTAGTAGTCTTAAGTTTGGTAATATTGCAGCATTTCCTGCAAAGAGAAAAGGATCAATAAGATTGACTAATAAGATCAGATGTGACAATTCTTATTGGATTAAAGGTCTAAACTATAATTTGTTGAGTGTTGCATAGTTGAACTATTATGGTTATCAAGCTGATTTTTATCACAAAAAGGCTAAGATATTTGATGCCACTTGTGAACTAATTGGAAGAGGAGAACAAACAAGAGGTAATTTGTTCTATCTAGACCTATCTGAAGAAACATGTTTGTTTACACAATTTGATGATGTATGGTTATGGCATAAGAGGTTGTGTCATGTGAAATTTGATAATTTGGTAACTATCAGTAAGATGAAAAGAGTTAGAGGTTTACCAAGATTGAAGAAACTTGATAATGTGACATGTAAACAATGTCAATTGGGAAAAATGACAAAGTCTAGTTTCAAGGGAAAGACACATACTTTTGTTGATATTTTGGAATTGGTTCACACTGACCTTTGTGGACCTATTGGTGTATACAATTAATATGGTGATAAATATTTCATTCCATTTGTTGATGATTACCCTAGAATGATGATTGTAATGTTTCTTACACAAAAATTTGATGCCTTTCAGTTGTTTAAGTGGTATTTGGCAAAATTTCAAAAATAGCTAATTAAAATCTAAAATGTCTAAGATCCAACAGAGGATTAGAGTTCATAGCTAATGAGTTCAACATATTCTGCAATGATAGAGGAATTAAAAGACAAATGTTTATACCAAGGACACCTCCACATAATGGTATAGAAGAGAGGAGAAATAGATCAATCATGGATTGTGCTAGAACACTGATGATAGAGAAAAATGTTGCACAAAACTACTAGAGAGAAGTTGTAAGCACAATTGTTTATACCTTGAACTGAGTACAAATCAAGCAAGGTAAAAATGCTAAACCTTTTGAATTATGGCATGGTTATGCACCTAATCTAAAATACTTTAAAATCTTTGAAAGAAAATTTTATATACTCAAGGATAATAGGAATGGAAAACTTGATGCTAAAAGTGAGGAAGGCATATTCCTAGGTTATTCCACTAAGAGAAAAGTTTACAAGTGTTTGAATTCTAACACTAAAAAAGTTGTGGAAAGTGAAAATGTTAGAGTTGATGAATATGTAGAAAAGAATGAAATTAAAGGCAAGATGAAACCTGAAGATTACAAATCTTTTGTATACATGGAAGAAGGAGAGGCCATCAATTTATTAGAACCTGAAAACAATGTTACCTAGAAACAACAAGAGTTTGTCGAGTTACAAAGAGAAGATTCCAAGTATTAGGAGGATGATACCAAGTAATCAGGAGAGGAAGAAGAGATGCAAAATTAACCTGAAAATTAAAAGCAAGAAGAAAGGAGGCAGGAGCCTACCTTAGCATAGTATGTGAGAAGACACCACAAGCTGGATCAAATCATTGGAGCAAAAGAATATGAAGTTATGACAAGAAGTAAGATAAATGATTAAACATGTTGTTTATGTGAATTTGAGCCTAAGATAGTGAAATATACTTTGGAGAATGAAGATTGGATTTAGGCAATGAATGAGGAAATTGAGCAAATAGAAAAGAACAATACCTAGACATTAGTGCCTAGACCAAAGGACAAGAATTTTATTGGAACAAAGTGGGTGTTCATAAATAAGCTAAATGAACATGGAGAAGTCATAAGGAAAAAAGCTAGATTGGTATGCAAAGGGTATGCATAGGAAGAAGGCATTGACTATGGGGAGACATTTGTCCCAGTTGCAAGATTGGAAGGAGTTAGAACTCTACTTGCATATGCATCTTACAAAGGGTTTAAAGTGTATCAAATGGATGT
The DNA here is from genome assembly GCA_027943335.1 of Chamaecyparis obtusa. Classification (NCBI taxonomy): domain Eukaryota; kingdom Viridiplantae; phylum Streptophyta; class Pinopsida; order Cupressales; family Cupressaceae; genus Chamaecyparis; species Chamaecyparis obtusa. The sequence continues at coordinate 1,232,669 of BSBK01003670.1, read as the reverse complement.
CAAATTTGCATTTTTGAATGGAATAATAAAAGAAGTATACATTGAACAACCAAAAGGATTTGTTGATCCAAGCAAGAAGAACATAACCTGTAAACTACACAAAACATTGTATGTATTGAAACAAGCCCCTAGAGAATGGTATGAGAGATTGCATAATTACTTGGTAAAGATTAGATTTGCAAGAACAAATGACAACATCAACTTGTACTTGAAGAATGAAAAAGGTAAAGGGGTATTGTTAGCTGAAATATTTGTTGATGACATCATATCTGGAGGACCAGATGGCCTATGCCAAACATTTGAAAATGAGATGCAAACTGAATTTGAGATGTCTATGTTTGGAGTGATCAAATTCTTTGTTGGTTTCCAAGTTTATTAGATGGAGAAAGGTATCTACATTACACAATATAAGTACATCAAGGAGATACTAAAAACCTTTGGCATGGAGGACTCTAGACTAGTAAGCACACCTATGGCTATTGCACAAAAACTATCAAAGAATGATGATACAAATGAAGTGAATCAAACCTTGTACAGGTCTATGATTGGAAAGCTACAATATCTTGTCCACATCAAACCAAATATTGCACTAGAAGTTGGGATTTGTGCAATATTCTCTACCAATCCTAAAGAAAATCACATGATGGTAGTGAAAATAATACCTAGATATCTGAAATGAATAGAGGACTATGGACTATACTACAAGAAGAATGAAAAGTTTGAAATGAAAGTCTAAACTGATGTAGATTGGGAAAGAAAAGTGGATGATAGAAAGAGCACAAGTGGTGGTGCATTCTTTCTAGGAAATATATTATTCTCTTGGATAAGAAAGAAATAGAATTTCATTTCCCAATCTACAATAGAAGTTGAATATGTATCGGTAGAAATTAATTGTTCAAACCTAGTGTGGATCAAGCAACTGTTGAAAGGTATGAATGAAGAAATCACTGAGCTAGTTGTTATTCTCTTTCATAACACAAGTGCTATCAATATATCAAAGAATCATGTGATGCATAATAAGGCTAAGCATATTTCTATCAAGTATCTTTACTTGAGAGAGCTACTTCAAGACAAGGAAGTGAGATTGGAATATGTAAATACAAAGGAACAGTTAGCAGATATATTCACTAAGGCATTACCTAAGGATGATCATGAGTATCTAAGAGGTAAATTAGGGGTGATTCCCCTAACTAGGGCTACCTAGAATCAAGTAAGATCATTAGATCAAAATTACTAATTATAATATCTGACAAATTGTTGCAAAGGAGGTCACACTTTAGGAGTTGCCTAAAGTTGTGAAGGATACAACACAAGATATTGATTAGTAATAAGCAAGATGACAGAGGGAGCATATAATTCAGAGAGTTGACATGAATATATCTACATGGTGAAGATGTATGAGAAATATGAATGTCTTTGGAATTTTTGTCAAAGAGGGAGAGATAACAACAAGAGGGACAGATTCCAGAAAAAGGGACAGATACAAAAAGAGACTCAAAAGGAGTTACCCTAAGCAAAGAGGGATAGATTCAGTCAATTGATGAACCGAGAAATCTATCCAAGAGGGAGATGACACTTGGATAAGAATCATAATGAAGCTAAGGATATTAATGAAGGTCTGACACATAGAGAGAGTTGACAAAAGTTTCTTCATTACATACTTTTTGGGTTGTATAGTATTACATGTGGTTTTTCCAACAATGTCAAAGAGGGAGATTGTTGGAAACTACAATTGAAACAATTGTTATATTGTCATTGATGTCAAACCTTAATTGGTAAGATAGTTTCTATCTAGTAGAGTACCATATCTTTTGATTGATGAAGATGATTTGAAAAGAAGAGATAACAAGATGACCTACAGAAAGGTTAAGCTATGAGAAACTACAATGGGTACTTGATTAGTTGGCACATTGGCAAGGTAATGAGTTTTTTATCTATAACACTAAGTGTAGAAGCTAGTTGATTTGATTCTTAGAAGAAATGAGAAAATAATGTTTGAAAGCATAGGCTTAGTTTTGAGAAAAAGAGAAGATAAAGAAATTTTAGTGTAAGCTGAGTGATGCTAGTGTTGACCGAGCACCAATATAAGTTGAGAAAATTTTAGTGTCGACAGAGCATCAGTAATTGTTGAGAATCAAAGAATTAACCAAGTGAATAAAGTGATTACCAAGAAGACAAGATTAGTGATGACCAAGTTATCTAGTGAAAAATGAGTAGATGAACACAGTATTGGCCAAGTGTCAGTAATTTATAGTTTGTGAAAGGATTGAGATTCCCAGTCGACATAGTTAAATTCTTGGGATATGTAAAATGTGTTGACCTAGAATATTTAATGTATGGGAAATGATTTTCTTATGGATTCAAGGAGAAGTTTTGAGAAGTATCTAGAAGGAGAAGGAGAATGAAATGTTGGAAGGATTCGATGAATCTGACCTAAACCTAAGATCTATGGAGATGATTAAGTAGAAAAAGATTAAGATGCCTAATCAAGGAGGTATAAGGATGACCTAGTTATAGGTTATGAATAATGAGGTGGAATAGGTTGATGTTATTGATTAGTGAGCCTAAGTAGAAGGATGAGAAGAGCTTAACATATATAAGTTGATTGCTTGAAGGGATTTCCAAGAAGATCAAATATGGAGATGACAATGAAGGCTAGCCAGTAAATCAGCATATGAGCTTATTAGATCTGTATTTGCAAAGTGAGTTGTATATTTTAGATCAGAACCTACTGTTACTTTCTAACCATTGTATCAATCTAAATCCTTTAATCAAGGTTGACCTAATAGTCATTTATAAATCATTTAATCAAGGTGACATTATAATGGGATGTTTTTAATCCCTCTAACTAGGCCACTCCTAACAGGGTGATTAAATCCATTAACAGGATCACACCTAAAGTGTGTATTGTAACCTTTAACAGGGTTGGCTCCTCACAGAGCTCACTTCAAAAGAGTGAAAATTTGGTAGCATGTTACTAGTGGTTTTTCCCAAATTGGGTTTCCATGTTAAATCCTGGTGTTATATTTGTGTGAATGTCATTTGATGTGAATTTTGTTAAGAGCTTTATATTCTGTAAGTTGATTACTTTTGGATAGTGGAGTGCAAGTGTATGTTATTGTTTATATTCTAAAAGACCGAGTGGATTGCTTAAAAGATCTAAGTTTGTTAAATTGTTGAAAAGTTCAATTGGTAGATCTAGACCTGAGGATAACTGATTCACCCCCCACCCCCCCCCCCCCTCTCAATTATTCTAAAATCATTTTAACAAAATCAGTGATAGATAACTATATGGAAATAATAATACAAGTAAAAGAAAGATATAAGATAGATTATATGCTCTTAAGACTCAATTAATAGGTGAGAATAATTCCTTGAGCAAGGTAGGATCCCAAGTGATAAATATGGAGTCAATATTTAGATTCAAGAGCTTCAACTATATGAAGTATGCCAAAGATGATAGATGAAGAACCAAGAAACATAGATAGTGTGAATAACCAAGGATGAAGACCAAATGAGGGCTAAGGGAAAGGTTTAAAACATAGTTAGATGGAATCTTTCATAGATTTTACCATCATTGGGGTGTTATGGATCTAGGTTGGTAGTTCCTAATGCTCTAATGGCATTGTGATGTTGTAATTTCTAGCAACATGATTTTTTGGTGTCAAGAGATTGGATTTTTTGATGGTTTTGAAGGATCAAATGGAGAAGCAACTAAGTGATCATTTAATTGGTAAGAAGATAGTAAGCAAGACAAAGTCAACTGGATCTAGACTTAGAGATCGAATTAAGGTGTGTGATTGTACAAATATGATCTATAGAGGTATATTAAATTATATCTATGATTACATTAATTATTTTGAATATTTGAATGAATTATTAAGGATTGAAGTGGAACTAGAGGCAAGAACAGTGAACCTGTGGACACAGTTGGTTAGAACAGTGTTGTGGTCAAATGTAAGTGGTTGGCCAACATTTTTCAAGATTTAATATTTTGAGCTAACATCAAGGATGTTAACTTTTGATTTTGGTAGACTCACTCATATGTTTAAGTTGGATTTGAGGGCCTACTTGTAAAACATTTTAGGGTTCTAGCACCAACCTAGAGCAAGTATATAAAGTGTTATGAAAATTTCTAAAGAAGTAGTTGGGTAATATTGAAATAGTATGTGGTGATTGACAAAGATTGTTGAAGATAGTGAAGTTCTCTAAGAAATTTAATTGATCGGGAATGCATTGGATCTATCATGCATTGAGTGTAAATATCAAGTCATTCTTTACTTGTTGATTCTAATAAATTGGAAAGCTAAATCTTTTAACAGGGTCACTCCTAACAGGGTGAGCAGGATATTTAATAGGATATGAAGTGTAAATCCTCTAACCAAGTGTCTCTTGAATTAGAGTTTGAAATATCCTAACAAAGTAGAGTCTAACAGGTCATTATATCTCTTAACCTAGTTGTAGATACTCTTCATTATGTATTCCCTTAACAAGTTTGTTGTAATCAGTCCTAACAAGCTATATTTCTTTGGTGCACTAGTGAAATTTGTAGGTATCATCTCACATGTGGTTTTCTCCCTCTAAAAAGGGTTTCCACGAGAAAAATCTTGTGTAAGTATTCAATATGTGTGAATATTTTACTTTTTATGCCTCATTGCTACATTATTATTTTTATGTTGGTAATTGGGAAAGATAATTGTTAAAAGTATTAGATTTGTGATTGCGTTGATTCCCCCTCCCCCTCTCAATGCCTTATTATACTAACAATTGGTATTAGAGACTTGTACCCTTGAAGAAGCGTAATAGATTGGGGAAGATTCTTAAGGAAAATATGGATGGTTTGAGATAGTACAAGAGACAACTTGATGAAGCTAAAAGGGTTATCAAATAAATAAAAGATTAGTTGAAGAAATCATTGGCCAAGAGACAAGAGCTTATTGGACAACTGAATGAAACTCAAGACTGCACTGATAAATTGTCTAAATAGGGTGGATCTAAGGAATCTAAAGAAGCCCTAGAAGAAATGGATAAGGAGAATGAAAAAATTCACAAAGACAAGAAGAATCTTAAAAGAGAAATTGAATCCCAATCAATTAGAATGCATGAAGATATGGAAGCAAGGAGAGTTGCTAAAGATGCCCTAAAAGCTAAGGACCAAGTCCTACAGGATAAGGAGAATGAAATCTTCAATTCATAACAAGAGGTAGGAACATTTTATGCACATTTTTATGAGACTAAAGAGGAACTAGAAGATCTAAGAGAAGAGCTCAACAATCTAATGATGAGCAATGACAATTTGGGAATAGAGAATGAGAGTCTGAGAAATGAGAATGAGAAAGTGAAAGTAGAACTAAATAATTCAAATGATCTATTGAATAAATACATTGGAAGTTCTACAAAACTTTATGAGAAACTCAAAAATCAAAGAAGAAGCAAGGAGACAATCGGTCTAGGGTATACCGATCAGACTACCTTTGAAGTTGGTGAATATTTTGGAACAAAAGAGATCAAGAAAGAAGGAAATTCTTTACTAAAGGTAACACAAAGGAATAGTGGTAAGAAAACTTATAATATTGTATGTTTCAATTGTAATAAGGTAGGTCACACTACAAATTTTTGTAGAAGTACGTCAGTTAATAGGCCTAACACTTTTGATGGGTATTTCTATAACTGCAGTAAGTATGGACACACTATGTATGATTGTAGATCTATATTAGGTAGTAGATCTAATATATTTTATGGATATCATTTTAAATGCAATAAGTATGGCCACAAAGTTGATGAATACAAGGCAAGAGTGTACAATCAAAGGTTACCTATGAACTAGAATACACCTTACCAAAGGGAGAGGCAGTTTGATGTTACATGTTCAATATGTGGTAACTGTGGAAACATGGTTATGAATTTTAGAATAAGGAATATAAGAGGTAATGATAGACCATGAAGAACAACTGGTATGACATGTTTTCATTGTCACAAGATTAGACATCTAGTAAGGGATTGCAATTCAAGGAACCAATTAGTAAACCAGTCAAGCAATCAAAAAGGGGGAAAAATTGTGAATGTAGAAGATACCATGAAAGAGATAAATAAGATTTGGAAGAAGAAGGAAGATAGTAAGTCATTGGATGAATCCACATCTCCATTGTGTGTGGATAATTATTCATCAAACTAAACCTTCATGTGGTTTAGGGGGGGCGAGTACTATGGAATCCATCTTTGGACCCCCTCTATAGGTGTGCGGTAAGATATATCAACATTTTAAGATGCAATTAATTCTTTAGGAGAATATTGCGTAAAGTTTTTTTGGATTGCATGATGTTTTGATCATCAGTAATGAACTTTTGAGTCAATCAATGAAATAATATGTTATATCGGTAAGTGTATTTAATGCATGTGTGTTAAAGTAGATAAAAATACTATTTTGGATTTCATTATTCACCTTGCACATTTTGAGATTTTTTGTGGAAAAAAAGGAGTATAATTTGAGCCATTTTTTGAGATCAAAGTGATAAGGACATATTTTTGTGGTGATCTAAAAGAGTAAACCAATCGAGCATCATGGTTGATTATCGTGCTTTCAGAAAGAACCCTAGTTGTGAAAAGTTTGAGTATTTATCTATTATATGCTCTTATTATTGAAAGACAAAATAATTGCTCCCAAGTTGATTGATATAACCAAGAGACCTAAATTGTAGTTCAAAAGATGTCCATTTAAATCAATAGGAAATGACCTAGTGGGTGTCCTAACCAGCGTACCCGATGGTGTTATACATATTGAGAATGTTAGAGCATACATATTGTATGCTATAAGAAGCATCTTCATAGGGTTAGTATTGTCAATAAATCAAAATAACAACTAAATTACCACAAATAGCAATCTAATTAAGTAAAATGAATGACAATTGAGCACTATATGGCTCTCTAATTAGGTTTTCTAATGCAAACCTCTCAGCAAGCTTCCATTAGTGGCAGCCCTAATATGAGAATGAATGATAAACAAAGCTAAAAGATTAATTCCAAATGAAATTACACCTATTTAGCTCTAGATTTTTCTTTCTAGCTTAAAATTGCAAGAGGTTTGATGCTATTCAAATATTTGTGGATGATAAATGTCCAATTTTAGCCTTTCTTTTATAGATTTTGGCAAGGGTAGGGGGGTGTAGTTGATTTGATCATGGTTGAGTTGAGGTTTAGTCCATGGTTCCACCTTTGGAGACCATTTAAATTAATTTTCCTCAAAGCTTGGGACAAGGAGACAGAACAGGTGGACAAGATTCTCTCACCTTATGTGTGATGGAGATTTGATTTGAGTTTGATCCATGTGAGCTTGATCCTTAAATCCTATTGGTTGATGCATTTTCCTCCATTTGGTGGTTGAGGAAAATTAGGATTTAATAATAAAAATTTAATTAAATGTTTAGCCATGTGTACTCCTTAAATGGGTTGATTTGATTTAAATTGAACTATACAATTAATTATATTAATTGCATTATTTATTTATTGATCATGATTTATTAGATTTAAATTGATTTTATGCCTTTTGAATTTCAATTAAATTCGGATTATGGCTTTATTACAATTTTGCTTTGATTTTAGCTTGAGTTGATTTAATTGCCTTAATTTTTGCCTTAGTTGCTCACTTAAATTATCTTGTCCATTTTTAGGTGATTAAAAATGCCCCTCTTTGAGGCGATATGCGAAGCATATTGGTTCAAATAATGCCCTGATCATTGTGATGTGAAGTCCTAATTTGATTGATGGTCAATTTGATATTGGATAGAAGATTCAGATTTGATGCAGTTTGATTTAATGTCCTGATGGTCATTCTGATGATAGGTTCCCTAATATGATGTCTGATTTGATTTGATTTGATGTTTGATTCTCCACTAGATTGATATGCGAAAAAAAATTCGGTGAAAGATTATGCTCTGATTTGATGAGTTTTTCCATGTTTTGATGTTTTTGATGTCGATCCTAATTTTTCAAGTGTATGCCCCCTCATAAATGAAATGAAATTTGATCTAGTTGAAGCATATTGTATTTTTTATTTATTTTTGTTAGATGAGTTCAATTATTAATGATTTTTTATTTTATTTTTGATTATGTTTTCATGATGATGTGGTGACAAATGCCCCTGATTTGGCTGAACAGGTGAAAATTTTGGGTTCTTGGTCAATTTATGGTAAAAAATGCCCCTTTTAGTCAAAATGGCCTATATATAGGGGTAAAAGGTCTTTTTACTATTCATTTTTACCTTCACTTTTCACTTTTTACTCTGACCCCCTCTGAGCCTTTTGATGATGATGATCCTGAGTCGTGAGCATAGATTCGAGTGAGGGTGTCGATATCTACGTCTACCAGGCTCTGGACCTTTGGTGAGTACCCCAACAACTTGCTTTGTCAAATTTACGCATTTAATTTGCAAAAATTTGGATTTTTCTAGAAAAAAACTATATTTTTTTTCCATTTTTAAATGAAATAGTGCTTACACTAGTTTTAGCAGCATGTACAACCTTTTTAATGTGCATCTACAATTTTTTGTAGTGCGTACACCTCTTTCAATAGTGCGTACAAACATTAGAACTAGGGCACGTTTCATAACCGCCCTTTCCTACAGTGTGTATGATTTCAATTGCACTTTTGATATTTTTAGCAGCGCATAAAGTGATATCTTGTAGCGCGTACTAAGTTTTGTAGCACGTTTGATATTTTCTGCAGTGCATTTACTATTTTAAATTGCCTTTTTTATTTTCAGTGCTTTTAAGCAGTAAAATAGCGTGTGTACCCTGTTTGGTCAATTTTTTGAGCTTTTGAGTTAATTTTCTAACCCATCTGATGTCGTCGATCAGTTGATTAGCTTAGGTTTTAAGTCTAGTTGATACCAAGTCGTATGATGTCAGTTCTAGTCATGTCATATTGAATGTTTAATTGCCAATCTTGATTTAGATGGTGGATGATGATAAATTTTACATCCTCTCTGAGTATAATCTAGAAAATTGATTATGGTTTGATAGGTTTAAATGTTTGATTGACTTTAAGATGATCCAATATGTAATGATTTTGATATCTGATGTGTTTTAACTTGCTTTTGTAGATCGAGCTTAAAAAGCTTGATGTCTATGGCTTATACCCATTTCCTTTCGAGATGATTAATGACTTGAGCAGAGATGAGCACCGAATCATAGGTCGATATAGTTTGTCTTTCCTTCTTTCTCTCCCTTGATTCTGCGTGAATCAAGGTCTTCTGATAGCTATGGCATAGAGGTGGCACTCTGACCATAATACCTTCCACTTTTCAATGGGGGAGATGACCATCACTCTTGAGGATGCCTATCAGTTCCTTTGCATCCCTACTCATGGGGAGCTCATCTACTATGATCAGGTATATGATGGGACCATATGCATATGATTATTTGTAGATCCTACTATTGGAGACAAGAGCATTCAGTAGGCTCAATTTCAGTCTTTTCCTATGCTTCTTGCAGTTTTGGGTGCCCTTGTTGGTGGTTTCCTTATTCCTGATCAGCCTGGCCATGGATTTGTCATTGGTTGGGGTAGGATCCTCAAGGACATGATTGCTCATCCTCGGTGATTTGATTGGGGATCCTATGTTCTAGCGCATCTTTATCACAAGCTACATGATGTGGTTTATCAGCGCAAGGCCACTCTTTCTACTAGGGTGGTTCTATTGTAGTTGTGGACATGGGAGCATATCCCTATCACTCTACCTATATAAGTTTGACATCAAGACGCAGGTTGGTTGTTCACCTAGATGTATGAGGGCATGGTGGTGTATGCCCATTTGGGCAAGTTAGATTATTGGCATCATGTCATTGATGATATTGATCAAGTAGTTTGGTGACCATATATTGGTTGTGAGGCATGGTCGAAGGATGTAGCAGAGTTACCATACATGTGCATGTCTCACTAGATGATAGGGTGAATGCCCTTGATTATAGAGAGATTCAGTTTCATGAGAGTGCTATGTCAGTTCGGTCATATACAGGGTATGCCACAAGGATTGGACCTATATGCTTGAGTATAGGTTGAAAGATCCCTCTAGGGTCCTTAGATTGAATATCGTATAGCTCATGATGAGGTTTTGGATCCGCCCCACCATGCGTGGGATATGAGAGATCACATAGAAGATACTGGGATGATAGATGATTATGCATAGTGGTTCACTCTAAACCCTTTTCTAAGATTTAAAGATCCAGCAGAGCTAATGCCCAGCATTGAGGAGGATTTGGATGATGATGGTGGGGATGGTAGTGGTGGTCAGAGATGAGGTCACTGGGGATGACGAGGTGGCAGAGGAGGCTAGGCTATGATTCCTATGATTTTTTCTACTCCTATTCCTTCTAGAGGTGGTGTTCAGATGAGGGGTGGGTGGGTGAGAGTGAGGGGTGGACCTTTTAGAGCCCTTCATCAGGTTGGTGTGGACCAGTTGGCTAGATGGGGCTAGCATAGGGTGTAGGTATTTAGACAGGTCGGTGCATAGGTGGTGGCTGATGTGGATGTACAGGCAGCTCATATTTTACTTGATCAGGCACATGGACCTCCTACTCCTCCTCCTTCACAAATTCCTATTCCTCCATAAATTCCATCTTCTTCCATGCAATCTTCTTCTTCTATTCAATCTTCTTCTTCTATTCCATCTTCTTCCATTCCTTTGTCTTCCATTCCATCTTCCTCTATGGCTCCACCAAAGGGTCCTCATCCACAGGGTCCCCCTCTGTAGATTCCTACTATAGAGGTTCCAATGTTTGCATTAGATGTTCGGGACCTACAATCTAATGTATCAGAGATCATGTAGTAGGTTAGTCAGCTAGGTAGCATGATGCAGGCATTCATGGCTACCATGAGTTAGCATGAGCTTCAAGAAAGCTTGAGTAGAGGTCTAGATAGTGGTATTGGTCCTGATGGTGCCGGAGGTTCTGGCAGTTGATTTCTCATATGATTTGAACCATTATTTGTACATTATGATGATGTTTTGATATCGAGACATTGGACTCACATTATTCTTTTATAAAATGATGTTGTTTATGATTTGATACTTGTTTACTTTGATGGACTTTGTTTCACAGATATTGATGGACTTGTGTTGATATTATCATGGACTCTGATACTCTTTTATATGATGTCATCATGTGTTGGACTTCCTTTTCAGGTATTTTATATGATATGCAGATCTAGATGATTCTATCTCTACATGCTTTGTTTTTTTGTTTTTTTTCAAATGTAGTTTATGGTGTGAATGCACATGTCTAGTTATGCTTAAATGATTTGTCTTATTTATGACATAGAGTAGACGGATGCATGCGATATATGGTTTAATGTTTATGATATATGATGATGGTTTTTAATGAGTTAATGATTAATGCTATGTGATGTTGTTTATGGATGTATTTAATTGGCATTATGGATGTATGCAATGTAATGCAATGGATGTAAATGAGATGTAAATGTGATGAATTTTAATGTTTTAATGATTAATGAATAGGTAATGATAAATTATATGTATGATATATGAGTTAATGATGATGATGTAAATGTAATGATATATGATAGATGGATTGAATGATTATATAGATGTAAATGCAATGATATGTGATTTAATGTGTAAATGCTTATGAATTTAATGAAATGCACCTATATGAGAAATGCAATGTTATAATGATATGAAATGCAATATTTAAAATGAACTTAATGGAATGCAATTAACAATGTCCTCACTGATGTAATTAATGCAACTAAAAGATAAGAACTTAAAATGAATGCAAACTAGTGTAATGCAATTTAAAATGAGCTAAATGATATGAACTTAATAATGATGGCTAAAGGATTTAATTTTGCAATGAATGTAGCTTAATGTAATGAATGAAACCTAATGCAACTTAAATGGTATGGATGCAATTTAAAATGAACTTAATGCAATTAAGGTTAATGATCTAAATGGATGCAATATGATGCACCTTTGATTTTTTTGATTCTTGATTTCCAACACACTCTATTACATTAGGTTTTTGATGAGCGTTTGATTTTCTTGATTTTTGATTTGACTCCTCCCCCCTTTATTTTTCTCTTTTGCAAATTTCATTTCAAACTAAGAAAGGAAAATAACTTAAAATGCATTTAATCTAGGATGTATGCAGCTAGTTGTCACTATTCACAAACTAGGAGCTTATATTCATCATTGAGAAAATTTTGAGACTTTTAAATTAGTACAACCATCACTAGTTCAACCATGATGATATGAATATCACTTCCCTTTCCCTTTGTTGCCTTCCTATTCTTGGTACAACTATCACTAATTGAAATCAACCATGAGAGTATGAATACTGATTTTGTCAGATTCTATGTTGCAAGTGGATTTTGGTATTATGATATTTAACATCAAAATATCCAATGTATCCTTTTGCGCAAACAAACAAAGATCTCATTTTTTCCATATATACAAGTCCTCGATGATTCTTTGATGATCATGTCCTTAGACAAATAATACATACTTTAAAACTTTGACCTTAAGACACTCATTTAGAAACCAAGAAAATATCATGCTTTCATCATAGCTCATCTAGTTTTAAAAAAATCATCAATTTTCTAGAAAGACATGATTTCACCAATCAAGTAATCACTTAGAAAAAATTTGCACTATTTTTTGAATCCATATTTCAAGTATAGTTCCATCCATTTATATTTTTAATCTATGTGAGATCTTGGATCAAAAATTTTCATTTTTCTGAACAATTTTTGGACATAGGATCGATCATCTAAGTGTTTGATTTGAAATTTGATGAATTGATTTGGTGTCAGATTGATGTTTGTGCCATTTTGTATGCTATAAGAAGCATCTTCATAGGGTTAGTATTGTCAATAAATTAAAATAACAACTAAATTACCACAAATAGTAATCTAATTAAGAAAAATGAATGACAATTGAGCACACAATGGCTCTCTAATTAGGTTTGCTAATGCAAAACTCTCAGCAAGATTCCATTAGTGACAGCCCTAATATGAGAATGAATGATAAACAAATCTAAAAGATTAATTCCAAATGAAATTACATCTATTTAGCTATAGATTTTCCTTTCTAGCTTAAAATTGCAAGAGGTTTGATTCTATGCAAATATTTGTGGATGATAAATGCCTTATTTTAGCCTTACTTTTATAGATTTTGGCAAGGGTAGGGGGTGTAGTTGATTTGATCATGATTGAGTTGAGGTTTATTCCATGGTTCCACCATTGGATACCATTTAAATAAAATGTCCTCAAAGCTTGGGACAAGGAGACAAAATGGGTGGACAAGATTCTCTCACCTTATGTGTGATGGAGATTCGATTTAAGTTTGATCCATGTGAGCTTGATCCTTAAATCCTATTGGTTGATGTATTTTCCTCCATTTGGTGGTTGAGGAAAATTAGGATTTAATAATTGAAATTCAATTAAATGTTTAGCCATGTGTACCCCTTAAATGGGTTGATTTGATGTGTACCCCTTAAATTTTTAGCCATGTGTACCCCTTAAATTAAACAATACAATTAATTAGATTAACTACATAATTTATTGATTGTCATGATTTATTAGATTTAAATTGATTTTATGGCTTTTGATTTTCAATTAAATTTGGATTATGGCTTGATTGCAATTTTTCTTTGATTTTACCTTGATTTGATTTAATTGCATTGATTTTTGTCTTAGTTGCTCACTTAAATTATCTTGTCCATTTTCAGGTGATTACACATACATTGCAAGTTGGAAGATCTAGGATCAAGAGTAATCTATGAATAGTAAAATAAGTTCAATGATGATAGGTTAGTGCTAAACTATTATGATAAATGCATTGCTAACAAAGGTTTCCATCATGCAATCAATTACCTTGATGTTTTTGAAGAAGATTAGATCAGATATTTCTTGAGAAGAATCCATGATCAGTTTATGTGTCTTGACTGACCACATAAAATAACAAAGGAAACAATTCATGTTGTTACTGGTTTATGTTCAACTAATAAAGTATTTGTTCTTCATACCATAACCAAAGAAGAAGTCATCAGTCTAAGTCCAAATGGGATGCTCATGCAATGACTATGAATAAAATCACAGATGAAGAGGTGAAATACACATCAATGGTTATTGGCTACAAGGTCCCATTCCAATCGGTTGAATAGAATACCTAGTGGTTTTTAGAATAACTAAGAGGGGGGTGAATCAGTTATCGATAGTCCCAAATACAAAATGTATCACTTAAAATAAATTTAGCTAATTCTGTAGCTTGATAAACATAAAATACTAAACTATCTATGTAATTACTGATTACCAGTTAATTTCTCATAGTGATTACTGACCAAATCAAATATGAAACATGTAGAGTATGATATCCAAATAATCACCACATAAACACATAATGTTAGGAATGGGAACGTTGAGAGGGGGGTGAATCAGTGTTCACTATATTTTATCTTTTTACTTAATCTTAAACTGAACTTGAATACTTAAATACTGAAATGAACATCCACATAAACATGAAACATGAAATCAACACATAACACCAATATGGTTATAGGGAAACCCAAATAGGTAAAAACCCCGGTGGGAATTGACACCCACTAATATTTTGTACTAGTGTTTTATGATCCTGGTTAGAAGATCCTTAACCCTGTTAGAAATTGCTTTACAGTAGACCTGGTCAAGGGTTGGACCCTGTTAGGAGTCCTTTACAATAAACCCTATTAGGGGTGTGGACACACTATCCTAGAGCTCACTGCTCAAGTGGGGAAGGCTACAACCTTCAGATCTCAAATACACACTATATCTTCTGGATGAACTGTCATTGTGACACTGCTTGTCTAATCAGTTCCTTTGATGTGTTGATGATTTGACCTCTTGAAAAGCTCTAATACCTCTTATCAACTCTTTGCATACTTCTTCCCTTCTTGTCTCAACTCTATATCAACTCTCATCCTAATTACAATGGGCACATCTCATATTTATATGCGCATATAAAATAAATAACTCGTTCGACCCTTTAACTGATTACATACAATGCTTCCAATTGAATTAGCTCAAGCATGTTTTAAAAAAAACATAACTACATTTTGGAAACCTAATTAAAATAGGTGCATGGACTTTGCAACATAATAATATATTCACAAATCAAAATGCCAATAGTCGGCTACTTGCTCTGTTCTTCTCTGGCACACACTGGTTGTGTAACTTCAACTGTCTGTAACTTTGTCATACCTGCATATTTGATCATGCACTCATAGACTAAGCATGAATATATTCTAACCAACTTATCTTCTATGGCGCATACCATAACTCAGTCATACGCACGTGTGCGAATGCTCTAATCTTCAGGTACTCTGTACACTGTCCAGTCTTCAACACTTAGCCAATTTCTTATCTTCTCATCAAGTGCATTGATTCCAAAACACTATATGAATTTGTTGCCATAATGAAAACACTATATCTAGTCATATACACTAGTGTAGTCAACTTTCTAACAATCTCCCCCTTTGTCATTGATGGCAACAAAGGAATATGGCATAGTTACTAACTGTTCTCTTATACAAAAACTTTTGTTATGCTCTATCTTATATCTCCCTTATATTCTTTACTATAGATTTTATCTATATATCTATAACTCCATATTCTATACATACTCCCCCTTTAACATTAATGAAAAAGGTTCTTCAAAATTGTATCTACAAATACTTACAGTGAGAGAACATCCAGATATGCTATCTGTAAGTTTTGGATCTCTTTCTTCCAAAGTGTAATCAATGAATTAACAATCTAGAGATGGGCGCAAAGTGTATACTGTAGCTTCTCCATCTTCTCCAAATCTATGGTAGGACCATGATCATATGTCACCATGGTGGCATCTATCTCCTTGATATTCTAATTGAGTATATCTAGTGAGGGTGCAAGAGCATTTCTAAGCTAAGTCTACCTAGCCCTTATTTTTGACATCTCCTTTTCTGCCTTCTCAATCTTGTCAATTTGTCCTTGATATACATTGTTGCACATATTTACATCAGTGCATGGGTCTTTCACTGATTTCTTTACTTTCTCTATCATATCTTCTTCCTCTTGTATCTTTTTGAGATGATCAGTTAACTTGTCTTGATCCATATAGTCAGAAATGATTTTTCTTCCTTCTTCTGCAAACTCTTTCAAAGTTGCCTGTCCAACTTTGAGTGAACTTAGGTCAAGTGAGAAGTTATTGACCAATTCACTAATCCTTTTCTCTCTATACTTCTCTTCTACAACTTGAGATGCAGATGCTTCCAAGCTAGAAAAGTTAGTTTTAAAGGTTGTGAGGATGTTGCTAACATCATCAACTGTACTGATCTTAGACACTTTCTTGTCTGAATCCAACAGGCTATTCAATATTTTCACTGACTCAACAAGTAATGGATTCCTAATCACTTATTTTTCCTTTGTTTTCTCCATGGCTAAGACACTGATCTTGATCAGGTCTTCTTCTCCCCGAGATTCCAAGCTAGTGTTGTTAGGTATCAATCTTGACAACAATGATACAAAAGGTAATGGAGAGATAGGAGTGCTATCCATTACTTCTTGTTTTACCTTAACTAGCATATCCACAGATCGATCATTTTTTTTCTCACTTTCTCTTACCTCTTCTTCCTCTATTTTTTCTTTCTCTTCTTCTTATTTCTCCTCTTTTTCTTCCTTTCTTGTTATGTCTTCTATCAGTACTTCCTCTTGCTGTTTGGGAGGAGTGTTACTACATAGAGTCTCAGCCTCTTGTGTGCTTATAAAGGCTTCTTCAAACTTGTCTAGATCAATATCTAAGGCCTCCATTGCAATCTCAACATTGTCAATGAAAATTGTTTCATCCTTGTGTGCTTCTGACATGGGTGCAAACTTCTCTACCTCTATGGATGCGTCAACTACATGCACTGAATCTTGTGGACCTATAGATGGTACCTTTATGGTCTTTGACTCTTTTGCAACCTTTGTGGGTATTTGAGTTGTGGACACAGTAGCTAGATACATGTGCCTATTCATGAAGACCTTCTCAAAGGCTTTCTATGTTTCCTTAGCAACTAATTCATAATTCTTGTTCATTATATGTAAGGTACTTAACTTGGTACTAAGATGTGGCTTCACCAATTCTAACAACTTTTTCTCCTCTAGAGAAGATACTGGTAAACTCTCATCTACGATCTTCTCTCTTATTCTCAAATCTTCTTCTATTGCTTATCTCTTTAGGAATTCTAATATGTTCCCCACATTATCCAGAATCATAGTTTTCAATTCTAGGACCGTCTTTTTGAACTTCAGCATATGTTTGATAATCATTCCATGGATTTTGGATTTGTCAATTTCACTATACTTTTCATAAAACTTCCCTACTTGATCTATCCTACCTTCATCAATGATCCTTGCACTTAATACACTAAGACTAGATTTGAAGCTTACTTTTGGAGGTGCTTGAGTGTTCTTCTTACTTCTTGTTGCTCATGAGGATGGATGACTGGTACTAATCTCTTTCTTCCTCTTTTTTATTTTCTTATACTCTGAAGGAGTAGTGAGATCAGTTGTTACTGTGGGTGCAAAAGGAGTAACATTTGTTTTACCCTTTAGATCATCTGATTTCTCAATTTTCACTTTCTTCAACTTTGGGTCATCAAATTTTGTCTTTGTTGTAGCTACGCTTTATATTTCCAAAGCAATCTTCTCTTGCCTTGCTTTGTCTAAATCTTCTTGAGATACTCCATGAATTCTCAAAATCTCTAAAGTAACCTTGGCAACCTTTCTTTTTGTTGCTGCACTATTTAGAACAACATCAACTTCTCTATTTTTCTTTTCATAGGTCCCCCATCTAGGCTCATTAGGGTCTTTAGGGGCTGATAGCAATACTTGTGCATATGCATCTATGACTTGTTCATCAACCTCATATCCAAGTGGATGGATCCACTTTGTTCTTGGCTCAACTACTTCCATACAAGTTACATCTGTCTCTACCATAAAGAAAATGATATCCTTGTATTTCTCAACAATACTCTCTAGTATTATGTACCTCATCTACATTTTAACCCTGAATATCTTCAACTCTAGTGTCATGTAGTCCTTCAATGTACTCTTAGTACATGCCTTGATAGATATCTGTGGCATTGTGGGAATAGATTTTTCTAGATACAAATTAGATACCTTTCCAAGAATGTGGAAGTACATGTATATGATCAAAGACCCAAATTTGAATATCTTGGTCTTGTCATGTTTAATGGCTTTGATGTTTTCTATAAGTTGTGCACGTAGGATCTCGCACAGATTGAACTCTACATTCTCTCTCACAAGTCTTATTGCTACAAGAATTATGGTTGTTGATACACTATTCACCCTACTGGTGTGTTGAAACCTATACCCTAGTATCATAGACATCAATTTGATGTCATTTTTCTCAATAGGCTCTATATTCTTTCCATTCCTATCACTTCTTGATTTGCATGTTTTCTCAACAATTTTTCTCACATCCTTGCCTTCTGGAAGAATGGAACTTGTTCTTGAGAGGCCTATCATCTCATGAATTAGGTCTCTTGTAATTCTGACTAGCACTTCACCTATCCAAAATAGGTCATCATGGATCCTTCTAAGTAGGATCTTGATCCATTCCAACTCATAGAATTCACATGTTGTAGCATATTCCACTATAAGATGATTATTCCACTGTGCATACTCATCCATGAAGGTTTTATCAAGTTTCATCATTTTTTCCATGTGTGCTCTTATTCTATCTAGATCTACTGGTTCCTTTTTGCAATATATGTATGCCCTAATGTCTTCGACATGCATAACACCCATGGGAGTGTGGGAGAATGTACCTTCTAGGTCATCTAGTGTGGATTTAAATAGATGCCTCTTAAACACATATCTCTTCTTCTCTACCACATCAAATACAATGGGAGTATCCATTACTTACTTGTATATCACTTTCCAATCAATCTTAAAGATTTTTGAAGTGGCATGATGAACTAGGGTTTTCACAACCGATCAATTGTACTACTAATCACTGATGAATCAATTTGCAATCCTTCACAATCAAATGCTAGGGCTCTTCTTCTCTCTAATCACTCTAAATTTGAATGTAATGAGAGAAATAAAAACTCCTGGGTACTTTAAATTAGGAATTCTACCATTAATGCTTGCTACATAAACCAGGCTGTCACTGAAAATTTTCCAACTTTCAATCTACAAACAATCAGTTCATGCGCTCTTGCATATAGAATCTTATAGTCTCCAAAAGATTATGTCCAAATGAGCAGACTCAGAGAGTGAGTATACCAGCCGTGTAGGGGTCTAAAGCTAAATTAGCTCCCCCTATGACCCTGAGGGCCATTCATCCAGATGTAGAGGGTGTGTCCACTATAGATGCATCTAATACATTCTCATCAACCTTATCCTTCTTTGTCTCTGACCAAATTAAGCTCACATCCTCTGAAGCTTTCACAAACTTGACTTCTCCTTCAGTATCCAATATTGTTTATTCTGGCTTTTTAGGGCTTTCCTGACCTTGTGTCCTTGATCTACAAAACTTTGAGATGTGTCCACCCTTGTTATAGAGTGACAAATAACTAGAGGTCTTATATTCCTCATCGCATTGACATGGGTTACCATTTTACACTATCTAGTTGAATGACCATTATAGTTACATATCTGACATGTAACACTCTAAGAACTCCTTACATTGACTAATTATGATTTGTCTAATTATACTGAGTCTTATTTTTTTTACTTGTCTTACAATTCATAGCTCTATGACCAAATTTATTGCATGAATAATAGTAACCATTGAAAGGTCTTACCTCTGTATAGTTCCTTGCTATATGTCCATGCTTGTTACATGCATAACAAGTGTGGTCTACTGGCTTATGCTCATTCTTAGGTGGTTCAACATTATCTTTAGTTTGATCTTCAGTCTTCTTAGTATTAGTAGATTCTTTTTGTGCTTTCATCCTTTCTCGCATGTTGTCAATCTAATTTTTTGCTTTATTGTATCCAATGCAGCTAGTATCTCCTTTAAGTCTTCTTGCATACAACTAAGATTCTATCAAATTAGAACCAGTGTGTAATTTATCAATGTGATTCTTTTCCTCTTTCAATTCAGATTCCAAGCTTTCCTTGTTGTTCCTTAGCTCCAATATTTCCATGTTTTCTTGCCTTAATTCTTCATTCAGTTGAAGGTTCTCTTTGATATGTTCATCATAGACATCTTGATTATTGGTTAGCTTATCATCCAATTCTTCAATTTTTTCTTTTAGGGATGAATTTTCTTCACTGATCTTTTTTATCATAATCCCTAAATGACTAGTAGAGCATTCTTTCAAATCTTTTCTTAGCCTTTTGATGAGTACTTGACCATCACTGACTTTCTCTTTAAGTTCTTCAATTTCTTTTTCAAATCTGTCCAGGTCTTCAAGAGGAGCTTCAAGATTTCTTTTCAGATGTTTCATTTCTACTTTGTCCATGATCTCCTCAAGTGGTTAAGCTTTTTTCTGAGGACTAGAGATCTGATACCAATTGTTAGGAATGGGAACACTGAGAGGGGGGGTGAATCAGTGTTCACTGTATTTTATCTTTTTACTTAATCTTAAACTAAACTTGAATACTTAAATACTAAAATGAACATCCACATAAACATGAAACATGAAATCAACACATAACACAAATATGGTTATAGGGATACCCAAATAGGTAAAAAACCCAATGGGAATTGACACCCACTAGTATTTTGTACTAGTGTTTTATGATCCTTGTTAGAAGATTCTTAACCCTATTAGGAGTTGCTTTACAATGTATTTAGTACAGTAGACCTAGTCAAGGGTTGGACCCTATTAGGAGTCTTTTACAATAAACCCTATTAGAGGTGTGGACACACTATCCTAGAGCTCACTACACAAGTGGTGAAGGCTACAACCTTTAGGTCTTAGATACACACTATATTTGTTGGATGAACTGTCACTGTGACACTGCTTGTTTGATCAGTTCCTTTGATGCATTGATGCTTTGACCTCTTGGAAAGCTCTAATACCTCTTATCAAATTTTTTCGTACTTCTGCTCTACTTGTCTCAACTCTATATCAATTCTCATCATAATTACAATGGGTTCATCTCATATTTATATGTGCATACAAAACAAATAACTCAGTCGGCCCTTTAACCGATTACATACAACGCCTCCAATTGAATTGGCTCAAGCGTGTTTACAAAAAAACATAATTACATGTTAGAAACCTAATTAAAATAGGCACATGGCCTTTACAATATAATAATATATCCATAAGTCAAAATGCCAACAGTCGATTGCTTGCTCTGTTCTTCTCTAGCACACACTAGCTGTGTAACTTCAACTATCTGTAACTTTGTCATACCTGCATATCTGATCATGCACTCATAGACTAAGCATGAATATACTCTAACCAACTTATCTTCTAGGGTGCATACCATAACTCGGTCCTACACATGTGCGCTGATGCTCTGATCTTTAGGTACTCTGTACACTGTCCAGTCTTCAATACATAGCCAATTTCTGATCTTCTAATCAAGTGCACTAATTCCAAAACACTATATGAATTTGTTTCCATAATGACAACACTATATCTATTTATATACACTAGTGTAGTCAACTTTCCAACACATAACACAAATATTTAATGTGGAAACCCTGTAAAGGGAAAACCACCTGGGATCGATAACCCAAAAACTTTTCACTCTTTTGAAGTGAGCTTGGTGAAGAGCCAACCCTGTTAAAGGTTACAAAACACACTATAAGGTGTGACCTTGTTAGAGGATTTAACACTAATAGTTATCATCCAACCAACATTCACTATGGGGTTGACAAGATAACAATGTGCATTCTATGAATGACATATAAGACTTTCAAGTCCACTTGGTTAAGAGATTTTATCTATTTACAATGGTTAAACTGAAACAGTAGGTGATCTGATTACAATACAACTTGATTTGCAGATGTTCAAATCTATTCTAAGTCTATAAAATCCTCTAATCAATATTTCTATTCAGTTCATCAACATTGATCAATAAATTATTGTCCCTTAGTAAATCTCTTTGAAACTCAGTATTGTTCTACAGTTTGGTTCTTCTTCAACTAGTCTGATCAGACATGCATGAAGCTATGTTCACGCAAAATCTATGTAGTCTCCTTCTTCCAGCATACATTTTACAATAAAACCCTAGTCTCTTAAATAGACAAGTAAACCATTTTCTTTTCATCCATCATATTTTTCCGCTTAATCTCCTTTGTTGATTTTTTCGCTTAGACCTTCCTCGGTAGTTGTTTCAATGACTCATTTCAATTCCATCCTTTAGATCTTCTTTGAATTTTGTTAGTCGTAGATCTTGTAAAAAACTTTATCTTTCCACCTCGTAATCACACACTTTATAGCTCATCAATTTCTATTGGCTAAACTAATCATTTAGTTCATTTGTCCATACTTCAATTAACAAAAAAATGCATCAGTGAACACAAGCTGGGTTGATACTGTTGCTCAGTATACACTACACTGGCTCGGTGTATACTGGAATGCTTCATTAACTGACCACACTACTTTGTAAAATTTTGCTTCCTTCTTCATAATAGATTAATGCAACATAATCGAGTCAATCATATGAATTCATAGGCTCATCAATAAGGTACCAAAAGTATTCCTTATCCTTATCTGTCATATCCATCTTCCTCAATGTAGATATCTTGGTTCTTCATCTTTTCTCTCCACTTTACAAATGTTTAGATATTGTCAACTCCCATGATAAGTACTGTCAAAATGAGTTGACATCAATGACAAAAAAATGACTAATTCAATTATCCTGCATAACAATTCAGTGCTCGATGATCTCTAATCACTTGCAGTTCCTCAATCAGGTTCACAATCAATTGTTGTTCATCAATCTCTCCCTTTGGCATTGATGGCAACTCAACCAATATGAAATATACCATACACATACCAAACATGTATTCTACAACTTTGTAAGCAAATTTTGTAGCTCAGTAAGCTCTCCCTTAGCTTAATATGTTTGAGCACTATGTTACATGACAGCATTGCAAGTGTAGACTTTCCACTGCAGATATGATCTTTTCAGCTCTCAAATTCCTTTTGTTCTCATATTGTCTCTCCCTTAGATAGATTTTGTAGTAATCTCCTCGATTATCATATTGTTTATCTCTCCCTTTGACAACAATGCCAAAGAAACACATAAACATACAACTCTGTATTAGCCATGTGACTCTCTATTGTTTGGTGCATACGATTTATCTCAATATACTGATATGAAAATCATTGTTCCTGAAATCTTTCACAACCTTAGACAAAATCCAAAGTGTGAACTATTCTACATCAACATGAATGATCTTTTAATAAGATTAGGCTAATGCAACCTCCAGATCACATTAGTGACTGGTAGACAGGGGACGGACCCCAAGTCTAGTCCTCAAGTATTCAAAAGTTTCCTTTAGTAGAGGCTTGGTAAATATGTCAGCAAGTTGCTCTTTTGATGTAACATATTCCAATTTAACTTACTTCTCTTGTACTTGTTCTCTTAAGTAGTGATACTTAATAGAGATGTGCTTGGTCTTTGAGTGCATTACAAGATTCTTAGAAATGTTTATTGCCCTTGTTTTGTCATAGTATATAATCATCATCTCAGTGATTACTTCGTTCATCTCTTCCAACACTTACTTGATGTATGCAATATTTGAATAGTTTGTAGCAAAAGCAACATATTCTTCTTTAGTAGTAGACTAAGAAATACAAGGTTTTTTCTTACTTGTCCAAGTAACAAGTCTTTCACCAAAGAAAAATTCTCCTTCAGCGGTACTTTTCCTGTCATCTATATTTCTAACCCAATCTGTGTCAATTTAGACTCTTCATTCAAACTTGCCTTCCTTAGGATACCATAATCCATAGTCCTTTGTCTTCTTTAGGTATCTAAAGATTCTTTTTGTTTCAATCATGTGTGATTCCTTCAGATTTGTAGAAAATCTAGCAACAATTCCCACAGCATGTGAAATATCTGGTCTACTATGCACTACATACATCAACTTACCAATCATAGATTGGTACAATGTCTGGTTCACCTCTATAGATTCATCATCTTTAGTTAATTTGCAGCCTGTGATCATCAGTGTTCCAACCGGTTTAGCATCTTCCATGCCAAATAATCTCAATACTTCCTTTATATACTTTGATTGTGTGATGAATATTCCATCATTTTGCTGAATAACTTGCAAGCCTAGAAAGAACTTAATCTCTCCAAACATAGACATTTCAAATTCTTTTTGCATCTCATCAAAAAATGATTTATAGATATGATCTTGTCCTCCAAAAGTAATATCATCCACAAATATTTCAGCAATCAAAATAGTATCATCAATATCTCCTTTCATATGCAAATTATTGTTCTCACTAGTTCTAACAAAACCAATACTTAACAAATAAGTATGCAGTCTTTCATACTAGGCTCTAGGTGCTTGCTTTAAACCATATAAAGCTTTATGTAGTCTACATACCGTATCATTCTTGTCTGGATCAACAAACCCTTCTAGTTGTTTGATGTAGACCTCCTCTTCTAGAATCCCATTCAGAAAAGCAGACTTATCATCCATTTGATAAACTTTAAACTTCTTATGTGTTGCATATGCAAGTAACATTCAGACTCCTTTGAGTCTAACAATAGGTGAAAAAGTCTCAACATAATCTATACCTTCTTCTTGTTTATATCCCTTTCATACAAGTCTAGCTTTGTTTATTATAACCTCTCCATTCTCATTCAACTTGTTCCTGAAAATCCATTTAGTACCGATAATATTCTTATCCTTAGGCCTAGGTACTAAATTCCATGTCTTGTTTTTCTCTATCTATTCTATCTCTTCATTCATTGCATTTATCCATTCTTCATTCTCCAATGCAACCTTAACATTTTTTGGTTCAAACTCACAAACTAAGCATGCACCTTGCCTTAACTTACTTCTTGTCATCATGCCAGCTTGCTTGTCACCAATGATTTGGTTCTCAAGATAATGTCTTCCGACAAATCTAGCCAGTACTTGATCTCTTCTTTGTTGTTCATCCTATTCAGGTTCATCTCCTTGCTCAGTAGCTCCTTCCTAATCGTCAGTTTCTCTTTTTTGTTCCTCGATGTTGTTTTCCTAATGCTTGGTTTACACAGTCTATAGCTTTGGTAGGTACTCTGGTTGTTCAATGTAAGTGAATCTATCATAGTCTTCCAGCTCCCTAGTGCTTTCTTCACTATTCTTAGTATCAAATTCATCAACCCTGACATTAGTACTTTCAATCATTTTATTAGTAACTTTATTCAGACACTTGTAAGCTTTGGTTTTAGTGGAATATCCAAGAAATATCCCTTCATCCCCTTTAGAGTCAAACTTTCCATTTCTTTCATCTTTCAAAATAAAACATTTGGTACCAAAAATTCTAAAGTAACTTAATGTTAGTTTGTGACCAAACCACAACTCATAGGGTGTTTTGTTTGTGTCCTTCAATTGTACTCTATTTAGAACATATACAGCTATGCTAACTACTTCTCTCTAGTATGTCTAAGCCACATTCTTTTCTATCATCAGTGTCCTTTCACAATCAACAATTGATATATTCCTCATTTCAGCAATACCATTCTGCTGAGGTGTTCTCGGTGTAGACACCTGTCTTTATATACCATGCTCATTACAATAGTTACTAAATTCATTAGAAATAAATTCACCACCTCTATCAGATCTCAAGAATTTTAGTTCCTTCTCAGTTTCTTTCTCTACTTTTTCGTTATATCATTTAAACATCTTAAATGCCTTTTATTTCTCTTTTAAAAACATTGCAACATTAATCTAGTGTAATCATCAACAAAAAGAATGAAATATCTATCTCCATAATAGCTCTGTGTTCTCATGGGACCACATAGGTTGGTGTGAACTAGCTCCAAAATTCTCTTTGTTGAATAGTCTTTACTCTTAAAATTAGATTGTGTCATTTTTGTTAGAAATAGGAAATACTGAGAGGGGGGGTGAATCAGTATTTCACACTCTTTTACTTTTTCCCACTTATGGATATAACATATTACTTTAAAGCATAAGAAACTAAATAGCATACATAATAGTAAATGTAAAGAACTCATAACACATGATATGTTCTTGAGGAAACCCTGGCCAAGGAAAAACCCCAGTGGGGATGGTACCCACAAAGATCCACTAATCAAAAGATATCTGGTTAAGGATGTTGACCCTGTTAGGATCCTGTTACAATCATATAGTGTATCAGTCCTGGTTAAGGGACTATAGGCCTTGTTAGAAGCCTCAACCCTGTTAGGAGTTGTAGATACAAAACCTGATTACCAGATGAGCTCACTATCCAAATAAGTAATACAAATGTTTACTGATTACAATATGGTACTACTTACAACTTCACATCAACAACTTTCACTGCTATCACAAGTTACATAAATTACATGTTACATTTCAAGTATGTTTGGTACATCTTTATTTATACAAGATACAAACATAATATCTTTCTCCTGTTGGCTTGCATATCTTTATCCAAGAGTAAACATCTAGGATGTCATCTCTTTATAATATAAAGTCATTATTTTGACAAGCAAAATAATCCCTTAATTCATTTACTAGTTCTATCTTCAAAACTGCTCTGTCAGCTGTACTTTGTCATCGGTAAAACAATCATAACTTTGTCTGTACTATCCATACTCTTTTGTGCACTAAGATGGGGTATCCTTAGACACCATATAGTTTATGTTCAATTGCACAAACTCTGATCATGCTCTAGTGAACGTCACCAAAACAAACTATATCGGGTGCTCTGTCAAAAACATTGTTTCATACTTAGACAATTTTAGTTTGCAATCTTCAATACTTACTTTCCAGCTTATGTGATCTTCATAGGGAACATATGTTTCCATAATGAAAACATCTATGTACATACCTCAGCCAAATTGCCAACAATCTCCCCCTTTGTCATTGGTGGCAACATATGAGAAAATTGGCTAAGTGTATAAATCAAAATCTCAAAATTTGTATCAAAATTGTGGCCATAGTATAAAATAAGTATACTATCCTTATATATCCTCAAAATATACACATAATCTATAGCACTTCATAATACTCCATAGAACTCCCCCTATGAGTATCCTTCCTTATCATATATAGACAATTTTCTAAGTATCTCTCCCCCTTTGACAACAATTACAAAATAAAGGGGTGGAAAGGGATATACAAAATTGTGTCAAAACTTTTACCTTACTGTCTTATTGCAAATTCGGTAGGCTTGCAACACAATCTACAAAATTTGTCTTCCAAGTCTCAAAATCTTTCTCCCATGCCTTCTCTATTGATTCTGCTACATTGAGTAAAGTACTCAATCCGTATGCTGCAATTTGATAGGCTTGAAGGGATTCAAAATTGAACTTCTAGAATGATGTCTTAGCAGTAAGACATTATTCTAGCTACTCTTCTATTATAGTCAACTTGATTGAGACATGCTCTCTCAAGATGTTTATTCTGATAATTTTCTTGTTCTTCTCATCATTCAAAGTCCTTATCTCATCACATAATTTTTTGATCTTTTTCTCAATTGTACTAATCTTTATGTTTAGGTTGGCCAATGAGTTTGTCTCTGCTACAATTTCATCTTGCTTCTTTTTTATCTTCTTCTCTTGCTCAATTAAAATATTTTCAGATTTTGTACACTGAATGTACAAACACTTTCCAGTCTCAAGATGTTTCCTTAAGTTCTTAATGTGTCTGTCAAGGCTGTCTATGTCATTTTTGATATTCTGGCTTATATTCTACAACATCTTAGCTTCATAAGCTACCTGAGCCTTAACCTTAGCAATATGAGTCAAATTAGTGAACTCAACATAAAAAGATTTAATTACCATCTTTTCTCTTTCAAGTGGATCTGAATCAAAGACTTTTGTAGATATAACACTTTGTAGCTTCTCAGTCAAATCTTTCAGACTACCTTCCAAATTCTTAACTTTCTTGTTCTTTCCAATAATTTTGTTCAAAGAAGTGATCAACTCTAATTGATCATCATCATCAACTTCCTTGCTCAAATCTTCAATCAATGTTCCTATTCCTTTCTCCTTTCCAGTCTTAGGAGTAAGACTGATGTCTTCTTGTGGTTCAATAGGTGTATGGGCCTCTATTTCCATTTGCACTTTAGTTCAAGTAGTCTATGTTTCAATACTTTTCTTGCTCTCCCAAAACCAAATTGTCAACAATTTTATCCAAAATGTTGAGTACCGCATCATCTGAATCTAAAGTAACTTTTGTTCCTTCAATGTCCATAGATTTTGTGCCAATGTTTATAGAAGAAGAGGGATTATCTTCAACTTCAACTACCTCTGTTGCTACCTCTACTTGTTCTAAACTCTATTTCTCTACTAGTTCTGCAACTGATTGATCTTTGCTATCTTTTCCTGCTACCAAGTTTGCTAGCACTTGCACAACTGCCTGTTCAGTTTCAGTCTTCACTTGTTCATACTAACCTCCCATTATTTGTATAATTCTTCTTTTGGTTCTTAATAGGGTTTCAAGTGGTTTGAGGATCTGTTTAAGGTGGTCATCATCTCTTATCTCACAAAACTATCTAATCACATTCTCTCTCATTTTAGTATCTTCTTCTTGTGCTCTCATCTTTCTTCTCACAAGTCTGTTGTACAAATCTTTTGGTATCTTTCCATGAATAGTATCAAATTTCTTGTTTGTCAAAATCATATGTGTAACCATTGCATTCTCAAGATTTAATTTGTCAGAGGATCCATATAAATCATAGTATTTGTTCATTTTGGTAAAGTCTCCATGCTGCATTATATCTTCATTAACTCTTTCTATCCTTGGTTTCCATGATTTCTTCTTTATTGTCACTTCATCATCTTTTAACTCTACAACTCTTCTAGGTACTGGTGGAACAATTGTTTTTTGTCTTTTACCCAATCCTGAAGCACTTGCCTTCATTCTTTTGCTTGGTGTTGAAGAAAAGGGTTTCTCTGTCTGACTAATTTCTTGTTCCTTCTTAGGTTCTTCAACCTTTACCTTAACTTGAATAGGTTCTGCACTTGATGCCAAAGGTGGGACTGATAGTATCTCACTTTGCCTTATTTCTTCTATAGTCTTTCTTGCAATATCAAATTCCTACTCACTCATACCTGATTCTTTTAGAATTTTCTTTATTGTAGACTCCACTCTCTTCTTTGATTGTTTCTCTTCCTTAAGTGTCTTTTTTCAATCAAAGTTTTCATCATATGTTCCAAATCTATTGCTATGAGCATCAACTTTACTTTTCAACAATTTACGAACATATCCTTCTATTTCAACTTCAAAGATTTCATAGCCAAGAGGGTCTATGAATTCATGTCTAGGTTCTACTGCCTCAATGTAAGTGAAATCAATATCAACCATAAAACATATATCATCTTTTTATTTCTCAACTAGGGATGGAGGAATTCTTGATCTAATTACCACAATGTTCTGAAAAGTTTTCAACACTAACTTTACACTGTCATTAACCTTCTCAATAAGATGTTTCATGTAAACTTTATTGATTCTTGCCATAGTATTCTCACCATCATTACATTCAATAGTGTAAGGAAATCATCTTAGCAAGTGGAAGAACATGTAAGTAACCAATGAGGAAAATCTAAAGTGAGTGTATTTAGCTTTCTTTATCTTTTCCAAATTCTCAAACAACTGTATTCTCAGAATTTCACACATATCCACAGGCTTCTTCTCCACACACATCAAATAAGCAATGTGTACCATACCTGCTAGCATATCATCTTCTCTAGAGCTTCCACAGAACTTTTTTGTCAAAATCTTACACAAGTATTTTACATCATCTTGCTTAATCTTACTAATGACTATACCTCTGCCATTGTATACTGAACCGGTGTTTTCAATCACAATCTTTCTCATGTTTTTCTCATTTAGTGGAATTGCACCAACTTTTGATAATCCAGTCACATCATGAATTAGGTCTATAGTTATGTCTATAACTCTATCTTCTAACCAAAATTTACCATTATGTATCCTACTCAAAATGATCTTAGTACACTCCTCATCATCAAATTCATATTTCATAGAGTACTCAATGATTTCATTATTTTCTAGATGTTCATAACCTTGTTTCACTGACATATCTATGTTGTACAATTTCTTATATTCACCATTAAAATCACTCTCCCTTAGGGTTTCATACTTGCATCCAAGATAACTTTTAACATTCTCTAAATGAAGAACTCTGTCTGGTACAGATGATAAGGCTAAACTAGCATCTCTTTCTAAGGGTTCAACTGGATCTTTCTTAGCTCTAGGTCTGTTCTTATCCTTAATGTTTTGAATCAATGACACATCCATGATTATATCTTATTACTTTAAGCTGATTCAAGATCTTAGTCAGATAAATAACTTAAATTCACAAAATTAGGGCTTTCACTAGATCAGCACTTCAAACTTCTGCAAATCACTTCCAAACTTCTTTCTTCACTTCCAAATCACTTCTAATCACTTGATAATCATAATAACTTCAATTTCAATCTTTTAATACTTTGCATTTACTCGATCTGACATCGCATTCAATTATTTTTCCGCTAAAATGCCAAAAAGATGATTCTGTAAACCTGCAACCATAAATCTTATTGCGACCTCGCAAAACACAATATTTCTTTTTGTGCACTTAACCATAGCATTAGTATAACATAAAAAACCTTCATCTAACTACACAAAACTTAACTCATTCAAAATCTAATTCTATACTAATTCTAAGTTCCTAAACTACAGAAATTTACATAATTTAAGTGCTTAAAGAAGGGTTAGGTAAAGACTCATTCTTACCATTAGATACATTACCTTCCTAATTACCTTCAATGCTGAATATACCTCCTTGATCTGTGCCTTTAACAAATTTTACTTCACCTTCATTGCTACAGCAACCTTTTTCTTTGTTTCCTGCATTTTCATTTCTTCTTGCATAGTTTCTAGGGTTAGGGTTATGATGATAACCTCCATTGTTCATTCTGCAAAATCTTATTGTGTGTCCAATATTGTTACATATCTGACAAGTGATTCCATTGGTTCCATATCTAGGTGTTTGCTGATTGATTTTTGTCCTGCAATTTCTAGCAATATGTCCAATTTTGTTGCATCTGAAACATACTATTCCATTTCCTCTTTTCATGTCTTCAGTTGATCTCTGATCTATATTGTTAGTATTTCTAGGCATTCTACTATTGTAATTATTCTCAATAACTTTAGATCTTCTAAATTCAATAGCTCTATGTCCAAAACCATGACAATTATAACAATATCCATTAAGAGGTTTGAATTGTTTACCTGTACAATCTCTCTTCATATGACCAATAGTATTACAAGCAAAACATCTACCTTTGAATTCTCTTTGCATACCTTTGGATGATTCATCTTTCTTCGGTGGTTCTTCTTGCTTTGGTGATTCTTTAGATTTGTTCTCATCTAACTTCTTTTCTTCACTGCTTTCACATTCATTCAGATCTAGTTTCTTTCTTTCACTAACTATCTTCAATATGTTAAATCCAAGACCAATTTTGCAATAGAATGGTTTTCCATAAGATACTTGCTTATCAATCTTTTCACTATTTGAATATAGCCTCTCAAGTTGTTGTTTGGATTGAGTCAATTCACCTTTCACAATTTTGTTGTATTTCTCAAGTTCATCATACTACAATTTGACTTTATCAAATTCGAATGTTACCTTGCCAAGTTTAGATTTTAGATCTTCATTCTCATTCTTCAAGTTTTCATTCTCAGATCTTAAATTGTCATTTCCATCTTTCAAGCTAAGCTTCAGATTTTCTATCTTCAATTCATGTTTAAGGATCACATTTTCTTTTTCTAAATCATCACAATCTTCAACAAGAATTTCAAATTCCTTCTCAGATTTCAGATCTTCTATCTTACCTTTCAATTTGTCAATAAGTTTCTTTGCATCATCATACTTTCGTTTCAAAGTGTTTCTTTCATCAGTAAGCATATCAATTTGTTCAAGAGCTTCTTCAAGATTCTTCTGCAATTGATCCATATCCATAGAGATCTTACTCAAGCTGCTAGGCTTTCCTTGAATGTTTCTTCTCTGAGTAACTGTGCTCTGATACCAATTGTTAGAAATAGGAAATATTGAGAGGGGGGGTGAATCAGTATTTCACATTCTTTTACTTTTTCCCACTTATGGATATAATAGATTACTTTAAAGCATAAGAAACTAAATAGCATACATAACAGTAAATGTAAAGAACTCATAACACATGATATGTTCTTGAGGAAACCCTGGCCAAGGGAAAATCCTAGTGGGGATGGTACCCACAAAGATCCACTAATCAAAAGATATCTGGCTAAGGATGTTGACCTTGTTAGGAGCCTGTTACAATCATATAGTATATTAGTCCTAGTTAAGGGACTATAGGCCTTGTTAGAAGCCTCAACCCTATTAGGAGTTGTAGATACAAAACTTGATTACCAGATGAGCTCACTACCCAAACAAGTAATACAAATGTTTACTGATTACAATATGGTACTGCTTACAACTTCGCATCAACAACTTTTGCTGTTATCACAAGTTACATATATTACATGTTACATTTCAAGTATGTTTGGTACATCTTTATTTATACAAGATACAAACATAATATCTTTCTCCTGTTAGCTTTCATATCTTTATCCAAGAGTAAACATCTAGGATGTCATCTCTTTATAATATAAATTCATTATTTTGACAAGCAAAACAATCCCCTAATTCATGTACTAGTTATGTCTTCAAAACTACTCTGTCGGCTGTACTCTGTCATCGATAAAACAATCATAACTTTGTCTATACTATCTATACTCTTTTGCACACTAAGATGGGGTATTCTTAGACACCATAGAATCTATGTTCAACTATTCAAACTCTGATCATGCTCCAGTGAATGTCACCAAAACAAACTATATTGGGTGCTCTGTCAAAAACACTGTTTCATACTTAGACAATTTTACTGCAATCTTCCATACTTACTTTCTAGCTTATGCGATCTTCATAGGGAACATATGTTGCCATAATGACAAAATCTATGTACATACCTCAGCCAAATTGCCAACAATTTTACCCTTTTGATATTCATGACACATAACAAGATCAGCCTTTGCTAGGCTAGGCAGACCTCTAACATTTTTCTTTCTATTGATTTTAATCATGTTATCAAAGTTTACATGACATAAACTTTTATGCCACAACCATGAATCCTCATTTGTCATCATTAAATAGGAAGACTTATCATTTTCAAGATAAAACAAGTTACCTTTGGTTTGTGCTTCTGTTCCAACAAGTTTTCCTCCATCATCAAATATCTTTACCTTTTTTCTCTCAAAATCTACTCGGTGACCTGAGTTGTTAAGTTGTGCCATACTTAGCAGATTATAATTTAGTCCTTCTACCCAATAAGCATTATCACATTTGATTTTATCATTTATCAGTAAGGATCCCTTTCCTCTAACCATACATGGTGTATCATTACCCATTTTTATAGATCCTCCATTATATTGCTCAAGATGATCATATTTTTCTTCATCATCAGTCATGTGATGGGTACAGCCACTATCAATGGTCCATGTATCATTTTTATTGACCTTAGAAATGATTGTTGTCTCTACATACCTTTCTTCTTCCTTAGAATCATCCTTCATCACAACAAAAACTACTTCAACATCATCATCTGTGTCGGTCTCGATATCATTATCTTCAGCAATGTAACATACCTTTTTGCCTTTATCATTGTTGTCTTGGTTATCTCTGTTGTAGTTTCAGTAACTTCTATTTTTTCTCCTCCCATAGCTTCCTTCACTAGATCGATCTTTGTTTCTATCATCTTCTTTCTTGTTTGGGCATCTAGCAGCAATATGACCAACTTCTTTGCAGTTAAAACATGCTAACGGTAATTTACTCCTATATCTACCTTTACCTTTAGGTAATCTCCTGGCCATAATAGCTTCAAGCTCATCAAGCTCATCATCAATATTAATATCATTATCATCATTTTTACTTCTACTACTAGACTTGCCAATCTTTAGAGAAGTCATGAAAGCAGACTCAATAGACTGTACAACACTATTATCATAGTTGTTTAGCTCAAAAGTTGTTAGCTTACCAATCAGATTATCAAGAGTGAGAGTACTATTAGGTGCTAACCTATTTTCATGTATTGTAGATATTCTGATTGCATAAACAAGCAATAAAGTCCTTAGAATTTTTCTTACCACTTTATCTTCATAAATGACACCACCAGATCCTCTAATAGCATGAACTACCTCCTTTATTTAGTTTGTGTACTGCACTATATTTTCTCCTTCTTTCATTTTCATATCATCAAATCTTCCTCTTAAACTCTTAGCTTTGGCTCTCCTGACATTTGCATCACCACTATAAACTTGAGTAAGTTTATCCCACATTTCCTTTAAAGTAAGGCAATCCTTGACATCTTCAAACTTGGCATCTAATAGAGCAGTAGCAATCTCCATCATAGTAACATTATGATCATGTTTATCTCTTAATTGATCAAGATTCAAAGGTCCTATAGGCGGTGCTAAGTAGCCATTATCTAATAGGGTGAGGGCAGAATTCCCAATCCTAGATATATGAAGTCTCATTCGGCTTTGCCATATTGTAAAGTTGTCCTTATTTAGTTTTGGCACTTCCCTCTTATACATTTTGTGATCTTTCTATTGAAGTCCTTAAAACTCTTTTCCAACCAACCAATATGCTTTGATACCAATTGTTTGAATAACTGAGAGGGGGGTGAATCAGTTATCCACAATCCCAAATACAAAATGTATCACTTAAAACAAATTCAGCTAATTCTGCAGCTCGGTAAACATAAAATACTAAACTGTATGTGTAATTACCAATTACTAGTTAATTGCTCATAGTGATTACTGACTAAATCAAATATGCAACATGTAGAGTATGATATCCAAACAATCACCACATAAACACATAACACAAAAGATTTAATGTGGAAACCATATAAAGGGAAAAACCACCTGGGACCGGTAACCCAAAAACTTTTCACTCTTCTAAAGTGAGCTTGGTGAAGAGCCAACCCTATTAAAGGTTACAAAACACATTATAAGGTGTGACCTTGTTAGAGGATTTAACACTAACAATTATTTTCCAACCAGCATTCACTATGGGGTTGATAGGATAACAATGTGCATTCTATGAATGACATATAAGACTTTCAAGTCCACT
The DNA here is from genome assembly GCA_027943335.1 of Chamaecyparis obtusa. Taxonomy (NCBI): domain Eukaryota; kingdom Viridiplantae; phylum Streptophyta; class Pinopsida; order Cupressales; family Cupressaceae; genus Chamaecyparis; species Chamaecyparis obtusa. Next base: position 1,197,345 of record BSBK01003670.1, on the reverse strand, counting down.
CGGTTAAGAGATTTTATCTATTTACAATGGTTAAACTAAAATAGTAGGTGATCTAATTATAATACAACTTGATTTGTAGATGTTCAAATCTATTCTAAGTCCATATAATCCTCTGATCAATATTTCTATTCAATTCATCAACATTCAATAACTTACTGTCCCTTGGTAAAGCTCTCTGATGTTTGGTACTGTTCTGCAGTTTAGTTCTTCTTCAACCAATCTGATTAGGCATGCATGAAGCTATGTTCACGTGATATCTCTACAGTCTCCTTCTTTCGGCATATGTTTCACAGTGAAACCCTAGTCTCTTAAATAGACAAGTAAACCATTTTCTTTTCATCCATCAAATTTTTCTGCTTAATTTCCTTCGTTGATTTTTCCGCTTAGACCTTCCTCAGTAGTTGTGTCAATGACTTGTTTCAATTCCATCCTTTAGATCTTCTTCAAATTTTGTTAGCTGTAGATCTCATAACAAACTTTATATTTCCACCTCATAATCATAAACTTTACAACTCATTAGTTTCTTTTGGCTAAACTAATCATTTAGTTATTTTGTCCATACTTTGGTTAACAAAGAAATGTGTCGGTGAACACAAGCTCAGTTGATACTGTCACTCAGTATACCCTACACTGGCTTGGTGTATACTAGAATGCATCATTAACCGACCATGTTGCTTTGTAACATTTTCCTTCCTTCTTCATGACAGATTAATGCAACATAATCAAGTCAATCATATGAATTCATAGACTCATCAATAAGTTACCAAAAGTATTCCTTATCCTCAACTGTCATATCCATCTTCCTCAATGTAGATATCTTGGTTCTTCATCTTTTCTCTCCTCTTTACAGATGTTTATATATTTGCAACTCCCATGATAAGTACTGTCAAAACTAGTTGGCATCAATGACAACAAAATGACTAATTCAATTATCCTACATAACAATTCAATGCTCGGTGATCTCTAATCACTTGTAGTTCCTCAATCAAGTTCACAATCACTTGTAGTTCATTAGTGGTGCTATTCATATAACATATAAAATGATCAAATAAAATGCTAAATATGATCTAGATGAGGTGATAGAAAAGAAGATAATGTTGAATTTGTAGAAGATCAAGAAGGAAAAGAGACACAAATTCAGGTATGGCCAGGTGATCATGTGCCTATTCTTCTATTTTAAAAATAGGTTTCCTAGTATAGATAATGTTGCATGGACAATAGGTACCCCAATTTCTATTCAGATAAATAACATCATCAGAATCTTAGGAAGTGAATTTACTAGAAAGATCTGGAGTTATTTTAAAGAGTTTTAGAAGAATATGCATGAGAAAGAAAGGATACCTTTAGAGATTGTATAAAAATAAAAGGATACCATTTTTTTTATGGTTGATACTGACACTTGTCGGATGGAAGCAATTGAGACAAGGACCTCATGGGTGATGCTTATGGGATATGAAGTAGAAGGAGATATTTTGACAATATATGTAGAAAACCTGTTAACTTAATTGGTAGATCCCAAGACTCTAAGGTTTGGGACATTTCAAAAAAATTCACTTGAAGTACACAATGAACTATTAAAATTGGTTATTGAGAAGAAAGTAAGAAAGGAAGTTGAACAATTTATGATTTAGAGAGTTTTTACAAAGGAAAATTTTGAGAAAGCTAGAGTTAAGCATGTTATAGTACAAGTCAACACATCAGGTGTTGAAAAGGATGCTAATGTTGAAGTAGCAGGTGCAACCGATAGTTTCTCGACTGGTAGGAAAACAAGAAGTGCTACAGTGAAAAAGGAGAAAGAAGATGAATCAATAGATCCAATGGAAATTCATACAAAGAAACTAACCAAGGCTGCGAAGCCTACTACACCAGTGAAAGAAGTGGCCAAATCTCAAGTTGTTTTAGGTTAAAGAAAGAAAGAGAAAGAAAGAGAAAGAAAAAAGGTAATAAATCTAAGGTGGTAAGTTCCCCTACTATAAAATCTATAAAACCCAATTTCAATGAATCTATTTGTGTTGATGATATGGTGCATGAAGTAAAGAAATGGGAATTATTTGAAAAAGTTAAATAAGGATGATCAAGATTTAATTGAGGATGTGGTAGTGTACATCATGAATAAATTTAGAAAAACTATGATGGAATTGCAAGGTTAGGTATCAAATTCCTTATGATATAATAAACTGTTGGAAATCTATTCGGGAAATGTAATATTGAGCAGGGGGTGAATCAGATATTACCTATTGAACCATTTTAACATTACTGAAAACTTGCACAGCATTATCATAAACTTCAACAATGTAATAAATCTATTAAGCTAAACATCATTAATGAAAATACTCATAACACCTTGATTTTGGTTACCTAGAAACCCTTGAAAGGTAAAATTGGGGTGGGGATGACACCCACAAATCTTTACTACTACAGTATAAAGTTTTCCTATTAGGGCTACAAATTTTGATCACAAAATATGATCTACCCTATGAGAGGTCTACCATGTTAAGAGCTATAATATTTATACAATCTACCTTGCAAAAGAATTTAGAACTTACAACTAAGTAAGCACTCGGTTAAGAGATTAACTAAGGTCGGTTAAAACCACTCTGTTAAGAGATTAAAATTGATACACCTGTTAGAATTTCTCAATAATTGATCCTTCAGTCTGCACTGTACTGTCAATTATAGATCTTCTCCTTCTAGTATAGATTTTATCTCATCTATCAAGTAAATCTTTGTTCTTCTCTTCACTGCTTAACTCTATTCTGCTCGGTCACTGAACTCTATCAGAATAATTCACTAGTTTGAAGATATTCCTTCAGTTATATATTCTTCCACTCATACATATTATGTTTTAGGGTCCATATCTCATCTAATATAGACAATTGACTTCCTCCAAGATTAAGATCTATGATCTAGATTGTCTCATTTTGTAGCTTAACCTTTCCCTAATTCTTATTGGTTCCATATAATACATAGGGATTAATGATTACAAAATATATGTGTAATGAACTCCATGATTTCCTCCATAAACACTTACAAAATTTAGATGTCAGCCAAAATAGTTTACCTAAGTTTTTTTGCCATAACAAATATATCTGTCAATTTTGGCTTGCTCGGCATAGGATATCTCTGGCACTCAGCATTTACTATCCATTATATTCTAGTGCTTGGCAATGTCTTCTTTATGTAACTTGAAAAAAACTGACTCGACTAATACAAAAGGACTCGGTGACCACTGGTTTACTTGGTAGTGACTACTTCTTGGTAAATGTACAATATATGACTTGGCTTATACATGATGACTCGATCGCAATGATGACTGACCAACATTTCTTAGAAAATGACTAGGTGTAAGACACTAATAGAAAACAAAACTATAGGGATCAACAATCTCCCCTTTGACATTAGTGGAAAAAACACTTTGTCATGACATTTACATAACATTTATAAGAGTACTTTAGTACTAACAGAAGTATACAAAATACTCCCCCTAAAACTTAACTCGGTCTTACAAAGCAAAAATATTTACATTTGTACATATAAGACTTATCTATATGACATACACTCTAATACATATACATATACAAAACTGAGTATGTCATAAAATTTGGTTCTGCTTCTACTTTCTGATTTTGTTGCCTCCCTTTGTGACTGAACATGTCATTCAACTATTTCCCCCTTGTTTTTGTCACTTTATAAGTTCTTCATTGGTAGGAAGCTTGTAAAATTTCTCCAGAAATGGTTTTTGAAGCATCATAACCATGTGCAATGTAGAGTCCCAACTAGATGTAGCAATCTTCAAAGCTTCTATCTTTACTTCTAGCTCGGTAGCTAGATCAACTAGGCTCTCGGCAGTAGAAAGATGAGGATCTTTCTGTACTAATTCCTTTGCCTTAGCTAACTCTCTTTGTATGGCCTCTAGATGAGGTGTTAGGACTATTTGAATAGAGAGTAAGTGATCTCTTATCTTACCATCATTAGCCATTAACTCGGCTATCGTTCCTTGTGCATGTAGAAGCCTGGCATAGTGTGTAGAGCTAGAACTTTCATCCAAACACAATGAATGACCTGTAGATTTTATATCTAGTTGTAACTTGTCTACCAGCTCCTGATTGTCCTTTGTGAATAGTTCTACATCACACAATTTCTTATACAAAGATTGTGCATTAAGTAAAACTTCTTATGTATCAGATACTAAGGTAGAAAGTTCTACCTACTTTACTGCTATCTCGGCAGAGACCTTATTTAGTACCTTTGTCTCAAATTTCCTTTCTGACCACTGCAACAACTTATCATTTTCTTCTCTTTCATCATCTATCACTTTCTTGACTATGTGGACAAGTTGTTCTAGTATGGGGTCAAAATCATTAACATCAGTCATGTCAAAAGCATCAACGAATATACCTTTTATCTCATGAATGACTTGCTTTTTCTGATTTTCCCTTCTCAATTCTTCCTGTCTGCTTTTCTTCTTTAGTAAATCTTGTAATATCTTCATCTGTTCATATGATAAGCTATATGTGTCCTATTTTGGAATCACAATAACCTCTTCAAGTATCACCTCAGGTGTAGGAGTTTTCACCTTCTTTTTATGTGCCTTCTTCTTCGGTGTAGTCCCACTCAGCATCTATACAAGAGCTTTTATTGCCTCTTTCTCCTTAGGCTCTTGAACACTAATTTATTTTTCTATCTCTTTCTCTTCTTTTCCCTTATCCTCCACATGAGGATTTACAATCACTAATGTAGACTAATCTTCTTTCTCTTTTTGTGTCTCCTTGGTAGATGTAGACTAAAGTGCAGTTGTTGATTTTTCATGTTCCTTGGTAGTGCTAGTACTAGCTAGCATGTCAACTATAACAACTTGAGGACTAACAGCGATGGTGTTGACAATTGATGTGTCCTCAATTTGTGGATAGTCCACAACTTGTAATAGCATTGTGTTACTGCTCGACAAAGATGTATCCATTGTTGCCTCAGCTTGTATTTCCTCCTCGATCAATACCTGAGTCTTCATTAGGGTATCCTCAGTGATGTCAACAATAGTTATTGCAGCTAACTTCTAACATTTCTCTTCTTTGGGAGCTTCTTCCTCCTAAATAAGTGGTTCATTCACATCCTCTTTATCACCTAGTTCAACACCCTTAGATGTGCTAGCTTCCTGTAGTGCACTCTTGTCAATTAATAGACCAAAAATAATCTTCCAAGTCCTAAGACTAATCTGAAAAACATCCTCAACCTTGTGTTGAAGGATAGAATATTCCCCAAGCTTAGGAATGAATCTATTCTTGTACTGCTCCATAACTTCCTGAATTCTAGTAGGGGAAAGGTCCGGTGAGACTTGAGCTAATGTGCTTTCCCTTATCTACTTCTTGGTTATCAATGCATATTCCCACTTTTGTGCAATCCTTTGATATAGCTCATTGGGAATGGAATTAGCCATCTGCAGTGGTACCATTTTGAATGTGCAAATCATTTCCAGCATTTCTCCTTTGACTTTCTCCTTATCTTCTATACTCATCTTTTCAAATCTTATTTGCTTGAATCTAGCTAGACCAGCAGAGCTCTTGATGTTGTGGCATATTTTTCATCCACAGTCAATTTTTTTCTCTATACTGGTGACTTCTTCTTTATTTCTTCATCACTATCTATTTCCTCATCATATTTCTCCAAAATTAGTTTCCTCCTAGGCTTCTTCCTTATCTGGCTTGGCACTTCCCTCGGCTGAACAAATTTCCTTTTCCCTGATGCAGGGGTTTTCTTTTGTGGCTCGGCAACTACAACTGTAGAGGCTACCCTTTTTCTTGGCCTAAGAACATGTGATGAGATAGCCTTAGGTTTTTGCATTTTATTTCTCATGGGCTCAACAATTACTACCTTCTTACCTTTCTTCTTCACTACCTTATTCTCTTCTTCACTCTCACTAGATTCACTTGTTTTATCTTCCCCTAGACCTTGTGTCAATGTAAGAGGTGAATCTTCCTCTCTTTCTCCTCTCATTTTCTCTAAGTTCTTCACTATCTTTTTCCTTTTCCTTTCTGTGGTAGCAGATTTCAATCACATGGTTATCTTAGCCTTAGCCTCCTCATAAGTACCAAAATAGGTAGCCTTCTTATCAACTTCCTTGGCTAATAAGGTTGTGATTGTTGTTGTGGTCTCATCAATATTAACCTCATAAGGTAATGGAATTAGCCATGATACCCCTAGTATAGCAGCTTGAGCATATGTGAAGTCAGTATCTACTAAGAAACAAATGTCTTGTTTATACTTCTCAACTAGGGATACAGGAATCCTACTTATCTTCCTCATTTTCTTCTTGAATTCTACAAAGTAGTTTTCCATTACACCTTCAAAATTCTCTCCTATCTGACTGATAAGCTCATTAATTTGAACTATGATTGGCCTATTCTTATCTGAGACTACTCTACCAATAGTAGGAAAATACTTCTAAATATAGAAGAATAGGCAAACTAGTAAGGAACTGAACTTACACATAGAATTCTTTCTTTCTGGATAGAAGTAAGGTTCTCAGCAAGTTGAGCTAGTTGGAGCTCAGCAAGGTCATAGGTATGATCATTTTTTATGATTTTCCAAGCTTGGTCCACTGCCATGCATGGGATGTTGTCCAACTGACTAGACTGATAGAATTTGTGAGCTATCACCCTCACAACAAAATCAATCTTCAAATCAGTGATAATAGAGATTGACATTTCGTGCTTACTCCATACTGCCTGAGTTTTTTCCTGAATCTCCTCCTTACTTTGCAATATCATTTTTTTCTTACCAAGGAGTTTAGGGTATCCAATTACCCAGTGAATCATATCTTTTTTAATTTGAGTTGGTCCATTCTCTAGCCAAATTTGCATGTTGTGTACTCTACTCAGTATAATCTTAATCCAATCCACCTTGAAATTTTGTCAAAAGTCAAGGGCATGAACTAACCCTTGCTCAACAACCTTCTGGTGTTCCAGCTTTAACACCCCATTGCTACACAATTTGTTGTATGCTTCCCTATGTTCATAGTTGCCAATTTCTCCAATCTTACACATATAGCACGATCGGATGTCTTTTATCATCAAAAGATTCTTAGGGATCGATGATAGGGCTCTACTAAGATCTCCCATGATCACGCTTTTTGGGACAGCTTGAAACTTATGTGGCCTACACGCCTCATTCCTTACCAATTGAACATTGAATACCTCCTTTCCTTGTTTCTTCATTGTAACTAATGATGATGATTCCATTTATCTCAACTGAAAATTCTCAAAAAAGATTTTACTCGGTAAAGTACCTTTGCACAAGTGTTCTTCAGATGATTTGTCAATGGCATGCTGTGAAGATTTCCAAAATCACTCTCAAGCTCTCAATCACAATGGTTACATGTATTCTGAATCACTCAAAGAAATTTTCAATTTGTTGTTGAAATGAAATGAACGGTAACTTCCTGCTCTATAGACTTCAAATGGTCAGATTAGGGCTTCTTAAATGTTTTGTACACATTCTAGGTGAGATACAGCTATCTCATAAATCTCATATTAAGCTCGGCTAACACAAGCTCAGTCAACACAACCATTCAGTTATAGCTCAGTATACATCACATCTCGGCTATCATAGGTTCTCAGCATACATTGATAACTCGGTCATTATAGACTAAAACACTGATGCTCGGTATCAAATATGAATTGTTCCACTTTGCTCAAATCTTTCCTAATGCATCTTAATTCATGTAGATATGAACTTTTTCTCAACATATGTTAGGAATTGATATAAGATAAAACATTGTAAAACTCAGTTCCATACAGACCTTATTTGCTTAGTTCAAAGTAGTATGATCACCTGATCCATCAGATTGGGTGACCTCAGGTGCACTGGCTTCACTAGTGCTTCCCTCTTCTTTCTTCTTCCATGTTTTATTCATCTGATTTCTCATTTTCTCAATAATTTCTTCATTCTTGTTTTGATCACTATTCAGTATGGGTGACCTATAATATTTCTTCAAATGTCCTATCTTATTGCATTTGTAGCACACCATACTTCCATTCATCCAACTCTTGGATTTACCTCTAAAGTGAGTCTTCAAATAATTTTCTCCAATGTGCCCATATTTTCCACAATAATGACAACTGTAGCAAGTGTTGTAATCCCAATTGTATGTGTTACCCTTCTTTGGTGACTTATTCTATTGATTTGATGACCATTTAGGTTTTGATCTGCATTCAAATGCTCTATGTCCATACTTCTGATGGTTGAAACAATGTCCTTGAAATTTTGGTGAGATAGGTGAATTACTGACCTTTGTCTTGCATTCTTGTTCCTGATACCCATGTTTCTTGTAGTTAAAAAAAAATCCATTAAATTTAGGTTTAGGTTCAGACTTACCATGTTTTCTTCTATAGACATTAGCTATGTGTCTTGGCTTTCCACAATGATGATATGTGGGCTTGTTTTTCTTTGGTTTAGCATTCCTTTTCTCTCCACTTTTTGATGATTCTCCATCCTCGACAGATGATGATTTCTCATTATGACCAAGTTTAGATGTATCACTAGATCTTCTAGGTGACCTTAACAACTCTTCAAAATATCTTGCAGCTTCATTAGGCTTGTTCATCCTTTCATTGACTTCCTTTTTAGTTCTCAATTCATTCTTCAGTTGATTGTTTTCTGATCTCAGATTGGTGATTTCCATTTCTTTCCTACTCAATTCTTGATTAACCAGTAGCAGTTGATTTACCATGTCTAGATGATTTTTATTCATCCTTTGCATGTCATTTGTCTTTTCATCAAGTCTCATTGATATTTTTCTTTTATGTTCTTCTACCATTATCTTGTCTTCTTCAGCTTTCTTTTTCTGATCAACTATTTCACAAAGTCTCATAGACTGGATTTCTTGTTCTCTCTTCATATCTCTAATATTCCCATTCAGTATATTATTTTTCTCCATTAGTTCTTTTATGGCTTTGTCACTTCCTACAAAGTTCTCATTGTCAAATAGTCCAGTAGTATCTTCTTCTTGATATAGTGTTTCATTATGTTGAATAGCAATTTTTCTTCTTCTGCTTAAGGATTTCTTCAGTTCTCCTCTGGCTACTTCAAGTTGTTGTAATGCAAGTTGTATGTCAATCTTCTAATTCTCTATAATTTTTCCCAACTTATAAACCTCCATCTCAATATCTTTACCTCACAAGTGGTTAGACTTCTAGAAGAGACCTATGCTCTGATACCAATAGTTGGAAATCTATTTGGGAAATATGATACTAAGAGGGGGGGTGAATCAGATATCACTTATTGAACCATTTTAACATTACTAAAAACTTGCACAACATTATCATAAACTTCAAAAATGTAATAAATCTATTAAGCTAAACATCATTCATGAAAATACTCATAACACCTTGATTTTGGTTACCCATAAACCATTGAAAGGTAAAACCGGGGTGGGGATGACACCCACAAATCTTTACTACTGCAGTATAAAGTTTGCATGTTAGGGCTACAAATTTTGATCACAAAATATGATCTACCCTATGAGAGTTCTTCCCTATTAAGAGCTATAAGATTTATATAATCTACCTTGCAAAAGGATTTAGAACTTACAACTAAGTAAGCACTCGGTTAAGAAATTAACTAAGGTTGGTTAAAACCACTATGTTAAGAGATTAAAACTAATACACATGTTAGAATTTCTTAGTACCTGATCCTTCGGTCTGCACTGTATTGATGATTATAGATCTTCTCCTTCCAGTATAGATTTAATCTCATCTATCAAGTATATCTATGTTCTACTCTTCACTACTTAACTCTATTCTACTCGGTCACTGAACTCTATCAGAATACTTCATTTGTTTGAAGATATTCCTTCAGTTCTATATTCTTCCACTCATACATATTATGTTTTAGGGTCCATATCTCATCTAATATAGACAATTGACTTCCTCCAAGATTAAGATCTCTGATCTAGATTGTCTCATTTTGTAGCTTAACCTTTCCCTAATTCTTATTGGTTCCATATAATACATAGGGATTAATGATTACAAAATAGAAGTGTAATCACCTCTATGATTTCCTCCATAAATAGTAAACAAAATTTAGATGTTGGCCAAAATGGTTTACCTAAGGGTTTGTGCCATAACAAATACATCTATCAATTCTGTCTTGCTTGGCATAGGATATCTCTAGCACTCGGCATTTATGTCCATTATATTCTGGTGCTTAGTAATGTCTTCTTTACTTAACTCAAAAAAAATAGACTCAGCTAATACAAAAGTACTCAGTGACCACTGGTTTACTTGGCAGTGACTATTGCTTGGTAAATGTACAATATATGACAGCCTATACATGATGACTCAGTCGCAATGATGACTGACCAACATTGACTAGAAAATGACTAAGTGTAACACACTAATAGACAAAAAAACTATAGGGATCACCATAAACTAGAGGTCGTATGGCATACCATCATTAAATAGGATAAGGAATTAATCGATTATGTGTTAATAAAATTGCAACCAGAGATGTCTCAAGAAGAAGTGAAAAAGGTACTTGTAGTGGTAAGACCATTATTCAAGAGAAAGAAGAGCCTCACAAGATTTTAATGCATCAAATCTCTTTGTGTACATGATGAAATAATTTGGTATAATTAAAGATGTAGAGGATGATAAATATGTTGAACATGTTGAGGAGAAAGTAAGACTTCAACTGGATGAAGATCAATCGGTCATTACTCAAACTGATGAAGGATGCAAAATTGATGGTGTTAGTTTCACATTTGATAATGAATTTCTCAATGACACTCAAGATAATTTAGATAACACATATGACATTTCAGATATGGAAATTTAGGATGAACCCATAGATGCACAAGAAAAATAGAAAATAGAGGAGAAAATTGGTGTATCAAAGGAACAAAAAGGATGGTGAATTAGTAAAATTGTTTACTGGTCAAGGTATGACCAATGATGCACAAGGAAATTTTCCTATATATGATAAGAGTGAAAATATAGAAGAAAAGGATGAGACAAATAATGATGCACAAATACATCAAGATAAAGTAATTATAGAGAAAGAACAAGAAAAGGAAACACCTTCCTTATTATCAAAGATGAGGGTTGATGAGGATGACTTACCGGTCAAGAGGAAAGTAGCCTTAAGAACAAGGATCCCAAAGGACATGATCAATTTTTCAATGGAGATCAATTCCAAAGAGAAGAAGTTAAAGATGAAGCAGGAGGGATAAATCATAGTGAAACCCAGAGACATATTTTATGATCTAGTGCTAGATGTGGTGTATGATAAGAAGGCTACTCTAATTGACTAGTTAGGACAGTTAATTACTTCTACTGATGAGGAGATTAAAAATCTAGAGGATGCAACAATTGAAAGAGAAGAGAAGGTGTATAAAAATAAAAGATCATAAAAATTGTCATAGTCCATTTCCCAAGATAGGAACACTCTTACACCAGTTGTGAACCAAATCAAGAAGGCATTACTTGAAGGAGGTAAGACATTGAAGATCATGTGTGACTTCTCTCATTTTTGCAAGATCTTGAGAAGAAAAAGGGCGAAGCTCAACAGGAGCTAAATGTTTTTTCACAAAATTATGATCCCATTCACATGACTATTACATCGTTTGGAGTTGAGGTAAGAAAAATAAATCATAAGTTGAAGAAATATAGGGATGGACATAATAAGAAACTTGAAACTTTACTAAATTATAAATAATTTTGACTTTAAATTAGACATTCTACTACAAAATTTGAAGGAAGTTGAGCTAGCCTTACCACCTCGCCTACTGAACACAATTGAAGGATTCTAGAGGACTTCAATTTTTTGCTTCATGGATAGATAATTATAATGGAGAATCTGCACAAGTCACAGGTCATTGAGTGGAAATAATTGAAGACTAATTTTCATCAAATTTTTAGTAGACTGTAATAGGTTATGCTACTCTTGATCAATAAAATTTTACTTTTTACATATCTTGTAACACCTTTCTCATTGTTGTAAAAGGGGGAGAATAGTGTATGAGTAGTTAGTTTGAAAAAATTATTTGTACTCATGTATCAAATTATCACATTGCTTGTGGTTTTACTAACATAGGGGGAGTTATGTGTTATGTATATTTTTTTATCTTTTTGACACTTCATTAATTTTTCCCTGTGTTTCCATCAATGCCAAAGGGGAAGATTGTTGGTATATTGATGAAGTAAATATGTGTTTTGGTCACATGAGAGTGTTGTGATTTTTTCATTGCTAGAAACATGATCTTTTGGTGTCATGAGATCATATTTATCGATGGTGTTGAAGGATCAAATGGAGAAGCAACTAAGAAGACAATAAGAAAGACAAAGTCAATCAGATATGGAGTTAGAGACCAAGTTAAGGTGTGTGATCATAAAAAAAATTATCTATAGATGTATATTGATATATATATATATAGATATAGATATAGATATAGATATAGATATATATATATATATATATATATATATATATATATATATATATATATATATATATATATATATATATATATATATATATATATATATATATATATATATATATATATATATATATATATATATATATATATATGATTGCATTAGTTAGTTTGAATATTTGAGTGAGTTATTAAGGATTGAAGTGGAACTAGCAACAAGAACAATGAATTGATGAATACATTTGGTTAGATTGGTATTGCGGTCAAATGTAAGTGGTTGGCAGAAAATGTTTTCAAGATTTAATGTTTTGAGATGACATCAAGGATGTTAACTTTTGATTTTGGCATGCTCTCTCATATGTATAAGTTGGATTTGAGGTTCAGCTTTTAAAACATTTTAGGGTTCTAGCACAGACCTAGAACAAGTATATAAATGGTTATGAAAATCTCTAATGAATTAGTTGGATGATATTGTGATAGTATGTGGTAACTGAAAAAAAAATTTGAAGACAATAGAGAGACATTAAATTTATTCAAGTAGCATAATTGATCAGGAATACATTGGATCTATCATGCATTGAGTGCAAATATCAGGTTATTCTTTACTTGTTGATTCTAAGAGATTGGCATGCTAAATCCTTTAATAGGGTTTCTCCTAATAGGGTGAGAAGGATCTTTAACATGATCTAAAGCGTAAATATTCTAAAAAGATGGCTCTTGAATTAGATTTTTAAACCTTCTAATAGAGTAGACTCTAATAGGTCTTTATAACTCTTAACCAGACTATAGATACTCTTAACTAGGTAATCCCTTAATAGGGTTGTTGCAATTGGTACTAATAGGACAAATTTATTTGGTGCACTAGTGAAATATGTGGGTATCCTCTCACACATGGTTTTCTCCCTCTAACAAGGGTTTCCAAGGGGAAAATATTATGTCAAGTGCTCAATATGTGTGAATGTTTACTTGTTATGCCTCATTATTACATTAGCATTTGTATGTTGGTTATTGGGAAAGACAATTGTTAAAAGCACCAAATTTGTTATTGCACTAATTCCCCCCTCTCAGTGCCTTATTATACTAACACATGTTTGCGGAACGCACTTTTCCAAAAACATCAGGGCCACATAGTAGGAATCTTAGAGCGAGTGATGATTTATCTGATGATGGAAAATGAAGGTACTTGTGTGGAATTTGATTCTTAAGATAAGGTAGAGAAATACGAAAAAAATTGCCTTTTACATAGGGGTATAAAATTTAATCCATTATATTTCCCCCTACTTTAGTGAGCATATTATCCTTGAGAAATGTGAATTTAAAGTAAGAGAAAACTTTATCTACCTTACTTGTGGGAATTCCATCACATGGGGTTGCCCCTAGCTGTGATTTCTTGAGTTTTTTATGAGATGCATCTAGCACATAAGATACAAATGAGTATGCTAGATGATGAATATAACCAATCAAATGCAATATCATTGATGGTATGCTAGTATGGCTAGAAAGTTCTGTTATACCAAGTAACCATATGATAGGGAGATTTTTAAGAAATCTTCGACATGCATATCCATTCTAGATAGGTATGTGATAGGGATACTTTGATAGTGTCTCAACATGCATAGTGAATGATAAATAAGTATGTCATAGAGTGGCTTAGATATAGTGCACTGACATGCATAGCATTGAGTTAGATAGGTGTGTGATAGGGAGGCTTGTGATCATGTTAATATACACAACATTAAGCTATATAGATGTATGATAGGGAAATAATGAGACACAAAGATAGTGATTTGGCACCCACAAAGGTAGATAATGCCAAAATTTGAAAAAAATTCTAAGAAAAACCTATGGTTTAATGACATCATTAAGTAAAACCAAATCAGATACATAGATAACACAACCCCCTCTTGGGATGGAATATTCTACTTAGAGGTGATCATAGACCATTCCAAGGAAGGAAAAAGACTTTGACATTCCAACATATGAGATGTTTTCATGGAATGTCACTTCCTAACGTGTGACACATGACTCCACAATATATGCATAGAGAAAGGGGAATATGATGGATTGGTGTTAGAACCAAGAAGTGTATAAATATATGTAATCTTAGCAGATGTTTCATAACTTCCAACTGAGACTCGGATTTCAATAATGACACATGAAGAAAAAAGGAAATAAAATTTTGGGTCAACATGGAAGGGGTGTCTAAATTCCCCAACACTTTGAATCACCCCCAAATGTCCAAAATTAAAAGTATGAAAGATAGAAGAAGTACATAACATATAGAAGAAGTTTCACAATAGAATGCCACCCATTTCTAGGTACCAATGAAGTACAAGATTCCTCTTAGAGGGAATAACACTAAAAGACAAGCACTGGGTAACACATGCAAACATACTCTAATCAAAAGATGTAGAAGTGGGTACTACCCTCATAGGTCATCCCTCAACACATCATCATCCTCCCAACCTTGATCTTATGGGGAGGGAGGTCAATATTTCAATGGTATGGCCAATAATGCAGCCATGGGTGCCCCACCAATAAAAAGAGCTAAGGATGAAGTAGCCAACAATTCCTCATCTAGGAGCTCTACCATGGTGAGTGAGAGGGATTGTGTGAAGATCATTTTCAATGCAAAAATATCCTCCAATGAATCAAAGATGAAAGTATCAATTATTGCAAGAGATCCATGTGGAGGTTTTTATGTAGAATCTTCCCTTCTGACATTTGAAAAAGGGGTGGAGACAAACTCAAGAGAAACCAGAGCTTGCTCCACTACAAAACCAAAATGGAAAGAGGATCAATGGGGGCATATTTACAATGCTTGAACTCTAGGATAGGGCCCTATAAAATTTCTCTTAAAGTATCTCATCACCACATGCAAACTATTAGAGGATCTTATCATAAGTAAGTTTCGTGTCAGGTTCATCAAAATATGGGTAAGGGAAAATTACACCAATCTAGTGACCAATTAAAGTCTCAAGGGATGGACAATCTCCTTGTGCCACCTCACTTTTCTAGCTAGGAGTTATAGGGAGATCAAACATGATAAGTAGTCTTCTTGTTTGCTTCAAGGTATTTGTAGACATGTAAAAATGGATAAGTGCTTTTTAAATTGCAAAAATCAATAAAATGGCTCAAAATCATCAAAATGCATTAATTCAATCAAAAAGGGATCAAATCAATTAAAATGGACATAATTAAATAAAATTGGACAAGATCAATTAAAGTAAAGGAAAAATCAAATAATGAGGTTAAATAATTAAATCAAAGTTTAAAGGGGTGAAAAACACTACATAACTGATTTTAATCAATTAGTTGTATAGTTGTTTAAATCAAAAATCAAAATGAACCTATTACCCTTACATGGCTAAATTTAATTAATTAATTGAATTAATAATTCCTAATATCTTTCAACAAAGTTGAGAAACCAATGAGAATTGAGGACAAAAAGACATAAATCGCTCAAAAAGGATGAATCTCAATCACTCATTCTAAAGTTTCAATCTCAACCACTCAATCTTGTCCTTTTGTCCAAAGCTTTGAGACAAACATTTAAATTGTCCCCCCATTTATGAACAAAGAAAAGTATTTGACTCAACCAAAGGTAAATCATGATTACTTCACTCCACCCCCTACCCTTGGGAATTTACTATAAATATGAAGCATTTTGAGAGCAATTGATATCTTGGAAATTCATTTGCAAAGCATTGTTACTATAGGCAATTGAAGAGCATTCTAAGAGAAATTAAGAGCATTTAGAGCATTTGCATTATACTTTTTGTCAATTTGAGCTAGAATCATCATCATAGAAGCATTGTAAAAGCATAGCAGCATATATTCTCATTTTAGAAGTGTCACTAGTGGAGATTTGAGCTGAGAGCTTCACTTACCACCTCTTTCTAGAGAGCCATGAGATGCTATAGATCTTAGTTTCATTTTTAAATAGATTTGCATTGTATTTACTTTTGAATTGTTGCTAATTTGATCTTAATTTCATGAAGGTGATTATCATCATCACACAAAATGGCACCCATCGTGGGGCCCTAGGCCTCATTTTATCATTTTGGTCATATATTGCATGCTTGTATTGTCACTTTTCCATGAATATTTTGTAGGAAATAGGTGAAGTCAAGCGTGCAAAAGATTCACTCATGCTTACAGTCATTCTAATGACACTTACAATCTCTATTCTGACACTTACTAGCTGATAACTCATGCCTATGAGATAAATAGTTCAGCCTTTGCACATAAAGTCATGCATGTGACTCAGGAAGTATCACTTATTTGCAATCTGTTATCGCTTGTCATCAGCCTTTGCTTCGTAATTTACAACAACAATCACGCTTACAATTTTCTTATTCACGCTTACTGTTGTCAAATTGTCGCTTAAAATCAATCATTTTCTATGATTTTCAATACTACTTATGCTTAGCAATAAACTGTTTACACATACCAGCATTTAAATGACGCGTACCAAAATTTCAATGATGTGTACCAAAATTTCAATTACACGTACCAACATTTAAATGACGCGTACCAAAATTTCAATGATGTGTACCAAAATTTTAATTATGCGTACCAACATTTAAATGATGCGTACCATAATTTCAATGACACGTACCAAAATTTCAATTACATGTACTAGCATTTAAATGATGTGTACTAACTTTTAAATGATGCATACTAACTTTTAAGTGATGCCTGTGACTCTTAAAGTTACGCCTGCTAACAATTTGTTCACGCGTATTAGCTGGACAATGTCGCCTGCTGTCTATTGTCTTTATTTGTTTTTAACTTGATCAAATCATTTATCTAACTCTCTGTTTGCATGATTTAACTGTAAATGAGCAGGCACAAAAAGGTCCAGAAGCCAAAAAGTAGGTTTAATCAAGAAGAAAAGGTGTTAGCAAAGAGGATCAAGAAGGAAAACATTGCACACACCAAGGTTGTTCTTGAGACTACACAAGAGGAGGACAATCAGGTATTTTAGAACTATCTTGCAATTGTTGAAGCATATAAATCAAAATTTGTCTCTTTAAATTGGATTTTTAGTCGTTAGATCAAGTTTTCCTTTAAAAATTTGCAAATAAGTTCTCTAAAATTCATACACAATTGTTGTTTCATCAATTTTCTATTTTGGTTTCCCCTCATTTTGAATGGCTATGTTGGACTAACTTGTTGGAGGAGGGAGCGGTAACGATCGCCACTAGGTAAGTAAAAGAAAGAGAAAAGGCAAAAATCACAAAAAAGCACCTAGCCATTGCTAGCTACAAAGGAAAAGGTATTCATCGAATCAAGCTTGCACTTGCTTAAATTGTGGCCTTCATTGAATCTAGCTTAATTAAAATAAGGAATTTGACCAAACACCTCAATTATAAGAATCTCTTTGTTATGAGATTGAAAAAGAACATTGTTGCCTAAGTGTTTGAGAAACTAAGAGAAAGTTAGGGATATGCTCTTCACCTTTTAGGTGAACCAAATTCCCAAAAACTTCCTTTTAATTTCATTTCCTTGCTTTATACGAACATGCTAGTTAAAATAGAGCAATAAAGGGCCTGCCTCCTAAGATTTTCCTTATGAGGATGGTGAGAGGGAACGACCCAAGTGGGAGACAACCACCTTTGCCACGGTAACATCCAACCCACTATAATAAAAATAAACATTTCCTTAAAAGGGAAGTGGCTAGATTGTGTGCAAGTGCCTTCACTTCCTCTAGTAGTCCTAACGGATTACGCAAAATCATACCTTGGTGTGTGTGGGAAGCCCGCAAGTGGGTATAAGAACTTGGCATAGTTTAGAATGGATTTGTTCAATAAGACCTAATAAGTAGCAAGACCACCTCTTAGAGCCAAAATGTTAAGAGCCAAATTTGACTTTAGGTAGGCTGCTTGGAATTCTTTCTTGTGTTATACTTGTGGAAATGATTGAGAATATACACTTTAGTGTGTTTTAGGGACAGGGTTAAAAATTGATGTGTGTGTTGCGATTGTCTTCTATTTTCAAACAAGGAAATTTCATAAGACCTGATCTTAAACATTTAAAAATTCAAAAATTTACAAACTGGTCAACAAAGTGCCACCTGTGCACAAAATAATACCACCTATCAGAGGCAAAGTCACGCCTGTGACTTTTATGAAAACATGTATCAACAGGGAAGTCACGCCTAGAACATATTGAATTACGCTTGTTAAAACTGGAAAATTGCTTATCAATAGCAATGTGCCACCTACATACCTACAGTGTGCCACCTAGTTCAATACTAGTTCACACGTAAAAGCATTTTAGTCATGCCTACACTCAGGCTAGTGACACCCAAAAACAAAGAAAGGAAAATAGTGAACATCTCTCGAAGGTTTGGAAAGATTTTGACATCATTTTTGGATACCCTTTTTAGAGATACTCCTTATCAGTGTAACAAATAGATCATATTCCTGAAAAACATTTATAATGATGGAACTATTTGAGAAACAAATCAATCCTATTATGGAGCATAATTATCAAAATCAAGATCAAAATCTCCATTGTAATCAAAATGATGAGGTGTCTAAAGAAGTTTTAGAAGCAATCCAAGATCCTATGTTTATGGAAATAATGGGATTAATTATGAATAGGGATAAAGAAGCATATTTCATGAAGTTAGCTCAATCAGGAGCTAAGCTTCCTCATAATTTTGACATATCAACCTTGAGGGAGAATGAGGAAAAATAAAAAGATACATCCTCTAAAAATCCATCATTAAGATCAATGTGTCCTTTTCTTTATAATGATAGGCCATCCATATCTTCATTTTCCTCACATCAAAATCTCCATTGGAATCAAAATGATGAGGTGTCTGAAGAAGAAGTTTCAATAGCAATCCAAGATCCTATGTTTATGGAAACAATGCAATTAATTTTGAAGAGGGATAAAGAAGTATATTTCATGAAGTTAGCTCAATTAGGAGCTAAGCTTCCTCATGATTTTGACACATCAACCTTGAGGGAGAATGAGGAAAAACAAAAGGATACATCATCTAAAAAGCCATCATTAAGATCAATGTGTCCTTTTCTTTATAATGATGGGCCATCCATATCTCCATCTTCCTCACATCAAAATATCCATTGGAATCAAAATGATGAGGTGTCTGAAGAAGAAGTTTCAAAAGCAATCCAAGATCCCATATTTATGGAAACAATGCAATTAATTTTGAAGAGGGATAAAGAAGCATACTTCATGAAGTTAGCTCAATCAGGAGATAAGCTTCCTCATAATTTTGACACATCAACCTTAAGGAAGAATGAGGAAAAACAAAAAAAGATATCATCTAAAAAATGATCGTTAAGATCAAGGTGTCCTTTTCTTTATGATGATGGGCCATCCATATCTTCATATTCCTCACAAAAAGAAGCATTTAAGAGTAACAAACCTATCTTGGACCAAGGGAAATTTCATGATCAACGTATTTGTGATCAAGATAATAAAGAGTATGAAGAGAAAGATATCACTCTCAAACAAGATCTAATGCACAGACCTCTATATAGAAAGAGTAATTCATTCATCCTTCATCCATCTTCTCCCATAGCATGTACTCCTTTCATCTTTTGTTCATCTCCCAAAGCTCCACAACTATCCAAAATTTCTCTATCAAAGAATGAGCCTAATGATGACACTTTTCCCATTAACTATGTCTACCCTCAAGGGCTACCTCTAAAAGAAACCCAAGCTAATTTACATCTTGTTGCAAATTGTTTCCATGCTTCAAAGATCTTGAACCCCAAAGCTTCATGTGCTGCAATACCTATTATACCCATTCAAAAGGATCCTAAATTATTCTTCCAAACATCCCCCACACATATCCAAACATCTACCTTGTCCTTAGAAGTGGCTCCATGTCAAGAGGATAATCCAAGGAGAAAAGAAACAAATGTTGATAAAGATCAAGATCAAGATTATATACAATCCCCTCCCATATTTGATGAAGGTCCCATATCTATAGAACCTTGTGACGATCCCCTTGCATCCTTTCATGTCTCCCAAGATGATATCCTTCCATTCCAAGAACAAAGTACCCTTCCAAGTTCCATATTTTCTCCACTTCCCAAGCAAGATCAAGATATTCCTTCCACAAATTCCAATGAGCATATTGAAAATCAAGAGCAAAATACCCTCTCTACACCATTTGAAGATCCTTGTCAAGATCAAAGTATCCCATCATTTCCTTGTCATATTCCTCCATGTTCACCTCAAGAAACCATCATTCTTCCAAATCCCTTGCATGATAATAAATCCCTTCAAGATTTAGTTGACCCTATCAAATTTGTTCCTATCAAAGCTATTCATGAGCCTATGGGTATAAAGATAAATCTTAAAGATGATAACCTGGGTAATGTAGCTCCTTTCAAAGATATTTATATCCCTTTCACACCTTATATCCCTCCATTCAAATGCAACCACATACCTACATTATCCTCCAAATCCATTTTGGGTTCCTATGTCCCAAAACAAAAGTCTTCATCCCTTCCATCCATATTAGGTTCATATATTCCTCCATCCTACATTCCTATCATCCCTAGCTCTCCATTCACTTACCCTACCATGTATCAAGATCAGCAAAGGCACACATACTTGAAGAATGTCCAAACATCAATCCATATGAACCCTCCATATTATTCCTATTCATCCACAATTCGTAAGTCTTTTGGAACCAATGTTGATGTGCAACATAAAAATCATAAATCCAATAATCCATATGGGTATAAAAATCACAGTGTCCCATCTAATCGACATGTGACTGAAAAGAAAAATGAAATATCCAAAAGGTTGCAAAGGTCCACCAAGCAAAAAGAAAAAAATAAAATGTGGGTTCCTAAATCCCTTATTGAAGAAATGCATTCAAAAGAATCAAAAAAGAAAGGAAAATCAAAGACTATGTGGATTCCCAAGTCACTTTTGAAAAACTTGCACACAAAAGAAAAATCAAAATTGACATTCAAGTTGCCAAAGGCTGCCATTCCATCTCCTTCCAAACATCCTTCATCTTCCTATATCCCAAAATCCACTACCTCTGGCATCTATCGTTCCTCCATCATTCCACCACTCTTCAAAGTGTGTGTCAAATTTGATCTTGCCAACATTCCCATCTGCAACATACCTTCTTCTCATCCTCACATTCATTTTCCAATGCATACTTTCCGTACTTCCATCCCTCTTATCAATATCTTTGAGCATCCTAGTCATACCCATGGTTTATTATAGCATATCTTTTAGAGGAGCATTGTCCAAAGATTCAGATGTTGGGAAAATATTGAAAAATACAAAAAAATATTAAAAAAAAAGACAAAAAAGACAAAAAGTGCCTTGGTGAAAACCTAGCAATAGGCACCTTGGTAGAAAAAAAAGAAAAAGATCCAGAAAGTGAAAACTTGGTAAACAAATGCCTTTTATTCCCTTAAGTTGGTTTTTCCTAGTCACATATGTCCATATTTCATTTCCAACATCCCATTTTTACAACTGCCATTGCATCCATCATTTGTACATAGTCATAATAAAATCATTCAATCACATTTTTGCATTGCCTATTAGCCCTAAGTTTGTTCAATGATCCCATTTATCACTTGGGGGCAGAAGAGGATTGGAAATTTGGTACCAAATGGATTCAATAAGTGCTACAATTAGTCACGTCAGAGAGAGATTTGTTAGAGTTTCAGAAAAGTGGAAATTTTGTTGAACCTTTGATGGATATCATTGTTCACACCCAAGTACTTTAGATATCAATTCTATCAAAAGTATCAAGTAATCACACCCAATACCATTTGTTCATGCCTCTGTGTCCTAAGAATGAAGCATCAGTATCAAATCATATCGGTTTTCACACTGATTGATTTATCCTATCAGATTGACAAATCACATTCATTGGTACTATTATCTTGATATCCTAATCACTTGTTTGTTTAACTACAATAGACCTAGCTATCTTGGAAGTTCAATCATTCATCCAGAGACATCGACAACATTTTATTAATCATGGTTTTTCTATATCAACATATCAATCAAACTGGGGCATTATTTTGAAATCAGCATATCATCAATGATTTTTAGAAATGAAAACATATTGGACCAAATAAATCAAACATCCTCAAAAATCTTTCACATCAAGAAATCAATATGTTTTAATTTCTGAGGGAGCATCAGGGTATCAAATTGAAATTGAAATCAAACATCATTGGAATCATTGGGGTATCAAAAAATTTTGTATCAGTATCAGAGGCAGCAATCATATTATATTAGAGGCAGCAATCAATATCATATCAGAAGCAATCAATCAGTGAATCAGTGAATCAGCAAATAGGACCTAAAAGCGATTAGGACTCAAAAGAATCTTTGAATCAATACTCTTTGCACATCAATTCAAAGAGGGTCATTTGTAGACACGCAAAAATGGACAAGTGCTTTTTAAATTGAAAAAATCAATAAAATGGCTCAAAATCATCAAAATGCATTAATTCAATCAAAAAGGGATCAAATCAATTAAAATGGACATAATTAAATAAAATTGGACAAGATCAATTAAAGCAAAGGAAAAATCAAATAATGAGGTTAAATAATTAAATCAAAGTTTAAAGGGGTGAAAAACACTACATAATTGATTTTAATCAATTAGTTGTATAGTTGTTTAAATCAAAAATCAAAATGAACCTATTACCCTTACATGGCTAAATTTAATTAATTAATTGAATTAATAATTCCTAATATCTTTCAACAAAGTTGAGAAACCAATGAGAATTGAGGACAAAAAGACATAAATCACTCAAAAAGGATGAATCTCAATCACTCATTCTAAAGTTTCAATCTCAACCACTCAATCTTGTCCTTTTGTCCAAAGCTTTGAGACAAACATTTAAATTGTCCCCCCATTTATGAATAAAGAAAAGTATTTGACTCAACCAAAGGTAAATCATGATTACTTCACTCCACCCCCTACCCTTGGGAATTTACTATAAATATGAAGCATTTTGAGAGCAATTGATATCTTGGAAATTCATTTGCAAAGCATTGTTACTATAGGCAATTGAAGAGCATTCTAAGAGAAATTAAGAGCATTTAGAGCATTTGCATTATACTTTTTGTCAATTTGAGCTAGAATCATCATCATAGAAGCATTGTAAAAGCATAACATCATATATTCTCATTTTAGAAGTGTCACTAGTGGAGATTTGAGCTAAGAGCTTCACTTACCACCTCTTTCTAGAGAGCCATGAGATGCTATAGATCTTAGTTTCATTTTTAAATAGATTTGCATTGTATTTACTTTAGAATTGTTGCTAATTTGATCTTAGTTTCATGAAGGTGATTATCATCATCAAACAGTATTTAACTATGAGAATTTAGATGGAGGTTAATTAACTAAATGTAAAATAGATAATTATAATTAAAATAAATGAACAACTAAATATGTTTTGATTACTAGAAATGAAAGAGCTAATTATGAAGATTGGACTTTGATCTCTATAAGCCCACTATATTGAGCAACAGTGTGAGTCTAGGACTACAACGTGAAAGTTAGACACTAGTGTGGTGTGTTGGCATCTCATATGGACATAGTGAGGACATCAATGACATAATACAAAACTAAGATAATATAAAGCTACTTAATAACATAAAACATAAATTAAATTATAAAACAATATGCTATTGATTTAAAGTTAAAATATAGAGGGTAACGAGATATTAAATGAGTTTCACATAATATGAAAAATAGAGAGAAAGGGGTGAAATAAGACCCAATTTTGAAGTTTGATAATGTGAT
This sequence comes from Chamaecyparis obtusa, assembly GCA_027943335.1. Taxonomy (NCBI): domain Eukaryota; kingdom Viridiplantae; phylum Streptophyta; class Pinopsida; order Cupressales; family Cupressaceae; genus Chamaecyparis; species Chamaecyparis obtusa. Next base: position 1,173,130 of record BSBK01003670.1, on the reverse strand, counting down.
CTCTTCTAAGTGCACATTTCCATGAAAAATTGCACAAAAAGAAGAAAAGAAATGGATTGGGTGGCTATTTGGATACTTTTCAAGTAGTCATGTCCCTATTTTGGTGTCTCTACCTCCACAACAACCTAGTTGACATCAGAGATAATAATGCAAGTAAATGAAAGAGATAAGATAGATAATATGTTTTTAAGACTCAAGTAATAGGTGAGAATAATCTCCAAAAAAAGGTAGGAGCCCAAGTGATAGCTATGGAGTCAATGTGTAGATTTGAGAGCTTCAACAATGGATAAACCTGCAAGTGAAGTGTATGAAGTATTCCAAATATGATAGATGAAGAGATAAGAGGCGTAGATAATGTCAATAACCAAGCAAGAAGACAAAATGAGGGCTAAGAGAATCATTTAAAATATAGTCATATAGAATTATACGTAGATGATCCAATCATTGGGGAGTTATGAATGTAATTTGGTAGTTCATAATGCTCCAATGAAAACCTACATGTCTACAGATTCATGTATCCATGATGTGCACTTGTCCAAAAATGTCATCGTTGTGTGCCATAAATCTTAGACCAGGCGATGAGTTGGTTGATGGTGGTGGATGATAGAGCTCACATGGAATTAAAGTCTTATGCTAAGGTAGGGAAATGCAAAAATGGAATTTTACATAGGGGTGTAAAATTTAATCCATTACACCATGTGAGGACTCTCCAACGTGTGCTCCAGTCCTTGTTGTCTCATCTAGTGCGCCAACTATATCACAAACCTCGTAATTAGATGTGTTGATGGGATGCTTAATATGTTGTCCAAGGGAACCCAAGAGAATGTTCTTGCACATATGATGAAGGGTGCTCCCCTTAATACCACAAAGACATAACAGAAATAGAGAAACAACAACAATATGCAAGAACAAAAAATGGGCTTCTTATTATCTCCACAAATGTGGAATTACAAACTTTTAGAATTACAATATGCAAAGCCCCATGGGCATTCCCTTACAATATTTTGTAGGACAAAGCCTTGAATCAATACCTAGATCTACTACCTAGAACTATCCCGAACTACCTAACACAACACTATAGCCTTCCTTATATAGGCAATTTTCCACCACCTAGGAAGGTTCCAAAAATTTTAGCCAACAAGGCCGACCAAACTTAGAATTATTTTATTTTACAATTTATTACATCAAAGTCAGCTCAAAATAACTTTTGAAACCCAACCAAAAATTTTGAAGGAAAATAATTTTCCACCATTTCAAGTGACCCAACTTCCAAAGACCATAAGTCATCACCAGTTGACCCGATTGACTATTATAACCCCATTCTAGAAAGACCACAAAGCGCTCTACAGCCTTGACTCACACAAGCACCTATCACCCAAATTTTTGACCTCATCTAGGGCTTCTAAAGCCTTCAAAACTGAGTTCAAAGTTTCTATACCTTGTTCCCAATACTGAAAATCTTCAATATCTACAAAGCTAGACTTGATCTATCAATGGAACTTTACTGGCAGGCTCATATGACCAAAATATACCTCTAGGGAAGAAATTAGAACATTCCAAGATCAGATGAACAAATTACTAAAATAGAAAGTTTCCATAAATAGCAACTCTACACAAGATAGCCCTTATTGAAAACAAAAATAGAAATATTTTTGGGTGATGCAAGATTGCTCTTACACAAAAGATGCTCCTGCATCAGACACCCGGGGTAATTTGAGAAGTGACCCTATCATGACTTAGGTGTGCAAAGGAAAACCAAGATGGTTAACCTCCTCCTTTGTTAGCCATGATGAATCTTCAACAGGTCATCCTTTCCACTTGACCAGATATTTTTCATATGTTTTGTTCCTTGTGCTTCTTCCAACACGACTATCCAGTATGTCTTCAATCTCCTTATTATCTAAACTGGTTGTTGGAATACTCCACTGTGTTGTTGTAACTTCATCTACAACACCTCCTTCATGATACTCTATCAGATCTAAAACATTAAATACTGGTGAAATATTTAGCTCAGTAGGCAACTCGACCTCATATGCATTTCCTGAATCATGCTTCTTCAGTATCTTACATGGACCAAACTTCTTCATTTTCAACTTGTTATATGTACCAACCAGAAATTTCTCCTTCCGCAAATGAACCATGACTTCATCTCCAACCTAAAACTCCTTATGCCTCCTTTTCTCATCTACCTTAGCCTTATACTACACATTCATCTTTTTAATATGCTTCCTCACCTCCTCATGGATGTTCTTCAAATATTTTGCAAAATCCTCAGCTTCAGCACTACTTATTTCTCCTTTATCTATCTTTCTCAACTCAGATGCATTTTTGGGACTACTCCCATATACAATCTGGAATGGTGATTTACCAGTGCTCTTGTTGACAGAATTATTGTATGCAAATTCTACCTATGGTAAAATCAAATCTCATCCTATTGACTTATCTCCAACCAAACATCTCAGCAAATTTCCCAAACTCCTATTCACCACCTCTGTCTATCCATCAATCTATGGATGATGTGATGAACTAAACTTCAAATCTATTTTCAACTTCTTCCATAATGTACACCAAAAATATCCAATGAACTTGGTGTCCCTATCTGAACTATACTCTTTGGCAAACCATGTAGTCTCACTACTTCTCTGAAAAATAATTCTCCTACATGAACAGCACCATTAGTCTTCTTGTAGGGAATAAAATGTGTCATCTTTGAGAATCTATCAACTACCACAAAAATTGAATCATGTCCCCATTGTTTCCTTTGTAAACCAAGAACAAAGTCCATACTGATATCCTCCCAAGGCTTCTCTAGTACAGGTAATGGCTGATACAACCTAGTATTCTGCTCCACTCCTTTCTCCATTTGACATACTCTACAACTCTTTACAAACTTCTTGACATCTTGCTACAACTGTGGCCAATAATAATTCTCACTAACCAAAGCAAGGGTTTTATCACGACCAAAATGTCCAGCCAATCCTCTGCTATGCTTCTCCTTGATGAGATTCTCCCTCATAGAACTTCTTGGAATGCACAATTGACTCCCTCTAAATAGCATATCCTCTTGAATGATGAAATCTAGCCACTTCATCCTGTCTAGAGTAACAGGTTCTATACAAGCTTTCTAAGCTTCACCAAAATCAGGATCCTCCAGATACAAATTCTTGAGTTCCTTGAACCCAACCACCTCAATCTACATCTCTGTCAACAATAGTTGCCTTCTACTAAGCACATCTACAACCCTATTGGACTTTCCACTTCTATGTTTCTAAACAAATGTATAACTCTACAAAAACTCAACCCATTTCAAATGCCTTTGATTCAACTTTCCTTGACTATTCAAATATTGCAAAGCTTGATGATTAATATACAAAACAAACTCCTTAGGAAGAAAATAGTGTCTCCACTTCTTTAATGCCTGAATTATAGCATAAAATTATTGATAATAAATAGAATATTTTCTCTTGGCATCATTTAACTTCTCACTAAAATAAGCAATAGGTTTACCCTCTTGGCTCATAACAACTCCTATTGCACTACCACTAGCATCACAATCTACTTGAAACACCTTATTAAAATCTAGAAGTGCTAAAACAAGTTGTTCTGTAACTTTTTGTTTCAACAATTTAAAACTCTTATCTGCCCCATTAGTCCACTTGAACTCTTTTATATCCCCTCTCATTATTTCAGTCAAGGGTCCACAAATACTGCTAAAATTTTTGATAAACTTTCTGTAAAAACTAGCCAAACCATGAAAAGATCTTACCTTAGTAGAACTACTTGGAGTAGGCCATTCAAGGATAGCCTGTACTTTCTCTGGGTCCATTTTTAGACATTTTATTGAAACTACAAATCCCAAATACACTAATTCCTTCTTCACAAAACTACACTTCTTCAAATTAATCAACAATTTCTCATCTCTCAACTTCTCAAACACCATATGAATATGCATCATATGTTCCTCCAATGTCTTGCTAAAGATCAAAATATCATCTAGGTAAACGATGACAAACTTACCCAAAAATTCTTTCAGAACCTCGTTCATGAGCCTCATGAAAGGGCTTGGTGCATTGGTTAGCCCAAAAGGCATGACTAACCACTCATATAGTCCTTCATTTGTCTTGAAGGTAGTCTTCCATTCATCTCCTTCTTTGATCTGAATCTAGTGATATCCACTCTTCAGATCTATCTTTGAGAAATACACAGCCCCAATCAAACAGTCCATAATATCATCCATTCATGGAAATGGAAACTGGTACTTGATTGTGATCTTGTTTATTGCTCTAGAATCTATACATGTCCTCCATTCTCCATTCTTCTTTGGTGCTAATATCGCTAGTATAGCACAGGGACTCAAACTCTATTGAATCAACCCCTTTTGCAATAACTCATGTACTTGTATGTTCAACTCTTCACCTTCTACTGGTGTCATTCTGTGTGCTGCCTTGTTTGGAAAAATGGCTCCTAGAATCAAATCCATCTGATGACTAATCTTCCTTACCAATGGTAATCCATCAGGTACATTATCAGATACAATATCTTAAAACTCATTCAACAAATCTGCAACCTCTACAAGTACATCCTCTATTTCCTCTTTACCAGATTTTGGAATTAAAGAAAAACACACATGCTCATGCCTCATACCATCTAATAATTTTCTTCCATCAACAAAAGTTATTTTTTCATTACCACATACCTTTTCTTCAATCTCCTTCAATGGATTTAGCTTATGTCGCACTCCATCCTTTGTCAGGGAATAGGTATTCGCACGACCATCGTGCACAGCACATCTATCAAACTGCCACGGCCTACCCAACAACATGTGACATGCATCCATAGTTATGATATCACATAGTACCTCATCATGGTACCCACAAATCTTGAACTTTACTAGGCACTGTTCACTAACCATGACCTTGTGGTCATCCTGCACCCAGGCAATCCGATATGGATGTGGGTGTTTCTATCTCTTGAGCTTCAACTTTGTCACCATCTCTTCTGACACCAAATTTTTAGTGCTTCCACTATCAATAATCACATCACATCATTTACCCTCACACTTTCATCTAGTGCGAAATAAGCTCCTCCTTTGTTCAGGTTCATTCTCACCACTCAACAGGACTCTTCTGTTAATCAACATTTCTCCTCTTTCAGCATCTTTAAAATTTAAGGATTTGGCATCTTCATCTACATGTGCCACTCTGGCCTAACCTTCATTTCTCCTATCCATCCTTCCTTGGCATTAAGGACATTCAAATTCCCTATGACCTTCTTCTCTACAATTAAAACATGTTCCAGGGAAGCCTCCTCTTCTTGAACCTTGTCCTCTTCCTCTTCCTCTCTGATCTCTATTGTTCTTATCTTAGAAATGATTGGAGTTGTTTCCTCTCTGATTTTGACTACTACTGGCCTCATCCTTCTTTTTTAGATCTTCATTTCGGCCTCCATATGACCATCCACCAGATCATCCACTGTGACCTCTTCCATTTTATCTACTCTCGAACTTCTTATTCAGCTTTTCCTCTACTTTTAGGGAAAATTGGTATGCCTCTTTAATACTGTTCATTCAAACCAGATTTAGCTCCTCCTGAATGCTTAGCCTTAGCCCATTAAGGTAATGGGAAACTTTCTCCTTATCAGCTTCTACATGGCCTGTTCTAATGAGGATTTGATAGAACTCCTCTGTATACTCCTGAACAGATCATCTCACTTGCTTCAAACTTTGCATTTTCTTTAGCAGGTCAAGCTCATAATCAACAGGGATGAATTGTCGCTTCAATTTATCCACCATCTAATCCCATCTTGTGATTTGATCTTTCCCTCTTCTATTTCACTCTAATTGAATCTCTTGCCACTAGATCTTCGCATGACCTTTTAGTCTAGCCTTCACAAATTTGACCCTATTAGGATCCTCAATATCTTCATACTCAAAATATTCTTCACATTCATTGATCTAGTTGATCAACTCCTCTGGGTTAAGATTTCTTGAAAATGCACAAACCTCAATCTTAGGTCTTTTTCTAATCTTGGAAATGGCCCAAAAAACTCTTTCTTCCTCCTGGTTCACAACTTTGACTTCTCCTTCTTGATCTTCTTCTTTGGCTTCATCCTCGCTTTCATCTCTAACATTAAGATTCATTCCTCTATGAATCTCTTCTTGCAATGCTCACACTTGTCTCTAGAGCGCTCTAACCTCAGGTGTTACAACTGTTGGAAATACAAATAGGAAAGTAGTACTGAGAGGGGTGGGTGAATCCAAACTTACTAACTTCTATCCTTTTAAACTATTAGAACTTTATGCATCATGTAAACAAAACTTAAACAATCTAAGTAATATATCATGTCAAGTAGCATACATGAAATCACACATAACACAATAGATTTGGTAACTCAGAAACCCTTGAAAGGTAAAACTGGGGTGGGGATGAAACCCACAAATCTTCATTACTGTAGATAATAAAGTTTTCCTATTAGGGCTTACAAAATTTGATCATATCATGATCTACCATGTGAAAGGTTTGCTTTGTTAAAAGCTAAGAGACTTATTCAATCTACCTTGTTAAAGGATTTGTAAACTTACAATAAAGTAAGCACTCGGTAAATAGATTTATAAAAGTCTACTAAGACTAATCAGTTAGAAGATTTACCCTGATACACTGGTTAAAATGTCTCAGTATATGATCCTTCGGTTTGCACTGATATGTTGATTACGGATCTTCAGTCTGAATACTTCTCCTTATCATTTCCTCACACTCACAGTATTCATCTGATCTCAATGTCTCTATTTCTCTCTCTGATTCACACACTCATCTCTGTTCTAGATCTTTCCTTTATATAGTAACAAAAACATTTTACCGTTACAAGATCTATGGTCCAGATATATTCCTATTGCCACCTATACCATACAATTTTTTGATTGGCTAAAGGTTATACATAGGGATCAATGATAGCAATATGGATGCGTAACCACCTCTGTGATTACCTCAATAGACAACATACAAAATATAATTATCCTCAAAATGGTTTACCTCGATCATTGTGCCATTCCAAACTTGTATGTCAATTATGGCTAACTCGGCAAAAGTTATTCCTGGAACTCAGCATAAACTATCCTCTGCATCTACTATACTCAGCATCTGTTGAACTTCTCTTTCACTTGGTAATCATTGATATATGTAGCTCGACAATAACTATACTCGGCATATTACAAACATATTATGACTGTGACTTTACTCGGCAGTACTACTACTCGGTAAGTATACAATACAAAACTTGGCCTTTACAAAATGACTCGGTCACAATGATGACCAACTATCCTTGCCTAGATATATGACTAAGTGTAAGACATTAATAGTCAACAAAATTATAGAGATCTACAATCTCCCCCTTTGACATTAGTGGCAAAAACACTTTGTCATGACATTCGTATATACAATTACAAAAATATGTTTGTATAGCCTAAAACTCCCCCTGAGATATATATACATATTCAAAATTGTGTTACCTATCCCTGTTCACACTCGTGTCATGATGATTCCCCCTTGTTTTTGACATAGCTAATTTCTTCATCAGTAGGTAAGTTACAAATTTTCTCTAGAAAAGGTCTATGCAGCACCGTGATCATGTATAATGCATTTTTCCATGCAGTTGAAGTGAGATTTAACACTTCATTTTGTACTTCTAAATCAGCAGCCAGACAGATGAGACCTTCAGCTGTAGACAAATGTGAATCACTCTGGCTCAATGTTTTAGCCTTGGCTAATTTTCTCTATATAGCCTCCAGATGTGGTGTAAGAATAGTTTGAATAGAAATTAGGCGAGAGAAAATCTTGCCATCATTTTCCATTAGCTCAGCTAACTTATCCTATGTCTGCATTACCTTAACATAATGTCCAGCACTGGTGCTGGCATCCAAAGTCAGGGACTGACTTGAAACTTTGATCTCTTTCTTGAGAGTTTCAAGCAATCTTTGGTTCTCATCTGTGAATAATTCAACATTTCATATCTTGGCCAGTAGAGACGGTCCATCCACAACTAATCTCTCGGTCTCCTTTACCAAAGTTGACAACTCAACTTGTTTTACTGCGATCTCAGTAGATATCTTGTTTAGCATTTTGGTCTCAAATCTTCTTTCTGACCATTCAAATAACTTATCACTTGCACATGTAACGTCATTATTTACTTTCTAAACTATGTGTACAAGTTGTTCCAATATGGGAATGAAACTATTTACATTTGATAAGTCATATACTTCATTAAATATATCTTTGATTTCATGAAGAACTTGTTTTTACTGATGCTCTCGATGAAGTTCTGCTTTCCTGCTTTTTCTTGTCAACAAATCTTTCATTATCTACAGTTGCTCAAAGGAAAGATTATATGTATCCCATTTAGGAATAACAATTTCTTCATCAATTGTGACCTCATCTTTCTCCTTTTGTCTCTCGATGGAGTGCTTCCACTTGACATCTGTACAAGAGCTTTTATTGCCTCTTGTTCCTTTGGTTCCTATTCTTCAATGAGTTTTCCTTTTATGTTTTCTTCTCCTTTCTCCTTCTCCTTCTCCTTCCCTTTCTCCTTGGCAAGAGGGCTAACAGCTTGTTTATGTAATTTTCTTACTTGTTCTTTTGTGTTGTTTACTTCCTTAGGAGGACTTTGAATGTTGTCTGCTGCTTTAACTTTTTCCTTGGTAGAGTGAGTTAGTGGTACCAACTTGATTGATTCCTCGGTAAGACTTGTACCGACTAACTTGTCAATAGTAGCAACTCCAGGTATAGTAGGATTATCAGTGGTAGATTGTGTGCTCGTGATGGTGGGATAATCCTTGACTTGCAATAGTACTGTGTTACTACCTGGCAGGGGTGTTCCTATTGCTATTGTGTTATGTAGATCATCCTTAGTTAAGAACAAGTTCTTAATGGGGCTCTTGTCTGGTATATCAACAATGTGAACCTCAAAAGTATCCTGTGATTGCACTTCCTTAGGAGTATCAGTCTCCAATTTAATTCTCTTGTTGTCATGTTCAACAATTGTTGAAGTAGAAGCATCTTTTCCTTCCTTCCTTCCTTCATCCTGGTCTTCATTCTTTTCTTCATCAGGAGCAGGTATCAAACCATACACTATCTTCCAAATTCATAAACTTTCTTGGAAAAAATCTTCAACCTTGTGTTGAAGAATGTGATAGGCTCTAATTTTAGGATCAAACTTGCTTCTATATTGCTCAATTGTCTATTTGATGCCTACAAGGGTGAGAGTGGATTCAACTTGTGCTAGTGTACTTTCCCTAATTTGCTTCTCTATTAGAAGGGCATACTCTCATTTCTATGTGACCCTTCTACATAATTCCTTTGGAATTTTGTTCTCAATTTCAATTGGCAACATCTTGAAAATGCATAACATTTCAAGAATAGCATCCTCAACTTTCTCTTTATCCCCAATACTCATTTTCCCAAACTTTAATCTTTTTACCTCATCTACTGCTATAGTTTTAGTAAGCTTAAGACATAATTCATCAATAGTGAGTTGATGCGCACCTTGTTATGTAGCCTTCCCCTTTATTGCTTTATCACTTTATGTGTCTTCATCATCTTCTATTAGGACAAGTTTCCTTCTCGATTTCTTCATGACTTTGCTCGGCACTATCATGGGTTGAGAAGATTTTCACTTTGTAGATGGAGGAGTCTTCTTTGGAGTCACTATAGTAGCTCTTCTAGTTCAAGGCCTTGGTGATGGTGTCACTGACACTTTTCATTTCAACACTCTTCTCTTTGGTGGGGACTCAGCAATTACGGGTTTCTTCTCTTCTTCTTCTTCTTTCTCACTACTATTAGTTGCACTCGATTCATCTTCTCCCAATCCTTGGGTTAACTCTAATGGTGCATCCTTCTCAGATTATTTAACATATTCTTCTAGATTTCTCACTATTTTCTTTCATTTCCTTTCAGTGGTAGCAGCTAATAATCCCAAAGAAATCTTGGATTTGGCCTCTTCAAACATTCCAAAGTAGGGTGCCTTAGTATCAATTTCCTCAGCTAGGAGGGCTGAGATTGTAGCAGTAGCTTCATCAATATTGAGTTCATAGGGTAGTGGCATCAACCATGAAACCCTAGGTAGGACTTCCTGTGCATAGGTAAAGGTTGTGTCTACCAGAAAGCATATATCTTTGTTGTACTTCTCAATTAAAGACATAGGGATTCTAGTCCTATTTCTCATCTTCTTCTTAAACTCAATGAATTAATTATCCATAATTCCTTCAAAATCATCACCAATATGGTTTATAAAATTATTAATTTGAACTATGATGGGCTTCTTCTTATCCCATGTGACATCACCATGTGTAGGAAAACACTTCTTAACATAAAAGAATATATAGATCAATAAGGAACCGAACTTACACATAGAGTTCTTTTCCATCTAGATGGAGCTCAAATTCTCAGCAAGTTGAATCAGCTAGAGCTCGTCAAGGTCATATGTGTTCCCTTTCTTGATAATCTTCCATGCCTGGTCCACTGCCATACAAGGGACATTGTCCAACCGACTGGATTGGTAAAACTTGTGTCAGATGACTCTAACAGTGAAGTCAATTTTTGGATCAGTAATGGTGGAAATTGTCATGCCATGTTTGTTCCAAACAACCTAGGTGTTTTCTTGAATATCCTCTTTTCCTGCACATTTCATTGTTCTCTTCCCATCAATTGTAGGGTAACCAGTGACCTTGTGTATCATTTCCTTTGTGATCTTCACCAGTCCATCTTCCAGCCATAATTGCATGTCGTGCACTCAACCCAACATGATCTTTATCCACTCAACTTTGAAATTTTGTGGAAAATTTAAGGCATGAACTAACCCTTGGTTGGCAACAACCTTGTGCTCCAGCTTCAACACTCCGTTGATACACAATTTATCATATGCTTCCCTGATCTTGTAATCACCGATTTCTCCAATTTTGCACATATAGCAGAACCTAACATCATTCATCATTAACACATTTTCTAGAGTTGTAGATAGGGCTCTATTCAAATCTCCTTTCATCGCACTTTTGGATATTGCCTTGAATATCCTCAATTTGCAAACCTCATTCCTTACAAGTTGTACATTGAAAATTTCTATTCCCTATTTCCTGACTGGTGTGGATGAAGACGATGCCATTTCAAACTGTAATTTTCAAAAAGAAAATAGTTGCTTGGTAAAGTACCTTTTTGTCAATTAACCCTGTAGATGAATTTTGCTAACGGCCCGCTGAGAAGATTTGGAATCACTTTTCTTGATCTGGGTTGCACAAATTTTGAATCACTCTAAAATCTTGAATAGCCTGGTGAAATGAAATTAACGGCAACTTTTCACTTTATAGAATCTAAAAAAATAGGATTAGGGCCTCATAAATGCTTCGTATAGATTTTAGGTGAAATACAGCTATCTTGGCAAACTCATGTTAAACTCAGTTAAACACAAGCTCGATCAATGTAACCATTGTGATATAGTTCGGCATAGCATTTCAGCAATAATAGGTGCTCGGCAAACATTGTTAGCTCAGTCATGACACTGATGCTCAGCATCAAAATGAAATTTTCTATTTTTTCTCAGATATGTCCTAATGCATCTTAATTTATGCAGATATGGACTTTTTCTCAATTCTATGTTAGGAACTGATGTAAAGTAAGGCTTTGCAAGAATTAGTTCCAGACATACCTTTTGTACTTAGTTGGAAGAAGTGTGATCACATGATCCATCAGATTGGGTGACCTCAGATGTGCTTGCTTCACTTTTTGTTCCTTCTTCTTTCTTCCTCCATGACTTTTCCATCTGGTTCCTCATTTTTTCATAGATATCCTCATTTTGGTTGTTAACATTTCTCGGCATAGGTGATCTGCAATCTCTCTTTAAGTGACCGACCTTATTACATTTATAACAGACCATGCTTCCATTCATCTAGCTTTTGGATTTGCCTCTAAAATGAGTCTTCATGCAATTTACTCCAATATGTCCATACTTACCACAATAATGACAATTGTACCAAGTGTTGTAATCCCAATTGTAACTTTTATATTATGTGACTGACTTTGTTTTCTCCTTAGTTGACCACCTTGGTCTAGATCAGCATTCGTAGGCTTTGTGCCCATACTTCTAACAATTGAAACAACTTTCTTGAAACTTGGGTGAGGTGGATGAAATGTTAGCTTTAGATCTATATTCATGTGCTTGATGTCCATGCTTCTTGCAGTTAAAACAATGTCCATTAAACTTAGGTTTAGAATCAGTCTTACCATATTTGCTTCTGCATATGTTGGTTGTATGTCCTGGCTTCCCACAGTGATGACATGTGGGTTTTTTGTTCTTTGATTTAGCAATCTTTTGTTCTCCATCTTTTGATGACTCTCCTTCTTTAGTAGATGATTGTTCATTCAGTCCAAGTCCAAATCTATCACCAGATCTCCTAGGTGACCTTAACAGTTCTTCAAAATACTTTGTAGCTTCATTAAGTTTGTTCATCCTTTCATTGATTTCTTTCTTAGTTCTCAACTCATTTATCAGCTGATCATTTTCATGTTTTAGTTGATTGTTCTCCAAGTCTTTCCTACCCAATTCTTGGTTGGCCAGCAGTATTTGATTTACCATATCTAGTTGATTATTAGTCAACCTTTATATATCACTTGTTCTTTCATCTATCCTTATTGCAATTTGTCTTTTGTCTTCTTCAGCCATTGTTTTATCATCTTCAGCTTTCTTTTTCTACTCCACTACTTCATAGAGTCTAACAGATTGAATTTCTTGTTCTCTTTTTAGAGTCTTGATTTCATCATTCAGTATGGTATTTTTCTCCAGCAATTCTTTCATGGCTTTTTCATTACCAGTATCAAATAGTCTAGTGGTGTCTTCTTCCTTGTACAGTGGCTCACTTTGTTGAATAGCAATTTCTCTTCTTTTGCTCAAGGATTTCTTTAATTCCCCTCTGGCTGCTTCTAGCTGTTGTAATGCTAGTTGTACTTCAATATTTTGATTCTCTATGATTTTTCCTAGTTTGTAAGCTTCCATCTTATGATCTTTTCCTTAAGTGGTTAGACTTCCTTATGAGAAACCTTTTTCTCTGATACCAATTGTTGGAAATACAAATGGGAAATTAGTACTGAGAGGGGGGGTGAATCAGAACTTACTAACTTCTATCCTTTTAAACTGTTAGAACTTTATGCATCATGTAAACAAAACTTGAACAATCTAAGTAATATATCATGTTAAGTAGCATACATGAAATCACACATAACACAATAGATTTGGCAACCCAGAAACCCTTAAAAGGTAAAATTGGGGTGGGGATGAAACCCACAAATCTTCACTACTACAAATAATAAATTTTTCCTATTAGGGCTTACAAAATTTGATCATATCATGATCTCCCCTATGAAAGGTCTACTCTGTTAAAAGCTAAGAGACTTATTCAGTCTACCTTGTTAAAGGATTTGAAAACTTACAATAAAGTAAGCACTCAGTAAAGAGATTTACAAAATTCTGCTAAGACTACTCAGTTAAGAGATTTACCCTGATACACTGGTTAAAATGTCTCAGTATATGATCATTTGGTTTTCACTGATATGCTGATTACAGATCTTCTCTTTACTATATGATTGTGATCTCTTCTATCTGATCTTTCTTGATTCTATCCTTTCACTACTCTACTCGGTCAATGAACTCAGTCTGAATACTTCTCCTTATCATTTCCTCATACTCACATACTCATAGTATTCATCTGATCTCAATGTATCTATTTCTCTCTCTGATTCACACACTCATCTCTATTCTAGATCTTTCCTTTATATAGTAACAAAAATGTTTTACCGTTACAAGATCTACAATCCAAATATATTCCTATTGCCACCTATACCATAAAATTTTATGATTGGCTAAAGGCTATACATAGGGATCAATGATAGCAATATGGATTCGTAACCACCTCTGTGATTACCTCAATAGATAACATACAAAATATAATTATCCTCAAAATATTTTACCTCGATCATTGTGTCATTCCAAACTTGTATGTCAACTCTGGCTAACTCGGAAAAAGTTATTCTTGGCACTCGGCATAAACTGTCCTCTACATCTACTATACTTGGCATCTATTAAACTTCTCTATCACTTGGTAATCATTGATATATGTAGCTCGGCAATAACTATACTTAGCATATTACAAACATATTGTGACTGTGACTTTACTCGACAGTACTACTGCTCGATAAGTATATAATACAAAACTCAGCCTTTACAAAATGACTCGGTCACAGTGATGACTGACCATCCTTGCCTAGATATATGACTAAGTGTAAGACATTAATAGTCAATAAAATTATAGAGATCTACAACAACACTAGCTCTTCCACCACGTTCCCTTTGTGGAGACATTTCCATGATGCGCGTTGAAACCCTAACCACGGTCCTAGTGAAAATTGCCTCACATTCGGTGATCTATTTACACACTCAAGAACTCCTACTTTGATACCACTTGATGAAGGGTGCTCCCCTTAATACCATAAACACATAACAGAAATAGAGAAACAACAACAATATGCAAGGATAGAAAATGGGCTTCTTATTATCTCCACAAATGTGGAATTAAAAACTTTCAGAATTATAATATGCAAAGCCACATGGGCATTCCCTTACAATATTCTATAGGACAAAGCCTCGAATCAATACCCAAATCTACTACCCAGAACTGTCCCGAACTGCCTAAGACAACACTACAGTCTTCCTTATATAGGCAATTTTCCATTGCCTGGGAAGGTTCCAAAATTTTTAGCCAACAAGGCCGACCAGACTTAGAATTATTTTATTTTACAATTTATTACATCAAAGTCGACTCAAAATAACTTTTGAAACCCAAACAAAAATTTTGAAGGAAAATCATTTTCTGCCATTTCAGGTGACCCAACTTTCGAAGACCATAAGTCATTGCTAGTTGACCCGATTGACTATTATAACCCCATTCTGGAAAGGCCACGAAGCGCTCTACAGTCTTAACTTGCACAAGCACTTGTCACCCAAATTTTTGACCTCATCTGGGGCCTCTAAAGCCTTCAAAACTAAGTTCAAAGTTTATGTACCCTGTTGCCAATACTGAAAATCTTCAATATCTACAAAGCTAGACTTGATCTGTCAATGAAACTTTACTGACAAGCTGATAAGACCAAAATGAACCTCCAAGGAAGAAATTAGAACATTCCAAGATCAGATGACCAACTTACTAAAATAGAAATTTTCCATAAATAGTAGCTCTGCACAAGATAGCCCTTATTGAAAACAAAAATAGAAATATTTTTGGGTGATGCAAGATTTCTCTTACACCCAGGATGCTCCTGCATGAACATATTACAAGTATGAGGCACACAAATATATGGAACTAAGGAGGATTTTCTAGCACCACATGATCCATTAACAAAATCAAAGCCATGTGGTTGTGTGAGTGTCATGGTCTAAGAAATCAAAAGCCCACTCAAAGAGTGAATAACCATAATAGTATATGATGCAGTCTATGTGATAATATCTAGGGCTTTACTGGAGGTGAGAAAGCAATGTGAGGAGAGGGAGCATATGGGCCCTACTTTACTTAAACAACCCTAGGTCTATTCTAGGGCATACCATTGCTTATGTCCTAAAAAATTTTACTATAAAAATAGATGACATGCTTATACAACAAAAACTCAACATATAATTTTTTAATGAATTAAAAGGGTGCATCCATATTTTTTGGGGGTGGTCTATCAAAAACCATCCACCAATAACCCCATAAGTCATTTTGCATATCATCATTTCTACACCATTTAATGGACAAATTTTATTTTTTAGAATTATCTAGTTGTCTAGTATGAGGATTAACAAAGAGGGAAGCTATTAAATGACTTTTTATATTTTGTGGTTCTTCATCTCATCATATGAAAACCCATTTGTATAGTGAGTCCTCATAGCCTCTCACCACAAAAATAGAGAACCATGCTAGGTGGTAATGGTTTCTACATTTGTTATTATTGACTGCATTATGGAAACATCAGGGATAAATGAGGGATTGTATGATAAACCTTTGCAATGCCCCTCAACTGATTCAAATTTTCAAAAATTAAATCTTGTATTGATGGGGGTTTGGTGGTAGAGGATTTTGCGGTTGTTGGTTTGGGGGCTATGGGTTTTCAATGTTGTCTTCCATACCTGATTGAAGTTAAAAATTTATATAATTACATAGTTTAAACAATACGATCAATTTCAAAATTTCAAACCTAATTTATATCAAACAATATAAAACAAAGAAAAAATACAAATGAATGATTAAAATATAGAAATACACAAGAAAAATCCATACTTCATAGTGGGAAAGAAAAGAAAATTATTGAATGGATTGGATATCATAAGTTTTCATATATCAGATACCAAAATAGTACTCATCATGGGTAAAAATGACTCATGACAACACTTTTTTGGTATATATAATACCCACAGGTATCAAATATCCAATTTGAATAAGATATATAATCTAAATCAAATATCTGATACCTTTTTCCTCTTTTCAACCAACATTACATTATAATATTATAACATTGTAAAATTATAACATTGTAATATTATATCATTATAGTATTATAATATGTTATAACAATATATTATATGTTATTATATATAGATATATATCTTATTAATATATACATATCTTCTTTTTTTAAAATCAAAAGTGGGGGGCCACTATATATATTTATATATAAAAAAAACTGATTCAAAAAGAGCTCAATTGGGAAAGAATCAAGAAGAAAACCTGACATCGTCACTATATATACAAAAGGTGATAAGGAGACCTTATCAAGTTTGAGATTTAAAGTCTAATTATATACATTACAATCGTGAGGCCATGGCCTATTTTTGACAAAACATGAAGTTGGATATCAATACATTTGAACTTTCAATATTCAATTTTGTTCTGAAGATGACTAGTATCATCAAAAAAGGGAAGTATGGGCTCGAATTTCCTACACAAAAAATTACAGTGTTCCACCTTACCAACTATTCCTCCATGGCATCATAAGTCTGCAGGGCAAAATCAAGTTGGGAATGTAGTGACCATCCCAAAGGCTGAGCAATCCAGTCTGAAATTCGTTGCACCTCTAAGATTGTGTTCCACCTAGCATCATAAGCATTATCTTGAGGGCCCTTGTTATCAGGGTCAACATCATTCCATCCTAAAATGGCAGACTATGGTTGAACAAGTTGAGAAAAGGAACCACTGGCTTCACCTACAAATATTATGTTTCCACTTGGGCTCAATGTGAATGGTGGTGGGACATCAGGAAAGGGGACTGAGTAAGCTGTAAACCCTGATGGAGTAGGATCATATGGTGCTTCAATTAGTAGGAGAAGAGCCTCTATGACTATTTTGATTTTTTACTCCAAACCAAACTCCAATTCATTACCATACAAATGTAGAGCACCTTCAACATCACTAAAAAAAAAATTTCCATTGCATTCTTTATGCTATCATATGTAGCCATGCACGCATGACTCCTAAGTAATTTATGCTAGGAAAAAAATCCACCTACCAATGCATGACCAAGCCAAAGGTCATATCTTTGCAACACCCTCTGTAGCTTCTTGCCTTCCCAAAAGTGGGGTTTCACAAATTTAAAAGCTAGAATTTCTAAGATTTGCATGGATTGTAGCAAGTCCATAGCATTCAAAATAAAAATGGACACTACCTGAGACGGGTAGAGAAATTGCTGTGACCTCAGGGAGAGAATTTTTTCTCCAATTAAAATTTTAATAGAATGATGAGTTGAAGTAGAGATTATAAACATCTCATCTAGTAGGAAGTCAGGCATGATCCGCGGTAGCGCTTCTTCATCTTCATCAGGCAGAATCCAAACCTGATAATTTTTCGAAAGCATCTCACTGTGAAAACATGCACAGTCTTCACATTGGACACAAAGCTCCATTGGGTTCACCATTTTGCAGAATTCAATAAAGATAGTATATGAAATAAAACTTGGTTGTAATGCTACATAAATCATCCTTGTGAATAATAATGTCAAATCCAAGTTGATCTTTTCGGCATTAATTGAAACTGAATGCCCTTCTGGTGAAAAGATCGGAGGCATGTGTGAGGCTACTAGATATCATTATGGATGACTACTTGAGTGTGTAAAGTGTCCACTCATCTCAATTGTAGATGGGTATTGGATAATTGGTGGCTAATAGTACTAACGCAGCTATGTACTCCATGTACTGAGCACCTGACACTTTTATTAGATCTCCTTCATGTGTTGTAAGGAGTAGGCAAGTGGTGAAGAACTAATTGTGGTAATGAGTATTTAACATGTGTCCTATTGCTTCACCAAATAATTATGGCATATTCATATCACATTATGGATGAACAAATCAAGTGAGATCGTATGATATTATTATCCCACACCTGTTGGTTTTTCTGAATTCACTAGTCTTTATAGGTTACCATAAATTTGATGATATCTGTTCGGTATTAAACATGAAATTTGTGTTCCATCACATCCCATGTTAGCTAGGTAATCAGTGACTTTATTGCCTTCTCTCAACGTATGAGAAATAGATATATAAGGGAATGTGTCTATAATACGCCATGTTTGTTTAAGGATATATGCAAGCTACCAGTTATAGGCCTTCCTCTTGATATAAGCAGTAATAATTACCATCGAATCTCCTTTGATATGAATATTTTTGAATCCACCCTATTTTTCTAGAATAAGTCCTACAAGTAAGGCGTGTGCTTCATCCATGTTGTTAGATCCTATAGGTAATGGGGAAGCAGTGAATGCTATTAGATTTCCCTCACAGTCTCTTATACAAGCACCAAGGCCCGAGTTTCCTGGATTTCCACGCGAGGCTCCATAAAAATTTAATTTCAATATGTGCTGAGGGGGTGGGTACCATTTGATTATTGATCGATCCACTTGTGATGATCCCTATTTTGCAGGACCCCATCCTAATGGAATATGTAGCATCTTCCATTCTCTGAGATTAGTACTATCCCATTGTGAAATTACTAGGTTGATTTTACATCGGTAGACACTTGCATTGACTACTTCAGAAATCAATCTCTCAATGCCCTTTAGGACCTCCTCAATTTGTGAGGAGATGTTTCTGAAAATGTGTTTGTTCCTTTCCCACCAGATTGACCACACAACTAAAGCTGGAATGCATCTCCATAAATCTGAAAATAATGAATTCGGGTATAAAGTTGGCCATGATTGGAATAAGTCCCAGATTTTTTTAGGCAAGGGGGTAAAATAATGAAGCTTGTTAAGGACAAAGGACCAGCAATCTTGTGCAAAAGTACAAGTCAACAATAAGTGATCAACATTCTCAAAGTGATCATCACATATCTATTATTATATATATGATTAAAATAATAATATAAAATATTATAGCATATTATTATATATATTATATTTTTATAATTTTCTATTTAATATTTTTATAATATTAATGTAAACATGTCAGATATTTGATATGTTTTATATATCTAATATACTTTGGATTTTTCCATAGCTTCATGTACTAACACCCAAGTCAACATGGTTTTTTGCATTTTTGAAAAAATGAAAAAAACACATTTTTTCATATCACCACTTTTTGGCCCCTCATGATCATGCACATAGCCTATGAATGCAATGATGAAGATATGTTATGTTGACTATGAGATAACAACTTTCTATTTGATATAGAAAGGAATGTTACATGTACATGGGTATATAAGACCAAAGTGATAATGTATCTAATCCATGGATTGAATCTCAAAAAAATAAACATAATGGGATGCCCCAATAGTCATAAGGAATTTGATGCACTCAGTGGGTTTGTGATGAGACAACCATCAAACATGGCACACAAAAATAAAACAAGTTACCTCAACATATACCATTCAAATCACACCATAATATGAAATGCTCATGGTACCTTGAGGAGGTACAATATGGATCAAAATATAAAGTAATATAAAGATTACAAAAAAAAGGATATACAAGGAAAAAGACAGAAAATGTAAATAAACATGCAAAAATGTTATTTTATGCCAAGGTGTGGAAAAAAAAAACATACGTTTTGATCATGTTTGGTTTTAGGAAAGAAGCATCTTGTATAAGACAAATTTATAGTTTCAAGAAGGAAACACATCATGTGGTCCAATCATGCGATGCCACAAGGTATTTTATTGACATGCGTAATGAGATCCAATGTTCTTGTCCATACTACTTGTTTCTTACATGATAGCTAGTGTGGAATCTATTGGAAATCTAATATGGGAAAGTGAGATACTAAGAGGGGGGATGAATCAAATATCTACTATTATCTCCATTTCAACATAAATTTACTTTCATAACATAATCATCAAATTTAATACTGAAATAGATCTAACAATCTAATCTTCATCTATGAAATTAATACACAGCACAAAGATTTTGGTTACCCATAAACTATTGAAAGGTAAAATTGGGGTGGGGATGACACCCACAAATCTTCACTACTGCAATATTAAAGTTTTCCTGTTAGGGCTAAAAAAATTTGATCACAAATTAATGATCTACCTTGTGAGGGGTCCACCCTGCTAAGAGCTAAAAGACTTATACAATCTACCTTGAAAAAAGGTTTAAACTTACAACAAAGTAAGCCCTCAGTTAAGAGATTTACTTAGGCCTATTAGGACCACTCTATTAAGAGATTTACCATGATTCACCTGTTATAATGTCTCAGTACCTGATCCTTTAGTTTGCATTGTGATGCTGGTAATAGATCTTCTCCTTCCAGTATAGATTTGATCTCCTCTATCAAATATGTCTCTATTTTTTCATTCACTACTTAACTCGCTCACTACTACTGATCTCTATCTATATAAAAAATGCTTCACTATTTATGAGATCCTTCATACTCTTACTCTACTTTACTCATACATCCTCTTACTCTACTTCACTCATACATCCTCTTACTCTACTTCACTCATACATCCTCTTACTCTACTTCACTCATACATCCTCTTACTACATTTTAGGGTTCAGATCTCATCTTATATAGACAAAAAATCAACTCCATAGAAAAATATCAATGATCTAGATTATCTACTTATGCCTCTTAAGAATTCCCTCAATCTGATTTGTTGTAAGGATTACATAGGGATTAATGATTAAAAATCTAATGCATAATCACCTCTATTATTTCCTCAACAAACATTAATTATTGTATAGATGTCAACCAAAATGGTTTACCTAAGTGTTTGTGTGATTAAAAACACATATGTCAAATCTGGCTTGCTTGGCATATGAAGTCTCTGATACTCAACATAAACTTCTCTTTATTTACTCGTGCTTGGCACTGGCATATATATACAACTCAGCTATTACTAAAGTATTCAATGACCTCTGACTTTCTCGACAGTAACTATTGCTTAGTAAATGTACAATATACAAGTCTAGACATAACTCGGTCCATACATGATGACTCGGTCGCAATGATGACTAACCAACATTTCCTAGAAAATGACTAAGTATAAGACACTAATAGACAAAAAAAATTTAGGGATCAACAATCTCCCCCTTTGACATTAGTGGCAAAAACACATTGTCATGACATTTATATTACATTACAAGAGTACTTAGTAAAAAATAAACTCCCCCTAAAACTTGACTCGGTCTACATACACACATAAGACTCTTTTACAATTAAATATATACATTGCAAAATAATGTGTCATACCATGATATACATTTCTTCTTTTATTTCTCTGTATGTAGCATTTCCTCTATTTTTTTATGTTATTCCTTGTGTCATTTCACCTTTTTCTGCTTTTGAAATTCTATCATTTACCCCTTTATATCCTATGTCATGTCATTTCCCCCTTGTTTTTGTCACTTGAAGTTCCTAGGGTGTAGGGGTTTTGAAATACTTATCCAAATATGGTTTATGGAGCTGAATTATCATACCTAATGCATTGTCCCATCTAGACCTTACAAACTCCAAAACCTATGACTTAATTTATAGCTTGGCAGCTAGCTCAACTAGGCTCTTAGCAATAGAGAGATGAGGATCTCTCTGCACTAACTCCTTTGTCATTGCTAATTCCTTCTGCATAACCTCAAGATGAGGTTTCATCATTGTTTTAATTAAAATTATCCTTGACCTTATTCTTCCATCATTAGCCATCAACTCAGAAAATCTTCCTTGGGCATGTAACAATCTGGTGAAGTGGATGGAGTTGGAACTTACATCCATACTAATTGAATGACCTGTAGACTTTAAGTCTGTTTGCAATTTTTCAATCAAATCCTAATTTTCCTTAGTGAACTCTTCAACATTACATAGCTTCTTTTATAGAGAATGGGAATTATGTACAACTTCCTCTAGGTTTGTCACTAAGGCAGAAATTTCTACTTATTTTATTGCAATATTAATTGAAAACTTTTCTAGTACCTTGGTCTCAAACTTTCTCTCAGACCACTACAAAATTTTATCATTGCCTCATTGTCTTGGTCATTCACCTTCTTAACTATTTGTACTAGTTTCTCTAAGATAGGTGCAGACTCATTCACATCATCCATTTCAAATGCATCTATAAAGATACCTTTGATCTCATGCAATACCTACTTTTGTTGATGTTCCCTTCTCAGCTCTTCTTGTTTTCTCTTCTTCTTTAATAAATCTTGTAGTATCTGCATCTTCTCATATGTTAAGTTATCAATTTCCCACTTAGGAATCACTATAACTTCATCAAGTGTCACCTTTGTTGTAGGATATTTCTCCTTCTTCTTCTATGATTTCTTCCTTGGCATTTTCCCACTCGGCATCTTTATGAGAGATTTTATAGCCTCTTGTTCCTTAGGCTCAGGTTTTTCTTTTGTTATTTCTTTTTGTCAATCTTCTTATTTTCTTCCACATGAGGACTTATTACAACTAATGCAGACTTATCTAATTTATCTTTAGTACTTTCATCATCTTGTTCTTTCTTTTCTTCCTCAGTAGATGTAATCTCAGGTGTAATTGTCAACTTGTCCTATTTCTCAGCACTGATACGTTGTGAGGCTTGAAGGTCAACTATGAACACATGAGGGCTCAGTGGTGTAGAGTCAATAGTTTATGTACTCTCAATCCTTGGATATTATTTTACATGTATGAGTACCAGATTGGTGCTCGGTAGAAACTTATCTGAGGCTGCCTCGACAAATGTCTACTTCTGAATTTCCTCCTCAGTTAATACATCTGTTTTCACTGGGGTATCCTTGGTGATATCCACTATTGTGCTCACATCTTGTGATTCACTGGCTTTTTCCTTTTTCCCTACTTCTTCCTCTTTATTATGTGGTTCTCCAATGTCTTCCTTGTTGTCTAATTACAATTTACCAGATGTGACTTCACTCGGTTGTGCACTCTTGTCAATTATCAAACCAAAAATTATTTTCCACAACCTTTTTCTCTATTGAATAATATCTTCAACCTTATGCTATAGAATGGAATATGCTCAGAGCTTAGGAATAAACCTATTTCTATACTGCTCCATATATTGTTTGATGTATGCAAGGGATAGGTCAAGCATGACTTGAGCTAGAGTGATCTCCCTTATTTGCTTCTTGGTCATCATGGAAAACTCCCATTTCTGATCTATCCTCTTATATAATTCCTCAAGGATAAGATTTCCCATATGTAATGGTGTCATCTTAAATGTAAACATCATTTCAAGCATAGCTTCCTCCACTTTCTCCTTATCCTTAATGCTTAACTTTTCAAATGTAATTTGTTTAAATCCTTCTAATCCAGCAGTTCTCTTGATGTTGTGGCATATCTCATCCATAGACATTTGTTTCCTTTGTGATGGCCCCTTCTTCTTTACATTCTCATTTTTATCAGTTTCCTCATCATCATAATCTTTCTCTAAAATTAATGTTCTTATTGGTTTCTTCCTTAGATTACTCAAAACAACCTTAGCCTGAACTAGTTTCCTCTTTCCTAATACTAGGGTCTTTCTTTGTGTCTCGACAGCTTTGGTAGTAGAATCTACCCTTTTTCTTGGTCTTAGTATTGCATGAGGAGTGGGATTAGGTTTTTTCACTTGTTTCTTACTCAACTCGACAACTGATGCCTTCTTTCCATTCTTAGTAACTTCTGTCTCCTCCTCTTCACTTTCTTCTGATTCAATAGACTTCTCCTCTCCTAACCCTTGTGTCAGCTCAAGAGGTTCATTTTCCTTTTCTCCTTCTCCTAGCATCTTATCTAGGTTCTTTATTAACTTCTTTCTTTTTCTCTCCAATGTTGCAGATTTCAATCCCATGGTTACCTTGACTTTGGCTCCTCATCAGTCCCAAAATATTTTTCATTTTTATCAATTTACTCAGCTAATAGGGTGGTTATTGTTGCTATTTTTTCATCTATATTAACCTCATGAGGTAATTTCCTAAGCCATGATACCCTCGGTGTAACTACCTATGCATATGTGAAGTTGGAATCAACTAGGAAACATATGTCATTATAATATTTCTCCACTAGTGATACATGAATCCTACTCCTCTTCCTCATTTTCTTCTTAAACTCCATAAAGTAATTATCCATCACACTCTCAAACTTATCTCCTAACTAATCAATAAACTCATTTATTTGTAGGGTGACTGCTTGGTCCTTATCCCATACAACGTTACCAATAGTAGGAAATCTATTCTAAACATAGAAGAATATACAAGTAAGCAGAGAAACAAACTTACATATTGGATTCTTTTCTTTACTAATAGAAGTGAGGTTCTTGGCAAGCTATGTCAATTTTAGCTCGGCAAGATCATAGGTATGATCTTTCTTCACCATCTTCCATGCCTGGTCGACTTCTATACAAGGAACATTGTCTAGCCCACTAGACTGGTAGAATTTATGAGCTATTACCCTCACTACAAAATCAATTTCTAGATCAGTTATTATAGAAATGGTCATCCCTCTTTTGTTCCATACTGCCTGAGTGTTTTCTTGTATAACTTCCTTTCTCTGGCATCTCATTTTATTTTTCCCTATTATACTAGGGTAACCAGTGACTCGGTGTATCATCTCCTTTTTTATCTTAATTGGTCCACCCTCTAGCCATAACTTCATATCATGTACATGGATTAACACAATCTTGATCCAATCAATTTTAAAATTCCATAGGAAATTGAGATCATGCACTAACCCTTGCTCGACAACCTTTTGGTGGTCAACCTTCAACACCTTGTTGCTGCATAGTTTGTCATATGCTTCTCTAAGCTCGTAATCTACCATCTCTCCAATCTTACACATGTAGCATGTGCATACATCATTTATCATTACAACCTTAAAAGGGATCGATAACAAGGCACTCATGAGATCTCCCTTCACCGTAATTTTAGGAATGACTTGAAATTTATGTGGTTTACATGCATTGTTCCTCATAAGTTGGATGCTAAATAACTCCTTTCCTTGTTTATTTATGGCAGCTGATGATGTAGATGACATAACTTCAAAAACTAGGCCTTTCAATTACAAATATGAGTAGCTTGGTGAATACCTTGTTTGAATAGTTCTTAGGATGATTGTTGATGACATGTTGTAGAGATCTTCGCAAATCACACTTAGCACAAATAGCTCTGGTTAATCACTCTTAGAATCTCTCTACAAGTTCTCAAATAGCTAGTGAAATGAGAATAAATGGTAACATCCCTCTTTATAGACTTCAAACAGTTAGATTAGGGCTTCATTAATGATTCATACATTAAGTAGGTGAAATATAGTTGTCTTGACAATCTCATGTTAACTTGGTAAATATATGCTTGGTACACATTATATCTCAGATACCATAGGAGCTCGGCATTCACTAGTGACTCGGTCACTATGAACTTAACTATTGATGCTCAACATCAAATATGTAATATGACTTCCTTTTCAAATCTGTCCTAATGCATCTTAATTTTTGCAAATATGGACACTAGCATATCAAATGTTAGGAAATGATTGAAAATAAAGCATTGCAAGATTCAATTCCACACATACCTTATTTTCTTAGTTTGAAGTAGTGTGATCACCTGATCCATTGGATTGGGTGACCTCAGGTTCTTTGGCTCCACTACTGCTAGCTTATTATTTCTTTTTTCATATCTTGGTCATCTAGTTTCTCATCTATTCAAGAGTCCCTTCATTCTTGACTCATTCATTGCCTGGTATATGTGTTCTGCAATCTCTTTTTACGTGACCAATCTTATTGCATTTGTAACAGACCAGACTTCCACTCATCCAACTCTTGGATTTGCCTCTAAAATATGTCTTAAAATAATTTTCTCTAATATAATTGTATTCTCCACAATAATGACAACTATACCATGTGTTTTAATCCTAGTTGTATGTGTTACCTTTCCTAGGTGCTTTAGTCTTCTTGTTGGATGTCCAATTAGCTTTAGATCTACACACTTGTGCTCTATGTCCATATTTCTGATAGTTAAAACAATTTCCTTGAAATCTAGGTGAGGTAGGTGAATTACTGACCTTTGAGCTATATTCATGTGCCTGATGTCCATGTTTCTTACATTTGAAACAATTTCCATTGAATTTTTGTTTAGGATTGGGCTTACCATTTTTTCTTCTGCAAATGTTTGTTGTATGTCTTGGCTTTCCACAATGATGGCATGTGGGTTTCTTGTTCTTTGACTTCCTTTGTTCTCCACTTTTTGATGATTCTCCTTCTTCATTGGATGATAGTTGTTCATCATGTCCAAGTCTAGAAGTATCACTGGATCTTCTATGTGACCTTAACAGTTCTTCAAAGTATTTCACAAATTCATTGGGCTTGTTCATCCTCTCATTGAGTTCTTTCTCAAATCTTACTTCATTCTTCAAGTGTCTATTTTCTGATCTCATATTTGTAATTTCCACATCTTTCCTACTCAACTCTTGATTAGCAAGTAGTAGTTGATTCACCATTTCCAATTGATTGTTTTTCAGCCTATGTACATGTCACATGTCCTTTCATCAAGTCTTATAGACATTTGTCTTTTGTCTTCTTCAGTCATTATCTTGTCTTCTTCATCTTTCTTTTTTTTTTTTCTTACCTCACAAAGTCTTACCGATTGTATTTCATGTTCTCTCTTCAGATTTCTAATGTCTTCATTTAGTATGTTGTTTTTCTCTAGAAGATTTGTTATAGTTTTTTCACTTTCAGCAAAGTTACCATTGTCAAATAGACCTCTAGTGTATTCTTCTTGATATTGTGTTTCATTCTATTGAATTTCCAATTCTCTTCTTCTTCTTAAGGATATTTTTAGTTCACTTTTGGCTGCTTCAAGTTGTTGTAATGCAAGATGAATGTCAATATTTTGATTCTCAATGATCTTTCCCAACTTATAAACCTCTATCTCCAAGACCTTAACTCACAAATGATTATACTTATTTTAAGAGACCAAGCTCTGATACCAATTGTTGTAAATCTAATATGGGAAATTGAGATACTAAGAGGGGGGTGAATTAGATATCTACTATTATCCCCATTTCAACATAAATTTACTTGCATAAAATAACTATCAAATTCAATACTGAAATACATCTAACAATCTAATCTTCATCCACTAAATTAATACAAAACACAAATATTTTGGTTACCCAAAAACCCTTGAAAGGTAAAACTAGGGTGGGGATGACACCCACAAATCTTCACGACTGTAGTATTAAAGTTTTCCTATTAGGGCTAAAATGTTTTGATCACAAATTAATGATCTACCCTATAAGGGGTATGCCTTGCTAAGAGCTAAAAGACTTATACAATCTACCTTGCAAAAGGATTTGAACTTACAACAAAGTAAGCACTTGGTTAAGAGATTTACTTAGGCCCATTAGGACCACTCTGTTAAGAGATTTACCATGATTCACCTGTTAGAATGTCTCAGTACCTGATCCTTTAGTTTTCCCTATGATGACGGTAACATATCTTCTTCTTTCATTATAGATTTGATCTCCTCTATCAAATATTTCTATGTTATGTCCTTCACTGCTTAACTCAATCACTTTTACTAATCTCTATCTCTATCAAAAATGCTTCACTATATATGAGATCCTTCATACTCTTACTCTACTTCACTCATACATCCTCTTAATCTACTTCACTCATACATACTCTTACTCTACTTCACTCATACATCCTCTTAGTACATTTTAGGGTTTAGATCTCATCTTATATAGACAACAAATCAACTTCATAGATCAAGATCAATGATCTAGATTATCTACTTATACCGCTTAAGTATTCCCTCAATTTGATTGGCTGTAACGATTACATAGGGATTAATGATTACAAATCTAAGGCATAATCACCTCTATGATTTCCTAAAAAAACATTAATTATTATATATATGTCATAAAAGATGGTTTACCTAAGTGTTTGTGCTATTACAAACACATATGTCAAATCTGGCTTGCCTGGCATATGAAGTCTTTGATACTCGGCATAAACTGCTCTTCATTTACTGGTGCTCAGCACTGGCATATCTATACAACACGGCTATTACTGATGTATTCAGTGACCTTTGACTTACTTGGTAGTAACTAATTCTTGATAAATGTACAATATACAAGTCTAGACATAACTCGGCCTATACATGATGACTCAGTCATAGTGATGACCAGCCAACATTGCCTAGAAAATGACTAAGTGTAAGACACTAATAGACAACAAAACTTAGGGATCAACATAATCAAGGTAATTTATTTATTTTTAATTTTCACCTTTGGTGGTAATGGGAATGACCCTATTGATGACTCTATGTTCTTTTTACTGATGACAGCCCATTCTAGTTAATATTACACTTATGTGTCTAATTGTGGGCCCATCCTAATTGTTCATATAGTTAATATAATTTTCAAAAACTTCATGGTTCCTATGTGGGGAACATAAATTGATCACATTATTAGTATTCCAAATGCCTCTAATTATAAAAAAATAGTGCACATCTTTCTTTATGCACATTGCATCCATTTTTATAAAAAGCTATGTTCACACCTTTTAGAGTAATTATTATTTACTCTATGTTAAAGTTAACTTTTTCTTTTCTTTGTATTGAATCAATACATATATATAAAGATACATTAAAATTACATTAAAGAAAGGTTTTCAACAAACAACCAATAAAATAATAAACTTTCACTAAAACACAACTTACAAAAAGTGTCATTACAACATACATAATATCATAATATTTCTAGCCATAACACTACATAATTGATAAAACTATCATTTTTCACTCCTTTATTTCTCTTGCATCCTGATGATGGATCACATAGTGTGATCCAAAACATTTATGTAAAAACTTGCACACAATCAATTCCAGAAGCATTTGTAACATACTTATTGTCATGACTCGACCTATTCGACCCCTACTTTTTAGGACCTTCATGTGATACTTTGACTTTGTTGACTCAGTCAGATAGACTTAGACATATGTCAATATGATTCCTAATCATTATGTTAGACATTTTAGTTGGTATTTTTTCTTGATACTTTCGACTATATGACAATGTTTGTTTTTATTTCTACTTATAATGCTTATGAAACTTGTTATGATGTTTTGATCATCTATGATGACATTATATTTATGATAATGTTATAGGTTATGATATTGCATTTTGATGATTATTACCTAATTTTACATGAAAATGTAATGAATAAGATGTATATCTTGATTTATTTATGATTTTCAATTACTGACCTATTGATGCACTCTTGAGTGTTTGAGATTTTGTAGGATGAAGGTAGGAGTGTGGTTGAGGTAGAGGAGGCTAGCTCCTCGACAATGGTGAAATTGGAATATTTGGTATTCACAACACTACGTAGACATAATATGCATTTTATGTTAGACTAAGATGACTTGTTATTGTTTATGTTATATTAAATTGTATAGATAATGAAAAAGCAGGAAATGTGAAAGAAATTGTGTCAATCATGCATTTGAAGCTAAATGACTATGCTTTTACATGAAATGAGTATGTCATCTGATATAATTCAAAAAATATTAATATAGGATTAGGGCTTCAATATTTTATTAAGGAGATATTCTTATCATTATATTTTCTAAAACTATTTATGTCTTAAAAAGGGGGACAAAATAGAATATTTTATTCATTTATTAAAAATGTATAAACGAGGATATAATATTACATTTGTAAATTTAATCTGATATAAAGATAAACGGATGACCCTGTCGGAATAAGACAAAATAGCTACTAGAGATTAGTGGGTAATAAATAGGCTTTGACAGACTCTTGAAAGAGACATGTGCTTGGTGGAAGAGAATTATGGAGGAAGAACAAGAAGAGTAAGAAAAGAAATACTTTTTCAACTTGGGGAAAAAGGAAATCGATCTTGGTCTCAACCCAAAAATTCAATGGAGGTGTATTACTAGGTTCCAATCCTTTACAAGAGAGTAGTGGGTAATAAATAGGCTTTGATAGATTCTTGAAAGAGACATGTGCTTGGTGGAAGATAATTATGGAGGAAGAACAAGAAGAGTAAGAAAAGAAATAATTTTTTAGCTTGGGGAAAAAGGAAATCGATCTTGGTCTCAACTCAAAAATTTAGTGGAGGTGTATTACTAGGTTCTAATCCTTTACAAGAGATTAGTGGGTAATAAATAGGTTTTGATGAATTATTGAAAGAGACATGTGCTTGGTGGAAGAGAATTATGGAGGAAGAGCAAGAAGAGTAAGATAATAAATACTTTTTCAGCTTGGGGAAAAAGGAAATCGATCTTGGTTTCAACTCAAAAATTTAGTGGATGTTACTAGGTTCCAATCCTCTCAAAATTCTTGAATATCATGTATTGATTTTATGTGTCTATTCAAACATTATAAAAGTTGAAAATCTTTCTTGTAAATTTGAAATTTAGATTCTTTAGAAGAACTTGAACTTTCTGTAGAAGAGTTTCCATTACTGTGTATATCATATTTTAATTTAAATGCATGTGTGGCTCTGGGAAGAGGTATGTGTTTTTCTTCTTAATAGTATGGCCCTTGTAGATGTAATCCTATGAGTTTTGGTCTGTATCATCTCTCCATCCAGGCACCATCTATTTCTCCCACTTAAATGATCATGCAATGACCATAAAACTTAACCTCTGGGTATTGAAGGCATGAGCATCTAAATATGACATAGAAGAAACATTACAACCATCCACCCATTGTTTTAACTGACTCATTGTATTCTTATTCTTTTTGCTTCAATAGTGAACGATAAAAGTTGAAAAAAAATTACAGCATGTGAAGAGAGTAGCTATAGCTGCATAGATCAACCAGAAAGAAAAAGAAGACAGAATATTGTAGATAATACAGAGAAATAACAAATCAGCTAGGAAAGAAAATAGAGCATTGAAAACTCATCATATTCACCCCATAAAATAATAATATTACAATGTTTTTATAATCTAAGAAGGAATTGAGTGAAGGCACCAATTATGGTGAAGACTAAATTAACAACCTTAAGTTAAGAAGAAATAAACTGATCCTAACAAAGCAATTGATGATGAAAGGAAAATTGGAGTTGAAATAGTCTCCCATAAATTATGGATCGGACTGGATCTTCCATAGATCACCATGTTGAACTGAGTTGTTACTCAACATCACATGTAATCACCATATAGGATTGATCTAGAGTGGTAGTTGGAATTAACTAACACCAACACCTCCCCTTAATTCCAACTAAGGAGAATAAAAACTAATGAAAGAAAAGAGGAACGAGGGAAAACCTAGTAGGAATAAACTCCCCTCAAAATTAACATGCAAAAATCTTTTGTGACAAGAAATTTATGGACATCTATTGAATAATAATCGCCATCGTGTTGAATGAAGAGAATACTTTGAAACTAAAATTAAGATCATGATCAACTGCATGAGTTCCCTCAATAACACTTCTTGAACAATGAGAAGATGGGAAACAAAGGTAAAACATTTGTCAATTGAAGATACAGAAGAAAATAATCTCCATAGCTCCCCCAAACAAAGAATAGATGGAAAATAGGGGAAAAACATCTACCAGTCAAGGATGCAGATGACACATAAATCTGTACAAGTGATCCTAATGATACTTCTCAACTATGAAACAATAAAATGTTGGTTGAAAATATAGGTTCCAATCATCGATAAAACTGATTAACTATGTAACCAAGGAACCATCAACACAAACAGTAGAAACCCCTCCATAATGTTGAAAAGAGAGGCATGACAGGTCAATTGACATGCTGTCACTAAAGAGGAAATGAAGCCAAGGCCCAGGCGAAGAGAGCATGTCCTTGGCCTATTTGAGAAGTAGAATTTAGTTCAACCTCTACTGCCATGACCGTTTGATACAAGCCTCTACTTGTGGGCTGAAGAAGAATCTATGGCTTCCATTTAAAATAATTGTATGGCATAAGATGAGAAAAGGATGAAAAATTCATTATTTCAAGCTCTGATCTTCTATACCTAAAAAAAAAATTCAACTTCTCCTTTTTGGTACCTGCACTCTCATACCATGTAGAATTTTGTGTGGCATGTGAAGAGAGCAGCTACAACTACGTAGATCAACCAGAAAGAAAAAGAAGATAGAACTTTATAGATGATATAGAGAAATAACAAAGAAGCTAGGAAAGAAAACAAAGCATTAAAAAACTCATCATATTCACCCTATAAAATAATAATATTACAATGTTTTTATAATCTAAGAAGTAACTGAATGAAGACACCAATTACAGTGAAGACTGAATTAACAGCCTTAAGTTAAGCAAAAATAAAATGATCCTAATAGAGAAGTTGATGATGAAAGGAAAATTGGAGTTGAAAGAGCCTCCCATAAATTATGGATTAGACCAAGTCTTCCATAGATCACCATTTTGAACTGATCTCGGTCCAATTTGAGAATACATACTTGCACCTACTAGAAGGCAATAAATCACCTAGTTAGATTAGTTTTCAATTACTTGCATGATTTTGATTTTAAGCTAACCTCTAATGTTTTACTGAAGTGTTGTGTCTACAACTAGGTACAAAATTCACACACACATTTCTGGCGCCCACCGTGGGGCCTTGAAATGGGTTTCCATTCAATTTCTATCAATTTCTATCATCTTCTTGTCATTTTCTATTCCAAACTGTGATTTTTAATTTCTGTCCATACAATTTTCGTATGATTTTTGTCAGAAACTTGTATCAGGAGATACCCACTATCGTACAATAGTTGATTTGATCGAGAAATGTATCATTAGGATCACAATGTTGTTTGGAAGCTCTGTTGTCGTATGATTTGGTACCCAGTGTCGTACAAGTTTTTGGACTATCATCTAGAAGGTAACCCACTGTTGTATGAGTTTCAGTGCTAGGTTTCAATTGTCATTTCACTTTTTTGAGCAGTTTTCTAGATTTATTTTCCTGATTTGGACTGACAGCTAACATTAACAATTGAAATTTTCTATTTCTAATTGACTTCTACTGATTTTGATTAGGAAAAAGCATGAGAATTGCTAAAAATAGGTAAAAAATCTACTAAGCACGTTGCGAGGAATTCAGGTAATCTTCTTAGCTGATAACATTTTGATTTGGATTAAAAATAACTCCTGTGTGTCAAGCTTGTGTGACCTTTATTATTTTCATATCACATATTTCATTTTGGGCTATAAAAATGAACATAGATTTGCTTTTCAGTATCTTTGTTACACATAGTAAATAGGCCCTATGAACACTATTCGTGGTTCTTGAGAGAGTGGGTTTCCAGTGAAACTCTTCTCAATGAAGGAACCCTTGTAGGTAGGGAGGATACTGAGGGAGTCTCACGTTCTACTAGATTTGTGTGTCTTCAGCTTCTGATTGATACATTCTCTCTCTGGAGAGGTTGATAGATCATGAGTGGTTGACATCATAGATCTTTGTGAGATAATCTTGGTCTTAGCGTGTCAGATTAATTTGTCTGCTTTGTTTGGGTTAAAAGTGAAAAGGCTAGAGGATTATGCTCTGCTCCCTTTTTGGGTAGTACCAAAAACTCAGATCCTTGAATTTGGAACTAGTCTCCATGTGGTATATTTTGTGAGTCACCTTTAGAGAGGGTTAACCATAGTGGACATTCCCTTAATTGGGTCAACCACATTGATGGAACCTCAAGTGGTAATAGCCATTTTCACCATGGTAGCAGCAGCCGCTATATAAATGTCCTTGTGGAGGAAATCTTCATGGGTGTGGTCTCTTGTTAGGCTATCAGATCTCCCTAGCAACTCCTGATTGATTAAATTCTTGGACTGTGTCAAAACCTTGGTGCACCTGGATTGGAGTTCACACTCTTGAGATTACAAAATTTACAGAGTCAGACCATTACTAAAAACCCTAGTGAGGCCAAATTTTCATTTTCTAGGAATATGTGCATTATTGCAAAACTTTTTGGAACATACATTGTTAGCACTCCTAGGGATTAGCACAATTTAGTCACTTGATTGTTCATGCACAGGGTTTCTTTATCCCCTATTCATTCTTTTCAGACATGCTTGAAATCACTTGCTTGCTGTTTTGTGTGCCTGTTTATCTGAATATGGTTAAAATGGAAGCTTGGTAATGTACTTAACATTCAACACATATTCATTTGAAATTGGAATTTGGAATTGGAATAGCATAAGTAAATCTGGAAATACTTCAAAATCAATTAGGTCAAGATACATACCTCATCATGAAATTGATTCATAAATACCTATTTTCTAAAGTCTGTGCACACTTTCAAAAAAATCTGAAACCTGTCTTGGACTAGAAATGTTGAGATGAAGAAAACCTAGAAATCTTTCTCCAAAATAGCTCAACTTGGGTTTGACCCTCATAAAAGGTCAAATACCACATTCTTTATTTAAAGTTTGATTCGAATTCTGTTCACAGATCCTGGAAGTTTGACGAAAAGGGTACTCAGATCTATCCTATGATCCTTAAAATAGCAACTATAGATATCTAAAAAGGGAGTTTTGGGGTGGCTATATAGGGTTTTTCCTTAGTCAAACCCTCATTTTGGTGGTCTCCACCTCCATGAATAGCTAATTGAAATAGAATGTGTGTGTGTGTGTGTACGTATTGAAAGTGTAATGCCAAGATCTAATCCCCTAGATCAAAACCCTAACATGAATATGTATGAAATAACAATGCATAGATTTGAATGAGATAGAAAAGCATACCAAGCCCCCAAGGCTAAAGTACTTCTACCAAACTCACAATCTATAATTGCTACTCCATGATTGAATCCTTGAATGCTTGAAAGTTGATAATGGTGGATCAAGGAAGAAAGGATCTCTCTTACTCCAAATATGAGTTCACAAAGATGCTTGATGTCAACAATGGCTTGATATTCTATGTATTCCTCTTGCTAACTTGCACCTTCACTATTCCTCCCTTGCTTGAACTCTTGCTTGCAATTGAGAGCTTGCAATTGCTTGAGATGAGATGTGAAAATGAGAGAGGAAGGCCTCCTTTTATAGTGAACTAGGGCACACTCCTCTAGAGGGGCCACCTTGGAGAATTAAATCCTA
Source organism: Chamaecyparis obtusa (assembly GCA_027943335.1). Lineage (NCBI taxonomy): Eukaryota > Viridiplantae > Streptophyta > Pinopsida > Cupressales > Cupressaceae > Chamaecyparis > Chamaecyparis obtusa. Next base: position 1,137,593 of record BSBK01003670.1, on the reverse strand, counting down.
ATTAGGTCCTAACCTTTAGAAAATATACCTATATTAAATGAAATTAAAGGATTTACCATCTTGAAACCCGAAATGGTGAACCCAGAGGTGGGAAAATAAATATCCTGAAAACTCGATGCCCAAAAATTAAGGATCTTGACAATTTGGAGAAAGGGGTCAAAGTCAAGATTGGACCTGACCTAGGTAGGGTTGACCTTGACCCTAACCTAGTCAGGTTCAAGCTCAACCCTAACCTAGTTAGGTTTGAACTCGACCCTGACCCTGGTCCCAAGTTGACTCAGAACCAAGTCAGGAGGTCCCGAGGATGCTCAGAAACCTAGAACTGATGCCAGAACAGAACAGAATGTCAGTGATAGACATAAAATCCTATGATTATTGTGATGAAGGCTAGGAGGACCTATTTCTAAATCCTACCTAGAGAATAGAGCCATGGAAGAGGGAAATTGAGGAGAATCCTTGGGATCCTAACCCTAATTTCAACTAGAATGAAGAAGATGAGAGCAAAATGCATCCTAAATGCATGTCTATCATGATAAATGTAATAAAAGAGGGTGCTAAACCTATCAAGATGGAAGTGCTTCCATTTTAAGATGATACATTTAGCCCCCACTTTAGCTTAATTATGACACTACATGAATATGCAAGCTAAAGTAAGAAAACATCATAGTAAATAAAAAGGATATAGCCAAGTCCTTGATGTAAAGATCCTGCAGAAAACTATTATAACCTAGAACACACAAGGTTAATGAAAATATATAAATCACCTAAAGCTTACTATATGATAATTTGAGAAGTGTATAGAGCCCCTTATGCCCCCCTTGTTTCGGCTTTCTACTTTGGAAGGGTGAAACAGGGTGATAAGAAAAACTCTATATACGGGATATGCAGAGTATTGAGAAGTCCTTTCCTAAACTAATTATAAGGATTCCTAACCTTCCTAAACTAGTTCAAGGAGTTAGGTATCTAAATCACAATTCCAACGCCACTGACAGTACTAAAAATGGAGTTACCAAACTCAAGTTATGATGAAAAGAGTGGATATCTATCTAAATGCATAAGGAAGAAATTTTGAGAAAAGCCTAATTTTACCTTATAAAAAAGAGATAAAAAGAAAAACTTACTCAATCTTACCATTTGTAGATTTGAAATGAGAAAGAAAGATGTCAAGAAGAGAGGAGCTACGAGCGACAGGCCTGGAGTCTCTAAGACATAGCTTAGCTACCAGATGGCCACTACCTGAGGTGAGTTGTGCCTTTATCCACCTTTGTGTTTTTCAAATTCCTATTTGTGAGAGTTCAGGTCAATTTTTCCCCCTTTAGGTCAACCCTGACCCATTTAGGTCAACATTGACCCACCTAGGTCAACTTTGACCCATAAAAGTTGACATTGCCCAGGGGTTTTTTGTCATGTTTTGAGATGAGGTCGACCTTGACCCAAAAAGGTCAACCCTGACCCAGTAAAGTCAACATTGACCCAGTAAGGTCGACATTGACCTAACTGAGGTTGACTTTGACCTAGTTTAGTTATATTTGTAGATTTGATGATGTAGATTACTGATATGATGTTTTTTTTGTGCTTATAGGACCTAGTCTACTTCCGAGAACATCCTTTTGGAGATTTTCTAGTGAATGTCGAGGAGAGAATGTCTGAGCTGGATGATGAGGGGATGTAGTTACTGAGGGATGTAGGACTATACTGGGTATTAGTCCTTCGACATATCAAACTACACTGAGCCATGTTGTCAGCTCTAATAGAGAGATGGGATGAGGATACCTGCTCCTTCCATCTTCCATGTGGGGAGATCATAGTGACTTTAGAGGATGTGTACAGGATTATGTGGCTTCCAGTCCGAGGGGAGATTGTCAAACCTAGAGTATAGCGTGGTTGTGAGGAGATCCATGCAAACTCAAAGTACTGTATAGGTGTGCACCCACTAATGCGAAGCTGATCAGATTAGATCCCACTATCTATCATACTATCAGGCTCTACACCTTTAATATGAAAGGTGATGTTGTGCATAGTATCCTTGGTTGTGTTACCCAACTCAAAGGGTACCATATTTTTTTCACCTCTGACACATCTCATATAGAAGATGGAGAGAGAGAGGACTATGTTCTCATCAGGTCATAGCATGTTAGCTCAGCTATACCATGAGCTAAGTCAGTTAGTGAGGTATCAGCGAGAGAGTCTATCGACATGCACAGTTCTGCAGATATAGATCTTTGAGTATTTTGCATGTACACATCCACAGGGAGTACCAGTGATGGTAGATGCGAGGACAATGAGAGCCTTTACATATCCTTTGAGGGATGTTTGGCAGTTTAGGGATATTCTCTATTGGAGAGTACATCTAGACCGCATTGCCAGCACCGATGTGATATGGAGACCCTACTACCTGATGACAGAGTGGCCTAATACATGATTCCAGTTGAGACATTCATAGCAGAGAAAGCTGCTAAAGGTTCATTAGAATCATATAATGATTCACTACTATTATGATCAGGTGAAGGGGTAGTTCAGCCTCTTACAGGGAGTCCCTAAGGTAGTACCTCACTATGTACATCTAACGAGATACTATCAGAGATCTAGTGCCATACACCAACCATCAATAGTAGACATTGAGGATAGTGATACAAAGGAGATAGAGGATAGAGAGGTACCATTAGATGTAACCTATGTAGGTGTGAGCTAAGATTATATCAAGTACTAGAGTTTGGAGGGGACCCGTTCTATCTTTTTCGAGGATTATCCCACAAGTGATCCAAGCTTTACAAAGGGGACACACTAGGATAGTGGAGCCACCAAGGAGTATGAGGATATTGGGGATGAGGAGGAGCACATCTCTAACCCCATAGCCCCATACAAGGACACCACCATCGAGGCCTAGACATAGCAAGTGTGGAGAGATTAGTCACTCCATTCCCCCACCATCCAAGCACTTTAGTGACATCCAGGAGGGAGACCCGGGTATAAATTTGATTGAACAATTGTTTGAATATATGATTTGATTTGACATAGATAGGATACTAGACTGATAGAAGTTTTTTTGTCTATAGCTAGCATAGCAGAGTGGAGGAGCTTTGTATCTGAGGTTCTCAAGGATAATATTATATCCTACTGACTACCAGCTGATGAGCGAGAGTCTTCCATTGGTCATAGGGATCCTAGCAGACATGCCGACATCTTTGTATGTATCCAGTGAGAGCTGAGGATGTGCAGAGAAAGAGAGGAGAAGATGATGGTAGAGATATAGAGTCTTCATGAGTGTGTACAGGGTATGAGCATATCTAGGAGCCATAAATAGACACACAAATATTCATCTTCTTACCACAGGGTAGAGAGATTTGGGAGTCACCGGCCAGCAGAGCGTCATAGTGATAGATGTAGTGATAGATAGGGCCATTGGCCTCATATGTATCAAAACTTAAAAAAAAACTAAATTTTTGATGAATGAAGAACTTTCTCTATTGATTAGTTCTATGTTTGATTACTATGCTTTCATCAATATAAAACTTTAGAAAGAAAGATAGAAAGAAAGTGCATAAACATATTCAATAAGTAATTTTTACTAAAACTGCATAACTTATAAAAGAAATCTTTATAAGGAATACATAAATGCACATGGAACAAATGAGATTAAGGGTAATAACATTTAAGATGTATAATATTAATGGGTTCCTTAAAAGAAACACCATCCATATCAGCAAATTTGTAAGCACCCGAACCAAAGTTTTCAATAACAACAAAAGGTCCAAGCCAATTAGGGCTAAATTTTCCTTTTTCGCCCGGTAAAGCATACACATTCTGTTGATTCTCATAAAGAACTAAATCACCAACCATGAATTTTTGTTCAATTACCTTATGATTGTATTGTTTCTGAAGAGATTTATGATTCTAATGCATGTATTTTTTCTTCATCTAACATTTCTAATTCTTGTAAGTGTTGTTCATGAAAAGTATCTTTATCAATTATCCCATGAAATGAAATATGTAAAGAAGGTATTTCTAGTTCCAAAGGCATAATAGCATCAATACCATAGACAAGATTATAAGGAGAAGTACCCGTGGCAGTACGAACACTAGTCCTATAAGCCCATAAAGCATAAGTCAATTGAGTATGCCAATCTTTGGCATGCTTATTAACTATTTTTCTCAAGATTTGTTCAATAATTTTATTTGATGCTTTAGCTTGTCCCTTAGATTGAGGATAGTAAGGAGTTGAAAATCTATGTTGAATCCTATATTTCTCCAAAAATTTTGCAACTTCCTTATTTTTAAAAAATGTTCCATTATCCAAAATTATCGTCGAAGGAATACCAAATCTTATTATGATATTATTAAGGATGAAATCACAAATAACATCCATTGCTATTGAATGAAGAGGGATAGCTTCAACCCACTTCTTGAAGTAATCCGTAGCCATGAGAATGTAAGTATGTCCTTGAGAAGAAGTTGGTGAGATTTTTCCAATAAGGTCAAACCCCAAATACTAAAAGGCCATGGAGAAACTTGATTATGAAGCTCACGAGTAGGAGCATGAATCAAATTACTATGTTGTTGACATTGAGGACATTTCTTAACAAATATGAAAGAATCTTGTTCCATTTTTTGCCAATAATATCCCATTCGAAGCAATTTATTAACCAAAGATTTTCCACCAAAATTTCCCCCGCATGAACTAGAATGAGCCTCTGCTAAAGCTACAGGAATTTCAGTTCTATTGAGACATCTTAATAACAATCCTTCATAAAGCGTATCTCCTAAAATGATGTACTACACTGCAAGTTTCCTAATATGATTATGCATGTTCCATGTTGATGATTCAAGAAAAGTACCATCTTTCAAAAAATGAAAAATATGTGAATACCATTCATCCGAATGCAAATTGAAACAATCAAATGTGATCTTATCAGAACTTGCAGGGTATTTAAGAGTTTGTATAGTAAATTGAAAGTTTTCCACATTATTCTTGAGACAAACCAAGGAAGCTACACTAGCCATAGCATCTGCATGTCGATTATCCTTCCTAGGTAAAGTCTGAATCGTATAAGAGGGGAATTGTGAAAGCACATCAAGAGATAAATCTCTATATTGTGTCATTTTAGCATTTTTAGTTTGATATCCTCCTTTAATCTATTCAACTATCAGTTGTGAATCACCATATATTTGTAAATGTTGGATATTGAGGGATGAAGCTGCTTGTAGTCTAGCTATAAGGGCTTCATACTCTACAATGTTATTAGTACAAGGAAAGGTTAATTTATATGATAAAGGGATGGGTTTTTTTGTAGGGGGAATCAAGATGATACCCACACCAGAACCTATTTTACACTTAGACCCATCAAAATATAATTCCCAAATATCATCATGTTGAATAGTTAGAATATTATCATCAGGAAATTCAATAGAAGTAGAATTTTCATCTAGACATGGACTAGGAGCCTCGGCTAGATAATTTGTTAGATTTGACAAACGCAAATCATCCCAATAACACCTGCATGCAAGACTGTCACAAAGAAGAAGCAAAAAGACAGAAAGCTATGGCGGCCAAAAGGCCAGAGACTGGAAAATCATTGTGATAGAAAAAAGCTTCTATTAACCAAATGAAATTACAATACAAATCTCCTTCATTGAAATGAAAGAAGTGAATCCTTATAAAAGGAAACACGAAACCCTAAAGGCTAAAACCCTAAAGAATTATAAAGCGCCTAAGTGAAACTTAAGCCTAGAGTATGATAAACTAATAATTAAATGATTTAATTATTAGCTAACATAAGACTACTCTAACACCCCCCCTTAAGTGTAACTTAGGGAGAAGCAAAAAAAGTTAAACTACTGCAGAAAGCAGGAAAGATGGGTCCCGGCAACTAGGCCTGATCAGGTACCCAAGTACATAAAGTAAAAGATGTCCCAGAGAAAGGAACAAGAAGAGAGCAAGAAGCTCCTCCGAAGCATGTCTGAAAACTCTGTCAGAAGATACTGCTGGAACCCCCACTGAAGTGCATGACCAGGTAGAGAAGACAAGTGTCTGAAGAGCTGATCAATCGAACCAGGAAGCAATAGAACCAACAGGTGAACCCCCCCATAATGCTGAACTGGGAGAGGTGACAGGAACACTGAAATGCGATGCCAGAAACAGCTGCAGAAGAAGAACCAGGAACACCAACAGTGCAACAGAAGCACACACACAGGATAAAGGGCGGTGTCATAGACACAGTCTACATGGGCTAATGTCATGGAAGGTACGCTCACTTGACAAGAGTGGATGCGCCTATAGTGGCAAATGCATCAGAATCCCCCCATGGCACTTTATAACTGAGTGCGAATACTAAAACTGAACCAGGTGAAAAAGATCCCAGAAATGCAGAAGAGGGCACTTTATCTCAGTGCGTTTACAGAACAAAGATACATCAGAAAGAGCATGCAAGCTCAGAAGTCAGAAAGAAGAGTGCACTGAGAAATCAGAAGAAGAGATCCCCGGACCTGTAGAACCAAGCACACCACCAGAGGGCATAAACTGCATAACTCGGAGGAGTGAAAACCTGGAGTAGAATCTGGAAGAAATACCTCTACCACTGAATAGTACACAGAATCAGCTTTTCGACGATATCTCGTTTGCCGAAAAAGGAGTCCGGATGAGCCAGATATGACTCCCGGAAGGCAAAAGGAGACATCAGACTTCAACAGCAAAAAACACTATTGAAACGGTGGAACCAAAAACCCTAACCTCCACCATCGAAAAAAGCTCGGAAAGAGCTTTCCGACGATATATGGAAGTCAGAAAAAGACCCCCGTATGCTCTTTGTAGAGCGAAAAAGGCCCAGTACCCCTAAAAATGCCAAAAAAGGGCTTACAAAATGCCCCAGGGGCTAAAAAAATAGGCCCCCGGACGCATGGCGCGCTCCGGGGGCTGGGCCGCAGCCCCTGGTCAGTCATATGACCGCGCGGCTATGAATAGGAGCCCGCGGGGGCTGAAACGGGCCGGGCGGCGGCTGGGCGGGCCGGAGCGGGGCCGGGAGGCGGCGCTGGTGCCGACGGAGGGCGTAGCGGGGCCGGAGCCGCAGAGCGGAGCGGGGCCGCGGAGGGCGGCGGAGCGGGGCCGGAGCCGCAGAGCGGAGCGGGGGCCGCGGAGGGTGGCGGAGCGGTGGCGGAGCCGGGGTGGGCGGCAGCTGGGCGGGCCGCGGGTGGCGCGGTGGCGGGGGCCGTGGCTGCTGCAGTGGCGGGGGCCGCGGCTGCGGTGGCCGCTCGGGCGGTGGCCGCGGCTGCGGTTGCTGCTGGGCGGTGCGGGGGTGGCCGCTGGGCGGCACCCCCAAAATATTATTTTTTTTTAAAAAAATCGCCGTTTGTACCCACCTCGGAGTGCGTGCCAGGGCCGTACGGCCCTGGTATGCAAAAAAATTTTGCCTCAGATGCCACTGTGTCCAAAATGGACAAATTTTATATGGATTCTGGGGTTTTTGGGCCTTTCGGACACAATGGTGGTGTCCGTTTTTGCCCAAGGTGAGCCAAATTTTGGCTCCCCTCCAGATCCATAAAAAAAAAGCCAAAAAAGCTTCTGAAACCCTCTGAGTCTGACAGCTTCAATAAAACTCGAACAGCGAACAACAGGAGAGCTCTGATACCATGTTAGATTTGACAAACGCAAATCATCCCAAGAACACCTGCATGCAAGACTGTCACAAAGAAGAAGCAAAAAGACAGAAAGCTATGGCGGCCAAAAGGCCAGAGACTGGAAAATCATTGTGATAGAAAAAAGCTTCTATTAACCAAATGAAATTACAATACAAATCTCCTTCATTGAAATGAAAGAAGTGAATCCTTATAAAAGGAAACACGAAACCCTAAAGGCTAAAACCCTAAAGAATTATAAAGCGCCTAAGTGAAACTTAAGCCTAGAGTATGATAAACTAATAATTAAATGATTTAATTATTAGCTAACATAAGACTACTCTAACATAATTTGTCATTGCTTTTCCCCTAATAGATTTTTGAGAAATAAAATTAAGATCAAATTTGGTGAGCAACATAACCCATTTTGCTAATCGACCAGAAAGATCAGTTTGTGAGAAAAGATGTTTCAAAGGATTGAATTTGACAATCACATTAACTTTAGCATTTATAAGATAATGCCTGAGTTTCTGACATGCATAAACTACAGCTAGACATTATCTTTCTAAATCTATATATCATGTTTCATAATCAATTAAAGTTTGACTAATGTAATACACGGGTTTTTCTTTACCATTATCATCAATTTGAGCTAACAACGCACTCACAGCCTATGGAGTCACTGAAGTGTATAATTGAAATGGTTTATCAAAATTTGTAGGTTGCAAAATAGGAGGATTCACAAGATACTCCTTAAATTGCTCAAAAGTTTGTTTACACTCCTCATTCCAAGAGAAAGTGGTATCCTTTCTAAGCAAGGAATTAAAAGGAATAGTTCAGTCGGCTAAATTAGAAATAAAGTGACAAATAGCTTGTATTTTTCCTTGTAAACTTCGTAATTGAGAAATATTCTTAGGAGGAGGCATATTAACAATAGCTTCAATCTTTTCAGTATCTACTTCGATGCCTCACTTAGAGATTATAAATCCTAATAATTTACCAGAGTCAACTCCAAAAACACACTTCTTAGGATTCAATCTCATATTATAACTTCTAATTCTTTCAAATATTTGTCGTAAAATAGTAACATGATCTTCTCTTTGTATAGCTTTTGCCAAGATGTCATCCACATAATCTCCAAGAATCTTATGAATGTAATCATGAAAAATTAGAGTCATAGCCCATTGATAAGTTACTCCCACATTTTTTAATCCAAAAGGCATCATGACCCAACAAAAGGTTCCCAAAGGTGTTATAAATGCAGTCTTAAATTGATCCTCAGGAGGGATAAAGATTTGATTATATCCTAAAAAACCATCCATAAAAGATAACAAAGCATGACCCACTGTTGAATCCATAATCATATCAATATTAGGTAGCGGGAAATCATCTTTCAAGGATGCCTTATTTAAATCTCTAAAATCAGTGCACATCCTTATCTTATTTTCTCCTTTTGACATAGGCACAATGTTTGAAATCTAATCTGAGTAATCAATAGAATGAATAAATCCAGAATCCAATAGTTTTTCAATTTCACCTTTGACTAACAAAGCAATTTATGGATTCATATTTCAAATTTTCTATTTCACCAGTTTCATATTCAGTTTTAAAACAATGTTATGAGTAACAATTTTAGAATCGATACCTAGCATATCAGAAAATGTCCAAGTAAAGATATCCTTAAATTTGAGCAAAAAGGAAACCAACTGATCACATTCATCCTGATTCAAACATTTTCCAATTTTTATCAACCTTTCAGAGTTATTCTCATCCACTTGAATATCAATAATTTCAGTGATTAACAAATCACTTCTTATCGGAGAATCCATCGGAAAAGGAAGAATATCCTTTTTTTCAAGTTCTCCAAAATAAGCATCTATTTTTAAACAATAAGGCTTTCCTCATTTGTGATGAAACTTAGGTAGATCCTCATAAACCCCTAAAAATTCCATTAAGGCTTCATCTTTAGGAAAAATATCCAAACAAGAGGGTTGATTAAGGTCAATAAGCAATGGGTTAACCAATTTCAACTGTCCACTGCAAATATGATTAACATTAAGAGGAAAAGTTGATGGTTGTCGATAAGGATTAAATCCTAATCCATACATATGATCATAGACATCATTATCCAAAGGTACTTGTATACCTTGTTCATACTTACCACATCCTTTCCCATTAAATCCTGATTTCTTAAGCAAATGATAACTAGGGCCATATCTGTCAGTCATGTTAGAAGGAGTCCAAGGAGTGGCATATGTCACAATGTCATAACAATCAGGCTTTATAGTGTCAAGCATTTCATTAGTCGAAGTAGCAACAAAATTACTTTTTAATTCTTCAGACAATGGAGAAGAAATAAAAGCTTTTTTCTCAAAATCATTTTGTTGCATCATGAATTCTAAATCAAAGACCTTATATTCTCCAATAAACATAGGATTAAAATCCAATGTCCCCCAATCATCCTCAGTCAAGGATGAAGAAGAAGATGGAACTTCTTGTTGTTGAATCTCAGGTTGTTTTATCTCATATTGTTGTATCTATGATTGTTTTACAATCTCTTTATTAGGTTGAATAGGTTTAGAGTTCTTAGCATATTTTTCATTTAAGCAAGGGTTTGGGGCATTATCCACATGTAATGTATACATATTATAGATGAACCTCACCTTGTGATGAAGAGTAGAAGGAACTGCATACATAGTATGTAACCATGGTCTTCCTAAAAGAAGGTTATAGTTGAGAGGTCTAGGAATAACATGAATAGGAGTATTTAGAATAACTAGACCTACTTTAACAGGCAAGGTAATAATACCCAAAGTTCTTTTTGTAATATTATCAAATCCATGTAGAGGAACATTATCAGGTTGAATAGTAGATAAATCAGCCTTAATCGCTTTGAGCATATCCATGCTACAAACATTAAGTCTGGATCCATTGTCAATTAAGGTTCTTCAAATGATACTCTGATTAATAGAGATAGCCACCATAAGAGCATCATATTGATTATGTACCTCTAAGGAAGGTAAATCATTATCAGAAAACACAATAGGAGGTACAGAAGGCATAGTATGCATACAATCCAAAATAGAATGAATGTTTTCTTGATTAGGAGGTGAAGCAAGAAGAGTAGATAGAGCTTTTTGCAATGCCTCATGATATGTCAGGGAGGTTTGAAGTAATTCCCATAAAGATATCTTAGCAGGAGTAGCACGTAATTGGTCAACTAAGTTATACTCCTTAAAGGTAGATGGTGTATACACCTAAAAATAGTCACCTAGACTATTAGCCCCTTGCTAGCATTTTTGCTAAAATCATAAATTACTTATTCTTGATCAAATCCTAGCTCTATCATTTATTCGATTATTTTCTATGGGCTAACCATCTTATCCTAAGTCTTTATTTATTAAAAGGAATATTTCCTCCCCTTTTAATAAATAAAAAGCCCCCACTTTTCCTCTTATCCTAAGTTGCATAAATAAAGCATTATTCTTATTTTATAAAAAGAGAAAAGTACTTTTTGTCTCATATGGACACAAAAGTCAACTCTTATTTTCCTATTGGAGGATACTTGTGCACATGGATTGCTCCTCTTTTAAGCTCCACCGTTGATTAAATCTTTTGCCTCTTAATCTCCATGGCCCATTCCTTTTTCATTCCCTATAAAAGGAGAGCTCTCTTCCTCATTTGCACACACAATTTTTATGTTATTGTTATGCTACAGGTTTTCTAGGTCATCTTGGAGCTTTTGGAGACATTCTTGCATCTAGGGTTTGAAGATTTGGAGCATTGTTGGCATTCATCTTGGATCTTCATCAACACTCTATCTTCTTGTCTTCATTCTTGCATCATCATGGCTTTCTTGCTTCATAGTTAGATTTCATTTCTTGCATAGTAGCTTCATTTTCATGGCATTCTTAGCTTAGATTTCCTTTATGCTTTAGATTAGTTCATCTAGTTTAACTAGGAGGCTTTGTAATACTTGCATCTTTCATTTCCATAGTTTAGCTTGCATTTCCATTCTTAAACTAGCTTGCATTGCATTTCATTCTTGATTCTTGAGGATATTGGCATTCTTGCCCTTATCTTCATTGAATCTCCCATTGCATGGTTTACTAGCAAGGTTATTGGCTAAATAGCTCTAGCTGAGAGCATTCTTAAAACCCTTGCACTCCATGCCTAGGGAGCTATGGATCGATTTGTGAGGGCTCATTCTTGAGTTTCCTTGCATGTAATGATTCATAGAAGTGTGGTCACATTTTCACCATATATTTTTGGCGCCCACCGTGGGGCAGAGTAGATAGACTTTGTCCTTTAAATTCTGCATTTTCGTCATTTTTCGTCAATTTTTCGGCAAGTTTTTAGCGTAATTTTTGTTCTCTGGTTTTTGTCTCAGAATATCGCGTGATACTTCTTAGGTATATCGCACGATATACCTTACTATACGCGTGTGATACTTCGCACCCGAGAAGAATCGCACAGCAGTATTAAGGTATATTGCCTGGTCTCGGGTGAAGTATTGCCTGGTGTCGGGCGAAATAGCGCATGGACTGAGAAGTATCGCCTGGTGTCGGGCGAAGTATCGCGCGATACTGTGTCTGAACCTGGTAGTGAACTATTTTTAGGCTATTTTATCTATCTTGCAAGTTTCAGGTTCTTAGCTATCTTTTTGAAATTTTTTGAATGGTATCAAAATTTTAAGTGTGATATATCGTTGGAAAGGTCTTTCCGAGCCCAATCCAACCATGATGGTTTCATTTTCAGATTCTATCATTTGATTAGTTATTTTTGCACATTATCTAATTTTTTTCATGTACTAATCATTGTTAGATTTTGGATTTTGATTCTCCTAACTCTTGTTGGTCTAACAAGTTGTGGTTGTAGGTGCTTCTTGCTTGAAATTTGCTAAAATCGCATGTCAAAGAGGGCTACTAATGGTTTTTGCAGGGCTTCCCTAAGCATAAAAACCAAATCAAGTGCTTGTTTAATTTCTTTCTTTATTAAGTGCGGCATATACTAGTTGTTTCATTAGGCACTTAATACTTTGTGAAAGGAATCTTGGGGTGGTAGGAGAAGTATGCTCTTCACCTTTAGGTGAATCAGAAAATCTTGACCCATCTTGAGGTTTTGGAAGCAAAGGGGTAATTGGATCTTGTTTGGTGTGTTTGGGAGAAGTTTTTGAGATAGGGGAGTATGCTCTTCACCCTTGTGGTGAATCAAAAACCTTGAACCTCAAGAATTAATCCACTCTTTGTTTAGCTTAGGATCCTTTAGCGGGCCTGCTCTTGAGCAATCAAGAGGAATGACCCAAGTGGGGACAACCTTGTCATCATTTTCCTTGGTGGCGAGTGATTCCAACTCACTATAATCTCAAGGCTATCGAGGACACAAAACCTTGGTAGACATAGTACTTATCTTCGCTTGATGTGAGTAACTTGTGGGATTGTGACCATGAGGAAAGCATTAAGCAAGAATGCTTAAAGTACTCTTGAGGCCGCGAGGTCCTAGTCCTTTATGAGGAGCAAGAGGGGTGCTATGAACGGAAATCCTTACTATGAACCATTAGATAGAGGCCACCTTATTTTAGCCACTTAGCTTCTTGGTGCAAGGATTGATCCAAGTGGACTTACCCGGATCACCCCAAGATACTCACCATATGTGCTCCTTTGGTTGTGTTTTTGACACCTCCATGACAATGCCAATATCTCTTGTGGGCAACCACTTGGTGTGAGGCAAGGGAGCATCAAGTTGTGGGCCACGTTGCTAAGTAATGAGCCTTGTCCTTCTAGGTAGTAATTGCTTGAATTATCTTCGATTGTGCTATACCAGTGTAAACGTTCTCAACATTCAAACACACGGTAGCGTTCATAAGGTTTTCTATTTTGATATCACAAGTGCTTATCTTGGAAAGGTTGCTTTTGCCCTTGTTTCAAGTGTTCTATGACATGTTTGATCCCATACTGTTTGCAAACTTGTCTTTTATCTATTGCTACTGCTTGTCAAACTGAGAAATTGCACTGTTCAATCCATAAATTTGGTCCAAGCGCTTCAAAATTGAGTTTTTCACGTTCACTGGTCAAGAGTCATATGATATTGAAGTATCCTTGCATACCCTCAACCAAGAATCTTGAGTCATTTCTACTGTCCTGTCATTGCTACAATTCAGAGTTGCTAAACTTGCACTTTAACCTGGCGTAGAGTGTCTTTTTCTGTTCTTACCTGAAACTAGTTTGTTATCTACATGCTTAGATTTGTTCTAGACTGAAACAAATGAGCTAAAACTATTGGGTTTGAGTTTAACGAATGCTACTCTTGATCACTTGTCGCATCACGGTTACCTCTCTAGCTACTTGCTTATTGAGCTTCTTGCTCGCTGCTCCGCTTTAGTCAATTGATTGTTGTAAGTGCTTGAGCACTTTTGATGAGTCATCTCTCTATTGTTCTACTTTGACAAGTGATCTTTATTAGCTTTGCTTATCTCAAATCTGAGAAACTTTGCCTCATTCTATTAGTCAACCAACATCTCTTTTCATGCCGGTTACAACTCGGTCTCAATTTGAGCAGGAGAGTCATCCTCCGTTCAATTATACACAGTTACCTTCTCCAACTAGACGTTCAAAAGCACCCATTAGCAACAACAGTTCTAGTTCTAACCAATCTGAGAATTCTAAGGCTACACCATGGTATAAAGGAGGTTTCCTCTTTTCCGCATTCAAGACCCCCAAAAACACAGATAGTGTCTCACTCACTTTGACTGAACAAGAAAAGTTTCAACTCTTGCAAGAACACTTTGAGCGTAAGGATAATCAAGCGCGCTTAGACAAAGAACACAATCAACAAAGGATGGATGCTACTAGGCACATGGCTTATGGAGGGACATTTCATGAGCAACCTGAGACTAGTAATCATGAGCATAGACCTCTTTTTAACAATGGCAACAATGGCAATAACACGCCACCAAGATCTCCTCCAAGGCCAACTTTTGCTATGCCTTCTTCACCTCCTAGACCTCCTCCCTCTCAACATGAGGCAGAGGCTAATGATGAGATTTCTAGTGAGGATCTTATGAGATGTGAACAAGATGTGGATTTCCAACGAATGATGCATAAGCTTTTAGAGCGTAATGGCGATCAATATTTTCAATATATGACTTCTAGAGGATACAAGCTTCCTCCCGGCTATGATGTCAGACAAATTGTCCAACAAAGAGTACCAACTGAATTGGAAGTCCTTCAAGAAGAATTACGTCGGACAAATCAATGCCTTACCCAAATGGCATTAGAAAGAGAGCCTCCAAAGGTCTCTTTTGTACAATCAATTTGTGCTCTTCCTTTTGATAAAGATCTATACATGGTCTCGTTTCCTAAGGATATTGAGGTTCCTAAATATGACAAGTATGATGGAAATGGTGACCCTCATGACCATGTGCGTCATTTTTATGCTCTTAGTATGGACTTTCTTCATGAAGACACATATCTCCTACGCTTATTCCCGCGAAGCTTAAGAGGCCAAGCTTTGGAATGGTTTGCAAAATTGACACCACCTCTTAAGACTTTTGATGAGTTGGCTCAGTGATTTACCCAACAGTACTCTTACAACATCCAACAACCTGTCACTATGATAGATCTTGGTAATCTAAGACAACATCAAGGTGAGCCATTTGCAACTTACTTACAACGTTGGAGGTCATTGTATTCTCGATATCCTCGTCAGCTACCCGAAAGAGAAAAGATTGACATTTTCGTCAACACACTTGTGCCTGAGCTATTTTATGATCTAAGGAAGCAACTGTTCTCCTCCTTCCATGACATGGTTGAAAGTGCGTATCGGATTGAGGATGTAGCTATAAGAAAAGGGGATATTGTTATTAATAAAGATGCTAAAGGCAATGGTAAAGACAAGAACAAACCTTGGAATAAGAACAAGTATGTTGTTAATGATGGGGTTGTTGACGCTCCTAAAGTTAAAGAGCCTGCTTTCAATCTCTCCAATGCTATCTATGCAGCAAAACAACAAGAAGCTAGCAACACTCACAATGCTCCTAAACCTCAATATGCAGATAAGCCTAAGAAGTCATTTCGAAAGCGAGTCTATACCAAGTTGGCAGAACCTTACGATGTGATCCTTAAGACTTTGGTTGACAATGGATATCTTATGCTTCCTGATAAACCTGGTAACTGGGATCCGATAAATAAGCCTGATTGGTGGAGAGAGGATCATTACTGCCATTATCATAGAAACAAGGGACATCCGACAGACAATTGTTTTAGGCTTAAGGATGATATTCAAGATCTTATTGAGAACGGCACAATCTCCACTGATGGCTTAACTAAAAATTCTGATCACACAGCTTTCAAAGATCCTCTACCTAAGCATGATAAGGGGGAAACCTCTCAAACACATAAGAAGAATCATGATGCTAAGATCAATTACACGTATCCTTCTAATACCCCTATGATCAACATGGTAGAGCCCGTTGAGAGCATTCTAATGATGAGGTCTCAAGCTGATAATAACACCAATCATGGTAAGCCAAAGTTAGTCTTGCAAACACGTGCTAGTTCATCTTCCCGAAGTGAGACACTGAATGCTGTTACTAGGGGGCAAGCCAAGATTGTCCTTAAAACTGCGCAAGATCCCAAGCAGGCTTTTCCTTCCAAACAAGTGGCTCCTTCAGCCACCCCTGGCTATGATCTTGTCCAACATTTACAAAAGACACCAGCACAGATATCTATCCTTGAGTTGCTTCGGTTATCCCCTTCGCATAGAGAGATTCTTGATAAAGCTCTACGTACAACATGTGTTCCCAATGACATTGATCCAGATCAATTTCAGGCTATGGTCAACCACATTTCATCTCCGCTATCTCTCTCCTTTTCTGCAGAAGATGACATATCTATTGCTCACCCTCATAATTTAGCTTTACACATTGAAGTTCTAGTCTACAATACCCGAGTCCGCCGAGTCCTGATAGACAATGGTGCAGGGTTAAATATTGTTTCTTTCAATGTCATACAACAGTTGGGTTTGTCAGAATTGGCTGTGGATTCCAAGAAGAAGATTACTATAAAAGCTTATGATGAAGTGGAAAGATCTTCCAAAGGTCTTGTCACGCTGCCTATCCGAGTGGGCCCTATCACGAAAGATATTAGCTTCCAAGTATTGGACATCCCACTCGTATATAACATTCTTTTGGGTCATCCTTGGATCCATGACATGCAGGCTATTCCTTCCACTTATCATCAGTGCGTCAAATTTCCATACAATGGCATTGAGGTTGTGATTCCTGGAGACCATACTATTGCTATTAATGCTCTTGCTGCTACTGAAAAATTTGTTCCTCACAATGAACCTACTGATGATCCTAGTATGTCTCTAGTTGCTGCTGAGAAATCATTTAAGATGATGAGCCTTGGTATGGGTGAATATAAACTGGGTTCCTTTGCTTCTATACCTGTTTCTCCTAGGTCATATGGGAGACCTTCTGATCAGATGAAGCCTTCCACTTCTGCTATGGTGATCTTTGATACCTTTGTTCCTTCATCCATTCCTTTAGAAGCAGAAAGAGAAGAACAAGCTATTCAAGAGTGGATCTATAGAGAGGATTCCATAAATACTCCCATGCTCAGTAATTCAGACACAGATATAGATGAGTCACCACTACACACTATGGTTCAAATGGGAGATGATCTTCCTTCTACTTCACTCCTTTGGGGAGAAGAATGTATATCTACTGATGATATGGCTGAGGCCTCTATGTCTAGAGCCTATGTGCCTAAAGAATCATTGCACTATGATAGACAACGTCGCAACATTGCACGACTGCTACAAAGAGGTGATCTCTCACATAATGACATGAGTATCTCTACTTCTCGGCATCTTAAGCCTCTTCCAGAAGATCCTCCCATGATAGATATGGATGTTGATGTGGTTCATACCTCTTGTAACCCACCCGACGTAGTTGATGAGTCTCGTGTAGGGTTTGATGAGTTTGTTCCCCGTATTGCCTTAGTAGACTATGTTGGTCCTTCTATGACAACTCTAGATCTAGCTACTTTTGGAGCTTACCCTATAGGCTCAACCTCTCTTGTTACCAGAGATGACACCCCTTGCATAAATGCTATTGAACCAGTCACTTCATTTCATCTCGCATCAACACCTGTTACTTCTTCCACCAGCGAACTAGCAACAAAAAAGATTGAATCAAAAATCAAGCATCACAGTCATCAAGTCAAAAGAAAAGAGCAATGGTCGGATGGTGAAAACCACATTGTGGCGGTATCCGAACCTAAGAAAAGTAAAGATAAAAATTTGCTCAAAAATAATAACTCCAAAATAAAAGATGAGAAGCTGATTCTCTACAAACAAATGGTGCACTACTTCAAGCATGATCTCATATCTGTTATACTTCAGCCCATTCCTAGAGCTGAGAACAAAGTTGCTAATGCCTTGGTTGCTTCGACATCCATCTTACAAATGAAAAAGCATAAATCTCGCTTCAAGTTCCTGGTGGATGAATTACGCTATCCTGCTCACAAATCTTACAATCCTACCATCTTTTCATATTCCTCTTGCAAATCCACCATGCCATTCCTTCCGCCATCCCTTACACTTTGCCTTTGTCTCTGGTGACTTGTATAGGAAGGGTCTAGACGGAACTCTCCTTAAGTGTCTAGAAATAGAGGAGTCAGAAAAAGTGCTAGCTAAAATCCATAATGGCATATGTGGATCACATTCTAATGATCCTCCACTAACTCAGACATTGCTTAGGGCTGGTTATTATTGGTCAAACTGGTTGAGACCTCCTATTGTCACAGTTGCAGCATTTGGGCCTGGGGCCTACCAGTTCTCTACATCAGAGGAAGCAGATCTTTAATGCCCATTTCTGTCTGGGGCATCCTTTGTACATACTTTATGATCCTGAAAAAAAAATAAAAAATCATATATGATGCTGAAAAAATCCTAAAAAGCATATAAAGTACTGAAAAAATGAGCATCCTAGTGAAAACCTAGCAATAGGTGCTTTGATGTCTCACCAAAAAAAACAAAAAAATCAAAAAAATAAAAATAAAAATTTGAAAAAGTGCCTTGGTGAAAACCTGGAAACAGGCGCCTTGGTAGCAAAAATACAAAAAAAATTATAAAAAGTCCTTAAAAAATTGCAATAAATATATCAAGTGGTGAAAACTTGGAAACAGGCGCTGCTTGAGACCCTCTGCACCTATGTCTATCAGTCTTGCATGCCGCTCTTTCGCTCCACTTCTCGCTTTGCCTCTCCTAGCCTGGAATTGATTCTTGTCTTAGTCTAGGGGGCATATGTTGCTTTAAGCTTATCTTGGGTCTCTTTGTGCGTCTGGGTTTCTTGGGCAACTTGGTTCCAATGGTGTTTTTCAACACCACCCCAATGGTGTTTTTCAACACTACCCTTGCGTCGAGTGTTTCTCAACACTTATCAGATGTCCTACCTGCAGTCTAGTATGATGCGATATTTCTCATTTGCAGATGCAATACTCAAAGTTTGACTCTATGACCTACACACACGCACTTGACTTGCTAAGATTTGTTTGAATTTATTTCTTTGCATGCTGTCTATGATGATTTCTTTGCTGAGTGGTCTCTCCCTGAGAAGTTTTCGATGATACATAGCTAGAAGACTGAGGGAATGAGAACATGTTTTATTGCTTTTTCTGCTTGTGGATATATTTTGTTGGTCCTCACTGTCATGAGCATTTATGCTGGTCTTACTTGACACTATGGACCTACAAGGTATTATCCTTGACTGTTTCGCGAGTGCATGCTTCTAGTCATCTTGACTTTCTTGTGTCTCGATGCGAGCATAATCTTGCTATATCAAACTTAGGTGATCTCACTGCACTAGTCATCTTGACCTGCATGTCTTTGATGCCTAGGTGAGATTTCCACATTTCTATCTGATATAGATCATATTCAGATCCACATAGTTATGCTAGTGTGTATTGTATGATCTTGCGACGCTACCAATAACGCTCGATGATGAATATTAGATGTCCATTGGCTTTGTAACCTTGCAAGTAAACCACTTTTCATGTAGCTTGCATTCTTAAGTTCATGTTAGTTTAGTTTTGCATCTTGCATATGGAGAGAGCTCTCCTTTCATCTTTCATGGATTTGTTAATCAACTGCGCTCACCTTTCACTTCTTCTTGATTATGTCTTTCACTTCTTGTCTTTCATATCCCATCATTTTCTCTTCATTTTGGGATCCAAACCGAAATCCACATTCACCTTGACCCTTTCTCCTTTTTCCGCACAGTTGGCTAACCTTTTGAGGCCTGATCCTTTGATCTTCGCTGGGGCATCATAACCTCTTCATCCCCATCTCTTTCAACCTTCTAGTCTTTCATTCAAATCCCAACTTCCAATTCCCCCCTCTATGGCGTTTATGGGTTGAGGGACCGATAAGTTCATGCCCCGTGTCCCATGTGTGGGGCATCCCTTCATTGGTTGATGGTTATTCTATTATCTTTCATCTTCGATTATGATTTCTAGTGATTTGATCATGTTGCTCTTGCTTCTGCATTCCCTCTACTTGATTTCGCTTTCGATCCCGAGGGGGGCAGACACATCATATCTTATTGGTTATCTCTTTCCTAAGTGTTCAGTACTATCGCTACTAGGCTGACCATGCAGGATTTTCTATCTCTCTGCACTTCATTCTTTGGAGTCAGATCGCTATTTGCTTGCCTTCTTGGCTATCTCTTGCTTTCTTAGCTGATTCGAGTTGCTTTGTGATCCCAAATCGATCTCACATTTCAACTTCATTCTTTGACTACATGTGTTCCCAAATCGATCACACATTAGTCAAAGAGGGGCAAATGTATACACCTAAAAATAGTCACCTAGACTATTAGCCCCTTGCTAGCATTTTTGCTAAAATCATAAATTACTTATTCTTGATCAAATCCTAGCTCTATCATTTATTCGATTATTTTCTATGGGCTAACCATCTTATCCTAAGTCTTTATTTATTAAAAGGAATATTTCCTCCCCTTTTAATAAATAAAAAGCCCCCACTTTTCCTCTTATCCTAAGTTGCATAAATGAAGCATTATTCTTATTTTATAAAAAGAGAAAAGTACTTTTTGTCTCATATGGACACAAAAGTCAACTCTTATTTTCCTATTGGAGGATACTTGTGCACATGGATTGCTCCTCTTTTAAGCTCCACCGTTGATTAAATCTTTTGCCTCTTAATCTCCATGGCCCATTCCTTTTTCATTCCCTATAAAAGGAGAGCTCTCTTCCTCATTTGCACACACAATTTTTATGTTATTGTTATGCTACAGGTTTTCTAGGTCATCTTGGAGCTTTTGGAGACATTCTTGCATCTAGGGTTTGAAGATTTGGAGCATTGTTGGCATTCATCTTGGATCTTCATCAACACTCTATCTTCTTGTCTTCATTCTTGCATCATCATGGCTTTCTTGCTTCATAGTTAGATTTCATTTCTTGCATAGTAGCTTCATTTTCATGGCATTCTTAGCTTAGATTTCCTTTATGCTTTAGATTAATTCATCTAGTTTAACTAGGAGGCTTTGTAATACTTGCATCTTTCATTTCCATAGTTTAGCTTGCATTTCCATTCTTAAACTAGCTTGCATTGCATTTCATTCTTGATTCTTGAGGATATTGGCATTCTTGCCCTTATCTTCATTGAATCTCCCATTGCATGGTTTACTAGCAAGGTTATTGGCTAAATAGCTCTAGCTGAGAGCATTCTTAAAACCCTTGCACTCCATGCCTAGGGAGCTATGGATCGATTTGTGAGGGCTCATTCTTGAGTTTCCTTGCATGTAATGATTCATAAAAGTGTGGTCACATTTTCACCATACAGATGGATACCTAGGTGCTTGAGGAAGCATAGGTTGAGAAGGAGGTAGAGAAACTAGAATAGTAGCCTGAGGATTATTCCATGTATGATAAGCATGTGAAATAGAATCAGTGTTATCAAAGAAATCCAAAGGATCTCTAGGTTTACCCTTAACTATTATATGAGGACATCCTTATACCATCATCAAAGGTGTGGGATATATCAATTTAGGTTTATCAATGTTACAAATAGTGGGACATGAAGGTAACCATGCACACACCCTATGGTAAAGGTCAATTAGAGAGGTTGTGGAGGAGAGTGAAATAGGAATAGGATCCGTGGAGACCATATTTGAACCATTTTTAGTCTCACTACCATGTACCTCATTAGGGAATCTATCTTCTTGTACAATAAAAGATTCATCAAAGTACTCAAAACAAGAATCATACATGTTGAATACAAAGAAAGTACTAAAAGCATGAAAATGAAAATATTTTTATATTTTTAAAGGAATTTTGCAATTTTTTTGTATTTTTGAAATATAAATGCAAGAAAGAAATACAATCTTATAAGCATACAAGATTTGAATCTAACACCATAAAAGAAAGAGTTGTCGTAAACGGGTTCACCAAAATGAATATGGTTAAAATGGAAGCTTGGTAATGTACTTAACATTCAACACATATTCATTTGAAATTGGAATTTGGAATTGGAATAGCATAAGTAAATCTAGAAATACTTGAAAATAAATTAGGTCAAGATACATACCTCATCATGAAATTAATTCATAAATACCTATTTTTTGAAGTCTGTGCACACTTTCAAAAAAATCTGAAACCTATCTTCGACTAGAAATGCTGAGATGAAGAAAACCTAGAAATCTTTCTCCAAAATAGCTCCACCTCCATGAATAGCTAATTGAAATAGAATGTGTGTGTGTGTGTGTGTGTGTGTGTATGTATTGAAAATGTAATGCCAAGATCTAATCCCCTAGATCAAAACCCTAGCATGAATATGTATGAAATAAAAATGCATAGATTTGAATGAGATAGAAAAGCATACCAAGCCCCCAAGGCTAAAGTACTTCTACCAAACTCACAATTTGTAATTTCTACTCCATGATTGAATCGTTGAATGCTTGAAAGTTGATAATGGTGGATCAAGGAAGAAAGGATCTCTCTTACTCCAAATATGAGTTCACAAAGATGCTTGATGTCAACAATGGCTTGATCTTCTATGTATTCCTCTTGCTAACTTGCACCTTCACTATTCCTCCCTTGCTTGAATTCTTGCTTGCACTTGAGAGCTTGCAATTGCTTGAGATGAGATGTGAAAATGAGAGAGGAAGGCCTCCTTTTATAGTGAACTAGGGCACACTCCTCTAGAGGTGCCACCTTGGAGAATTAAATCCCAATTAGGTCCTAACCTTTAGAAAATATACCTAGATTAAATGCAATTAAAGGATTTACCATCCCGAAACCCGAAATGGCAAACCCGGAGGCAAGAAAATAAATATCCTGAAAACTCGATGCCCCAAAATTAAGGATCTTCAAAATTTGGAGAAAGGGGTCAAAGTTGAGGTTGGATGTGAGCTAGTTAGGGTTGACCTTGACCCTGACCTAGTCAGGTTCAAACTCGACCCTGAACCTAGTCCCAAGTTGACTCAGAACCAAGTCGGGAGGTCCCAGGGATGCTCAGAAACCCAGAACTGATGCCAAAACATAATAGAATGTTAGTGATAGACATAAAATCCTATGATTATCATGATGAAGTCCAAGAGTACCTATTTCTAAATCCTACCTAGAGAATAGAGCCATGGAAGAAGGAAATTAAGGAGAATCCTTGGGATCCTAACCCTAATTTCACCTAGAATGAAGAAGATGAGAGCAAAATGCATCCTAAATGCATGTCTGTCATGATAAATGTAATAAAAGAGGGTGCTAAACCTATCAAGATGGAAGTGCTTCCATTTTAAGATGATACATTATCTATCTGGTTACTAAGAATGAATCAATCCGCTACAATCTTCAAATCTAGATAGATAATTTTGTGAACAATTTGAAACTAAAAACCTCAAAAATTGCAAAATCTGATGTCAAACACCTTTCTAGAGTCAACAGTCATTTTGTAAAGTCAGAAAGTCATACGAATTTTTTCTATTATCATTTCAGAACACCCAGATTGTCGTATGGTATATGGTACATTGTCATACAAGTTTTGCTGCCAGTCAATTCAAAAAAGTTAAAAACCTTGCTATCAACTGTCGTGCGAGTTTTGTAATAGTTGTATGAGTTTTTCAATTGTCATTTCATGCTATACCCACTGTTGTACGAGCCTGTAGAAAGTCATTTGAGACATTTTGAAAAATTACCAAAAAGTTGTCAGAACTGTCAGAGACCTGGCTTTTCCAGCCTATTTCTAGAGTATGTCAAGAAAATCACTGTGCCAGGAACAAAGTAGCAACTACTGAGAATCCAATCATTTTCCTAAAGTGGCCTTTTGAATCTGATTTAGCCTTCTATTTTATCGATTTGATTCTTTTTCATCTTGTGTCAAAACCTTGTCATAACTATCAATCTTTAATCCATCATCAAAATGGCTAAGTGTTGTGAACTCATGTATGTTATCTTTTGGGCATCTACCCATACATCTAGGGAATAGTCTCCTTCATCTAAGTCCAATCTAAGCTTCAATCAATCAAACCTTGACAAGTTTGCATCATTTGATCTTCTTGAATCAATTAATTCTTTAGTTATCTTCATCTTATTCTTTTGCTTCACCCAAGGTTAATGGTGGAAACTAGAGCTTCCTCTCATAAGAAATCTAGAAAATCATCCCATACCTTACCTATAACCACTATCAAGGGTCCAACTCTTGAGAAACTCTACAATTTTGGTCTTTACGAAGATGACGGTCTTGGCAATTTTTTATTGAAATCTGGTTACATTCCTCCTTCATCAACTTGAGGAGGTAATCAACAAACTCCTCCTCAATCTATCCCAGGGGAACTCCTACCATGTCTCAAGAAGGGACAAATTTTGGCTCTCAAAGAGCTCAATCTCAACATGGTGCAGATCAAGAACCCACACCTGAAGAAATTTCTCAATATCAAAATGATGATAACTTCAAAAGAATGATGAAGCATTTCTTGAAAGAAGATAGAGAGGCATACTTTTTACAATTAGCTCATCAAGGAGATAAACTTCCTCCCAACTTTAATGTTGAAGATATCATTACGCATGAGGAAGAAACTCCACTCATAGCTATGATGAAATAGATTCATGTCATGCAAGTCAAACTTAATAAACTTGAGAAAGAAAAGGAACCCAAGGAGTTCTCCATGGAGGCCCTATGTCCTTTTCCATTTGACAAAGACTTGTACATGCCACCATTCCCAAAAAGAGTGGAGATGCCTAAATATGATAATTATGATGGACACTCAAATCCTCAAGATCATGTCAGAGAATTTTTTACACAATCTATGGAGTTCATGCATGAACCAACCTACCTGATGCATCTCTTTACTCAATCTCTGGGAGGAATAGCCATTCATTGGTTCTCTAGATTGTCTTCTACTATCAAAACTTTTGAGGAGTTGATCAAATTGTTCTATCAGCAATACTCCTACAACATTCAACATCCAGTCACCATGATCGATATCTGCAATCTCAAACAATATCCTGGAGAACCATTCCTGACATTTCTCAAGAGATGGAGGAAGAAATTCTCTCTATATGCTAGGCCTATTCCAGAAACTGAGAAACTAGAAATCTTCATCAATAATCTTATCCTAGAGATCAACTACCCTTTACAAATGCATGATCATGCATCTTTTGATAAGATGGTAGATAATGCAATCAAAATTGAAAAAGTACTTGTGAAAAAAGGAGACATCACACTTCAAATGGACAAGTACGAATTAGGATCCAGTTCTAAAGACAAGAACAAAAATTGGAACAAGAATAAAGGCATCATCATAGATGGCATTGTTGATACTATCCATGCTCAATCAAAGGCACCAGGGTTCAATCTAACTATTGGCACCCAAGCCATCAAAGCTTTAGAACAAAAGGTGTTTGAACCATCTCAAAAGAAGCCAGAATACAAATCTTGGTCCACTAATAACAAATGAAAGTTTACTCCTCTAGGAGAATCTTTGGAATTAGCTATGAGAACTCTTTTGGCTAATAACATCATCTCCTTGCCTGAGATCTAAAAATCTGATCCAGACCCTAAACCCAAATGGTGGAGAGAGAATGAATTTTGTGATTTCCATCGGGGTAAAGGTCACAAAACTAATAATTACTTATGCTTGAAACATACTATTCAAGATCTGATTGATAAGGGAGACATGACAATCAACAATCATAAGAGCAATAATGATCATACAACATCACAGAACCATTTTTGAAACATGGTCAAGAAGTTTCATCTTCTCAGCCTAATGTGGGGGAAAAGGTCAATTATGCTTATCCTGGAAATAATGTTGTTATCAATATGGTTGAACCTTGTCTCTTTAAGCATTGCAATGTCATCACAATTGTGTGAAGAGATAGAGATCATACTTCAGCTAATGCAGTGACTCGATCACAAGCTCAGGCACATCTGAACAGACAAATCCTAGATTCATTAAATGTCCCTAAGATGCCCTTCAATCTTTCTTCCACTTCCAAATAGAAGGCTACTTCTAAATCTTCCAATCCTAAAGATACGAGGCCAACATCTTATAGCATTGTTCAACAACTCCAACACACTAATGCAAAAATCTCCATGTTTGAGTTGCTTCGGATATCTCCAGCTCATAGAGCTATTCTAGACAAAGCTTTGCTCGGATCCAATGTTCCTGATGATCTTGATTTAGACAGGTTCCAGACTATGGTTGGACATCTTACATCTCCGCAATATATCTGTGAGGCCTCACCCCTAGCCTATCATAGCCATTCAGTTCTGCTTTTGACATAGACATATTTTATGATTATATTTTGATGCCTTATGGATTTTATCGATACTTTATGATGTGGTTTTATCACTTAGTAGATTGATGGACGTTATATTATGATTATATGATGAATATTGAGGCATTGGTTTGAGACTAGCATGTATGTTTTAATTTTAATTTATGAACATTTACGATGATGAAGTTTAATTGCAAATTGAATTATGTATGAATGCGATATTTATGTTTGAATTTAATTGAATTAAGTATTTAAGATGAGTTGTATGTTGTGGATAATCAATTGTCATGTAAGTTATGAATTGTCAGATGAATTACTTAATGCTATGTATTTACATGTTCATTTTTAATTTCCTTGGACTACTGATATTGGAATTGAGTGTGCAGGGAGATAGGCCATGGAAATTCGGGGAATCATCACAGAGACTAATGTGAATATCTGTTGAGCCAAGGTTGCTTCTAGTGAGAAGCCAATAACCTCGTTGTGATGTATTTATTTTGTAAAGTGTGATGCATGAATGTTTTTGATTTATATGTATTTGTGAATGTTATTTTTGATGAGAGAGCCCAAGTGGATATATACATGGCATGTGAAGTGTCTTTTTGTGTTGTGTCACTTGACACATGTGTGTACATGAGGCCATGACATGTCCACTTGGGGATTGGTTGAACACTAACCTAGGAAGGTACCTTTAGGATACCCATGAAGACCACTTGATTAGAGAGCTTAGAGTGTTGTCTAATCCTTGAATTTCGTAATTGAACTTTGCTTGCACTTTTGGAAGGTTAAAAGGGCACCTAGGGGAGAGTTTTGACCATTTTTAGTTACCCCACTTGTTATACCATAGGGTAAGGGTCATTTTTCACCAAAGGATAACCCTTGGTTGACCAAATGACCCATCCAAAAGTTGGTTTCCCAAGATGGACGAGAATCAACTTTTGGGACTAAGCTTAGGATAGATCACCACCCACTTAGAAGGAAGTCCTCTTTCCACCTTTTTAGCTTACCATTGTAAGAGACCAAAATTGGAAACCTTGTAAGGGCCTTTGGGAAGACCAACCAATAGGAATGCAAGCCTTATCCATAGGAGAGTGTGTGGAGGCCTTTTTAGAGGGCCCTCTTCCTTTGGAAAAGGTTGACACCCACTCTCTAGATTTAGAGATTTTGCCAAATTGGAGGACCTTGGATATTGGGAAAAGCTCATCTTCAACTATCTTCCTTTAGCTTTGGATCAAGGTTGGTGGTTCACTCCTCTTAGTTGTTGTAGTTTTTTTTCTTTTCTTTTCATGTTGAGAGAAAATGCTCTCTGGAATAATAGTTGTTGTATGCATAATGAAAATATGGATTCTTGTAGTGTTGTGTTGTGAATTTGTATGTTGTAGTAATGGAGTTATTTCTTTATGATTCATGTTTTTATGTAGTGTTCTTCTTTGTAAGCTATGAGAAAACTTGAACTTGATATGTTCATGATTTTCATAGCATTGTGAATGTGAAGTATTCTTGTTGCTCTTGAACTTTTTCTTTGTTTTCATGTGAATTGTAGTGTGTTGTGAGGGAGTTCTCAAGGCCACACTCACCCTTGGGAGGGAAGAGTAGCCTTGAGGGTGAAGGGCTTTGTTGGGACATCCAAGAGTGTAGAGTCTCTCCTTGGAATGGAGAGGGATGAACATGGAAGTATGGGCTCCATGTAGCCATCTTTATTTACATTTTGTTGAATGGGGGTCATAAGGATTTCTTTTGTGGAGTTGTGTTGTAGAGAAGAAAATTTGATGAGGAAGCCAAGTGATGGCTTAGTTCCCATCAATAGATGTGCTTCTCCTCTTGGTTTAGTTCCACCTTCACCCAATGTGAGTTCATATGAGACTCTTGTAACAAACTTGGGAGGGAGTTTTCATGTTGTTATGTCTTCATGTCCTTGTGTTGTGAGCTGCTTGAATGTTTCCCTTGTCTCTTGATGGTTCCCCAAGCTCGGGGGTGGCTTCATAGAAGCCTAGGTTGGGAGGTGAGCTCCCATGGCCTATGCATTCTATTTATTTGCAGGAATTGAAAGCCTTGGAGACTCATTGTTGGAGCTTTACTCTTGTGGAAATGTAAAGAAATCATCCTTTTGATGAAGTATCTTTTGTATTGTGTTAAGTTTTTTGTAAGGATATCATGTGATATCCATTGGCTCAATGTAATTGTTTTGAAATAGGAGTTGACACTCCAATACTTGGATTGCATCTTAAAGTGGTGGATTCAAGTTTTGAAAAGAAGTATGAATATCTTGTTGGTAGATTTATTGTTGAAAATGTAGCATCATGTTCTTATGAATGAAATGAATATTGAACAAGTTGATACAATATGTTGATAGTTTTACTTTGGTTCACATAAAATATTGATTCAGAGAAGATACCAATGCATTTAGATGTTTTTGAGTTACTTCCAAGCATGTATTAGTAAGGATAAAAAAATCTGGTGTTATGTTTTCTTTTAAATAAGGTGAAATGATTTCAATCTTGTTTAAAACCAATGTATGTAAAAGTATTTGTTTTCAAGTGAATAATCAATTTCTAAGTTTTCACCTTTCACCCTTGCAAATAAATTGTATTCATGTTATGTTATTTTGGGTGAGAAAAACATTAGTTAGTATGCAAACATAAATTGTAATTTTAGAGCTTTTAAGCATGTTATAGAGAAACTATTAAGTTAAAAGAAAGACCAATTTTATCTCCTATCATAAACAAATCATCAAAATTAAAATTAGATGTATGGGAGTAAAATAATTAGCAACACAAACAAGCTAAAAGAGAAACAAAGCAAAAAATAATATAATGGCAAAAGAGACCTACAGGTCTCTGGAATTTGTATGGGAAAAATTTCCCATACAAATTCTTTGCCACAGTCATTATAAAACTATATAATTTTACCCACATGTTTTCTAAACTAATAAAATACTAATCCTAGTTCTTTCCCCCACTCTATATATTATTTTATCTAAAGGTGGTGCAGGAGTTGGCAGGCCTGACTTACCAATTATTTTGGTTAAGTTTTATTGGCTAATACACCATCCTTGCCAATGTCCTTGTCTGCATAATTCATGTTTTACTTCATTGCTTGTTCAACTACCTAACCCTCCACCTGCGTGAGTATTGGGCTAGGCCTATGGAAGTGGGATGAGGTGGGTCCCAAGTTTCCCCTTGTCCCCTCAACCTCCCATCTCCCTAAAAACTAGCGCAGCTTTTGCATTGGTTTAAGATGTTATATTGTGGTTATAGTCTAGTCCCTTTAGATGTGGGACCCTCCCTTCCTTTCCCATGTTCATTCAAACTTCCCTCTCTTGAATTTGGCGCAGGCCTATGAGGGTTGAAAAAGTTTTGTTTTAGGGGATTTTGTTTAGTGGTCCCCCTCTCCCTTGGCACGTGGGTCAAGGGGGGAAAAGTAGGATAAGGGAGTAGGGGGGAATAGGGGTAGGTGCTAGCTAGGATTTGGGGAAGTTTAGTATATTGTTTAGGTAAATTTTGATTTAGTGGTTTATTTCCTTAGCATAGGATTATTTTATGATAAAGTTTTATTGTTTTAATTAAATGTTATTTTAATAAGTTGATTTAATAAAATTTTATTGTAGTACTGATTATTATATATGTATCAATAATTAATATATTATAATATAGTAATTAATTAATATTTGATTAATTAGTTATTATATTATAATTATTTAATTGGTTAATATATATATTATTTAATTATTATTATTAATCAATAAATATATTATCAAATGATAATATAATTTTGTTAATTGGTTAATCATCACATTAATTATGTGATATTTTATAATTAGTTTATTAAAGATACGTCTCATATAATTATAATCATTATTTAATTGGTTGTCATAACTTAATATATTAAGGATCAATATAAATTATCTTTATGTTTTTAATAAACAAAGTTGATATTAGTTTAAGCATATCGTAATCTATAATCAATGTTTATAAGAACATTAATTTAGGAATATTCTAGACAATGCCCTTTAAATAATCTATGGGGATATTAAATCAATGAATTGTTTGTTAATTCGATTATTGAAACCTCCTTTCAATGAAAATCACTTGGTGACATTAATGAAACAATTATGGAAATTAAACCTCCCTAGATTGTAATCTGGTTGTAACTAGTAGAGTGACCTTATCTTGAGTAGATTAATTTTAGTTATTTCTTTCGCAAAAGGGCCACTCTAATAAAACTGATAGTGAATTGTTAACCTTATAGGAATTCTTGGATTGACCTCGTTGTCATCACCCAATGCTAATTTGAGAATTGCTCATCCTAAACCCTTTTGAACTCAGTTACAACTTCACCACCTTAATTGAATCCATTGTTATAACTTTATCTGCTAGTGTCCCTTTGGAGACCGACATTGGTTAACAATTTGTTCATTCGGAGCCCTTGCAATCTATTGCCATGACCACGCTGTTAACCTGCAACATTAAATTAGACCTAAATAATCCTTTTTAAAAAATAAAAAAAATTGGTGCATTTTTAGATTGAATTTTGATGGGCATGACAATATCTCCTTCTCCAAGGAAGATGACAAATCCTTGAGTCACCTGCATAACCAGCCCTTGCATATAGAAGTCTTGATCCAGAACCGTAGAGTCAAACGTGTCTTGATAGATGGAGGTGCTAGCCTAAAAATTTGTTCTTACAGTTTGGTGACACAATTGGGATTTTTAGAATTGGTTATTGATCTCAGAAAGAAGATAACTATAAAAGCCTATGATGAACAAGAAAGATCTTCTAAAGGCACCATTGTCTTGCCTATCAAAGTAGGTCCAATTATCCAAGATACTATATGTCAAGTTCTTGATCTACCTTTGGCTTACAACATTCTTCTAGGGAGACTGTGGATACATGAGATGAAGGCTATTCCTTCTACATTCCACCAATGTTTGAAATTTCCTTATGAAGGAGTAGAGGTCACTATTCCAGCAGACATATCCACCACTTGCAATACATTGAAAGAAAGTGTGGATAAACTTGTGCCTAATAACAGAGAATCTTCCATTGAACCAACAAAAGAAGCATCCACATCTAAAATGGAAGATGTTGCAAAAGAGTTCAATATCAAAGAAAATGGTATGGGAGAATATACTATAGATCTAGTCTTATCTTTGACATCTCTCCCTATCTCACCTAAGTCTTATGGGCAGTCTTCAAAATAGTCCAAACCAAACTCTAAAGAACCTCTTGAGGCATATAAAAAGAATTTTGTAGCAGAACAAGACTCCAAGTAGGAGTTTGAAGAGGATGAAGTTGTGCTTGCATGGCTATACAAAGATGAACCTGAATCTCAAGTGGTTCAAACTAGTGACTCTACAGTATCCAAAATCCCTTCTAAGGCATATGGTCCAGGAGATAAACTGATAGCTAAGATGGGATATTCAAGTAAAGGACCTCTAAGAGTTAGAGGAGGTCTTATAACACCTATTTCACATACTGGTAGGGAAAAAAAAGATACTGTTGGGATAGGCTTTAAAAAGAAACCCTTCCACCTCCAAGGTAAATGTTCTCATGTCATAGAGAAGATCACACCAGTTGAACCCCTTCTTAAGAAGGAAGAAACTGAACCATCAGATAGTGATTCAGACAACTTAGAACTTGTTCCTTATGAGCATTTGCCTAAGGAAATCACAAATCTCCTTGAAGCTGAAGATGATCCAATCAAAAGAATCAATGTAGTAGAAACACAAGAACCTACTATCAATCAAGAGATAGTTGCAACACAAGAACCAAATAATCTCAAAGACAATCAAATAGACAAAGAGGAAGGTGGTAGTTATTCTAAGATAGATTCTCATGAGTATGAATTCAAATCAGAATCTGAGGGTAACCCTTCTTGGGGTATTCATCCTAACTTTACTCATGTTCTTAGATTTCCTAGAGGTATAGATGAAGAATCTAATGACTATGAATGGGGAGCCATTCCAAAAGAAGATAAGCTTATTATAGAGAAACATGTTGATGTTATACACCAATATGCACCTAAACCCCATGTAAGTCTAGAGTGAAATGATGAACCTATCAAGTTTGATCCACTGACGGCTGAATTGGACCCCCACAATGACATTGAGCCTATTCATGAATTGAATGTCTTAAGTTGTAATATCACCTTTGAACTCGAGCATTGGGTTAGGACTGATGATGACAAATCCATATCCATAAACACTATCTCCCAATCCTTCCCCATTTTGACTATCCAACATCCTAAACTTCTTGATCAAACATCCACAAATCTAAGCCATGGTATTTATACCTTCCCAAATGACTATGACCTTGCTTGCTACCTCAATGTAGTTGATCCAATGAGGACTTCCATCAGTGAACTAAGTGTTAGCATGATAGAGTCAAACATCAAGTATCTTAGTCAAAAAAATAAGAATAAGAATAAAAAGAAAAGGAGTTTTGAGGGTGAAAACCACTTTGTGGCAGTCTCAGAACCTACAAAAGTAAAAATAAAAGATGTATCTCAAGGTGAAAACCTCTCTAAGGTTCCTAAGGATGAGATATTTGATGTCCTTCTGAGTAATTTATAAGATAGATCTCCAGTTCTAATTGAGCCCACTCAATCCATCAACTTGGGAACAACAGAAGAACCACAGTTGATCCATGTAGCACAATCTTTATCAGAAGAAGAGAAGCAAAAATTTACAACATTTCTAATAGAAAAGAAGATCAACTTTGCATGGAAATATTCAAATATGCCTGGGTTGGATCCTAATCTTATAATGCATCATTTATCTATAGCTCCAAATGTCAAACCTATTAAGTAAAAATTGAGAAAGATGCATCCTCATTTTGCACTCTTTGTAAAAGTTGAATTAGAGAAGCTCCTAAAAGCTGGATTCATCTGAGTTATTGATTATGCAAAGTGGATCTCTAATATTGTACCTATTTCAAAACTAGATAAATCAATCAGAGTGTGCACAGACTTTAGAGATGTAAATAGGGCATTCCCTAAGGATGATTTTCCATTACCTAACATTGATATGATAGTGGACATGACTGCAGGCTTTGAGATGTATTCCTTAATGGATGGTTTTTCTGGATATAATCAAATAAAAATTGCTCCAGAAGATCAAGAGAAAACTACTTTCACATGTGCATGGGGCACCTTCTGTTGGAATGTCATGCCATTTGGGCTTAAAAATGCTGGTGCTACATATCAAAGAGCCATGACATCTATTTTTCATGACATGATGCATAGGACTATGGAGGATTATGTTGATGATACTTTAGCAAAATCTATGATTAGAGATGAACATCTAAATGACTTGAGCAAGATACTAGATAGAATGGAAAAATTTATTCTCAAACTAAATCCTACGAAGTGTGCTTTTGGTGTCACTTCTGGAAAGCTCTTAGGATACATAGTTTCAAAGAAGGGCATTGAAGTTGATCCAGCTAAAGTAAATGCTATCATGGAAATGCAACCTCCAAAGAATATTAGTCAAATGAGGACATTGCAAGGAAGAGTTCAATCTATCAGAAGATTCATATCACGACTAGCAGACATATCACAACCTTTTACAAAAACATTACATAAAGGTGTGACCTTTGCATGGAATGAAGAATGTGAGAATAACTTTAACCATATCAAGAAATATCTATCAAATCATCCTATCTTGATGCCTCCCATTCCAGGGAACCCTTTGATCTTATATGTCTCCACTACAGATACATCATTGGGGGCATTGCTAGCACAACATGATGAGAACAAAAAGGAAAGAGCTATATACTATATCAGTAGAACATTGGTTTAGTATGAGAAGAACTATTCAATGGTTGAGAAAGCTTGTCTAGCTATGATCTTTTCATCATAGAAATTGAGACATTATATGTTAGCTCATACCACACATTTGATAGCTAAAATTGATCCACTCAAGTACCTACTAAGCAAAGCTGCCCTCACGAGTAGATTGGCTAAATGGGTCATGCTTTTAAGTGAATTTGACATTGAATATGTTGAGAGAAAAGATATAAAAGGATAGGTTATTGTTGATCAATTAGCAGATGCACCTATGATTGATGATACACCAATGCAAATGGAATTTCCAGATTCCTCTATCATGACTCTTTCTTCTAGAGAATGGCATTTATTCTTTGATGGCTCCTATACACATAATGGATCAGGAGTAGGCATATTATTTATAACTCCTCAAGGATACTCAATCCAAAAAGCATTCAGATTAAAGTTCCCTTGCACAAATAATATTGCAGAATATGAAGCCCTCCTTAATGGCATGAAACTAGCAATTGAGTGGAAAGTGACAAAGCTACACATTCATGGAGATTCTCAACTTGTTATCCATCAAGTCAATGATGTGTATCAAACTAAAGATGAAAATCTCATTCCTTATAAGAGAATGGTAGATGATTTAAAGAAGTATTTCATATCAATCACATTTGACCAAATTCTTAGAATAGAGAATAAGGCTGCCGACACAATGGCAACATTATCTACTTTATTACAGTAGCCTGAACATGAGCTGTGCTATAAGTTCCTAGTGGAAGCACTACCTTATCTTTCATATGATTCCCTCAAAACCCAAATGATCTACAATATTGTTGGTCATGATTCATCCAGATAAAAACACCTATTTTCCTATCTCCAAGACCAAATCATTCCTGATACCTTCAACTGCCATGAAAAGAGATACCTTATCCGTAATGCCTCCTGATATGTCATCATTGGTCACGATCTATACAAACAAGGACTAGATGGTACGCTACTTAGATGTTTAGAATGGGAAGAGTCTCA
Source organism: Chamaecyparis obtusa (assembly GCA_027943335.1). NCBI lineage: Eukaryota > Viridiplantae > Streptophyta > Pinopsida > Cupressales > Cupressaceae > Chamaecyparis > Chamaecyparis obtusa. The sequence continues at coordinate 1,102,391 of BSBK01003670.1, read as the reverse complement.
ATGTGTGTTAAAGGAAGTCCATGATGGTATTTGTGGGTCACACTCAAACAGTTTAACACTAGCTCAAAAACTTATTAGGGCTAGGTACTATTGGCTGGAAATGGAGAAAGAGTCTATCAAGTTTGCTAAGAACTGTCAAAAGTGCCAAGTGCAGGGCAGCTTAATTCATGCTCCAGGGAGAGATCTAATTCCCTTTACTACACAATGGCCTTTTCACCAATGGGAATTTGATCTTATACGAGCTATACATCCTCATTCTTCTAATGGACATACCCATATAATCACAGCTACATATTATTTTACAAAATGGGTAGAAGCAGTCCCTTTGACACAAGCAACTGGAAAACAAATATCTATGTTCATATTGAACTATATCATATGCAGATATGGGATACCTCATTCCATAATCATAGATAATGGTGGAAAATTCAATAACAAAGATCTAGATGATTTATGTGCTAAATTCAAGATTACACAACATTGGTCATCTATCTACTATCCTTAAGGGAATGGACAAGTAGAGGCTTCTAACAAGAATCTATTGAAAATCTTGCACCGTATAGTTAATAAAATAGGAAGAGACTGGCATCTCATGATCAATCCAGCTCTCTAGGCCTACAGAACAAGTATCAGAATGCCTACTGGGGCTACACCTTTCACTTTAGTTTATGGGTCTGAAGCGGTCCTGCCTATTGAGGTTGAAATCCCATCACTAAGAATCAAAATGCATGGTCTAGTAACTGATGATGACTACAGAGTGTCTAGATTGCAAGAACTTGAACTACTAGATGAGCATAGAAAAGTAGCATATGATCATCTTAGAGTATATCAGAAAAGAATGTTTAGAGGTTACAACAAGAAAGTTAGACACAGAGAATTTTAGGTTGGTGATCTAGTCTTGAGAGAGAATCCTAAAAATCAATCACATCAAGAATGCAAGGGGAAGTTTGAACCCAACTAGTTGGGTCCCTTTGTTATCATTGCTACTTTTGGCTCTGGTGTTTATCAACTCTCAATGACTGAAGGAGAACAACTCTGAGAACCAATCAACATTTTCCATTTGAAGAAATTCTATGCCTAAGGCATTCAGTCTATGGTAAAATGTAAAATTGGAAAAATTCCTAAAACAATGAACATCTTGGTGAAAACCTAGCAATAGGTGCCTTGATGATTCACAAAAAAATAAAAAAATTTCAAAAGTACAAAAAAAATTGAAAAAATGAAAAATACAAAAAAATGAGAAAAAGAAAAAAAAAGTGCCTTGGTGAAAACCTGGAAATAGGCGCCTTGGTAGCAAAAATAGAATCTCTTCCAAGATGGTGAGAACCTAGCAAATGGGCGCTACTTGTTTCAAAATGCTCCATCTATCAGCACAATCTTGGTTTTTCCTAGCTTTTAGTCTTGCTTTAGTTTGTACGTATTTCCCGGTTTGTTTTCGCATTCATGTTTTCAATAAGTCAGTCTGTATACCAATTAGCTCAAGTGTCTGTATCCAATCAATGTTCAAACTTGGGGGCAATCAAAGTCATATCCTATGGCCTCTGATGTATCTTAGACATATCATATTCGGTCAGAGTCCTTTGAAGCTTCATTTGAGTCTATCTGTCTGTCTTGTCTCCAGAAAGGATTTTGCATCTACAACAATGCAATCAGACATCAAACACAAACTAAAAACAATCTATGATTTTCATGTTTTTATCTCCTTGTATGCTTACTGATTCACATTGAGATTTTTGGCATATTGTGTCCCTTCAAGTTCTTCGATGATGTCCTTTCTAGGATTTAGAGAGTGATGACTAGGGGCATAATCTTTTCTTTGTCTTCTGCTTGTATGTGAAAATCTAACAACTTTGGAAATTCTAGATTGAAATGGTGTCTGACTATAAGAGCCTCTATCTCAAATTGGATGGCCATGCGTACCTCAACCATTGATACCCAAAAAGTTCAAGGAAGTTTGATCTAACTATTTTTGAGTGAGTTCTTTCTCCTACTATGAAATGCGATCTTACCTAAGGATGTGAACGATAAAGGGTCACTACGGGTAATTCACATTGGATTTAGAATGATCTCTTGACTGTTTGATGTGTTTTTAATGTAAGGCATATTCAAGTCATCACAATGTTTATGTTTTGATGCTTATACAAATTGCTATATCAAAATGGACATGATATGCAAGTCATCTTGGCACTTATGCCTTGATGCTTATATCTAATCTAACATTCCGAAAACAAAATCAATATTCATATATCCATGGTTGCCTAACCAGTGGGTGTTCTATTGATTCCTGCACATACAAATCGATATTCATATGTCTATAGTTTCATAACTAGTGGGAATTATATTGATTTATTTGGTTACCTAAAAATTCAATGATGAGAATGACCGGCACATGATTAGTGACTAGGTCCTAGGTCTTAGGTTGCATTTCATTCTGCATGTCTCTTTGCATTTTGCAAGTTTGCATGATCTCACAAATGGCTAAATGAACTTCAATGCTTAAAAAAATTCTTCAATTGCCTATTCAAATCTAACAAGAGCTTAAACCTAACTCGAAGGTCTCTTCATAGACTCGCAAGTAGTTATCTTTCTGGGTTAAACATCCTTTTGACATAAGACTGAGTACTTGTCTTCATCAATACCTACAAAACATATCATGTGTATCATTGCATTTACATATCATAATCACCTTTTGCATTACAATTCATCCATGTGCATAAGCATAAATCATACATACATCTTTCCACAATCAAATACATTTTCATAACATCCATACATATGAAAGAAATCATTGCATTTGCATATATCCATACATACATTCTACACTAATCATAGCATAATCATCACATGATATCATCATAAATTGAAACATGACAAGTACAAATGAAGTCACAATCAAAATATCGATCTCATATATATATCAAAAATCTCAAACTAGTCAAGGGTGCACTACTGGCACAGTGTACAAAAGAATACACTCATGTGAGCTATCAGAGAGAGAACAATATATCAAATGATCAAAAAGAGTACAGTATATCAGAACATATCAAAACAAATCAGCTATCAGCATGATCCTCTACATCTGGTGGAGGAGGAGGTGGTGCATCTGGTACTACCTCTACTCTAGGTGCTCTGGTTCCCTCTAATGCCATCATGTACTATGAATAGGAGGGAACTCTTTGTGTAGTAGGAACAACTATATAATATGTGGACACATAGTAAGCTGCCCATGAGATCTGATGAATCACCTCTGCCTATAATCTTTGTACCTCTACACATAGCTTAGTCTGATGTCTATCTACCTCTATGTATCACTCCTCCCATCAAGCACTATGCACCTTTAGGTCCCTGACCTGTGCACTGAGTCATCTGATAGTCTCCTATGGAGTAGGAGGGACAATAGGATCAACGTCTGGCATCTTAGTATCTGGGGGAGCCTACTCAGTGGTCTCTTCCCTCTGTGCCTTATGGCATCTAATCTCAACACCTAAATCAAATCCAGTATCATCTTGTAGGGGATCAGTATCTCCACCTATCACCTGCTTGGTTGCTAGTACCTCATTAGCTGAACCAACTCCACCTAATGTACTACCCTCTCCCCTAGTCCGTCTATGAGAACTGAAAGATCTGCCTATTGTATAACTAGTGGGATGAGGGGGCCTCATCTATCTTGATGGTCTCTAGGGTGGAGCCATCACTCTGGGTCTCAGAGGTGTGGGATATATCATGGGAGCCTGTGTAGGTCTGGGACCCTATCCCATCGGAGTACCTGTAATGTCCATCGCCTCCTCCATGGAGGGTATCAGCTCAATCAGATTAGAAAATCTATGAATGGGATGGTTAGCAAGCCAAGAAATGAATCCATTAGTAACACCAACATCCAATACATCTGGTCTATACTCCCAGTCCCTACCAACAATAGCACTATACTCCTATGAACATAAAGCATAAGAGAGCCTCTATGTCCATCCAAGTCCAATCTCACACCTTATTTGTGCATATGTAGCATAATCCTTAGGGGCATCTTGTACTCACCCATACTACTGCCAGACCCTGGTAATAAGGAATCTCTCTATAGTGGAGGATGACCTCCCAATCAGTACACAGCTCTGGAAAAAGAAACTAAACTGCTCTCGAGTAGTAGGCCAAGGCTCAATGGCTACATATGGTCTCCAGTGCACAAATGCCATGACATCAAGGCATCTCCTCCAGTACTTAGTGTGGCCCATCCATCCCTATATAACATATCTGGCATATATATAAATGAAAAGCTCCTGAGGCTACCTCTATGAAGTACATATAGGTCTCAACACTAGGATATGCTCCCAAGCCCATATCTGTAAAACTAGAGCTCCTGCAGCAAAAGACTTTCTCTCTTGATACACTACCTCATGCATCTCGAAGAACATGTGAGCTAATAGACACTAACCCCAGGCCAACTCAGAGGGAGTGGCCATCAAATGTGCTACCATAGGGGCCTAGCCCTTCAAAAGACCATTCTACTGACGGTCAGACATGATAATACCACCAATCATCCCAGCAATGATGCACTCCAGCCGGTGTGTCTGTCCATATCTCTGCACTAAGGTCTCCCAAGAAATGGAAGTAGTCATCTAAGTATCATCTCCGAAGAGACGTCTGAAAGCTAATAGGCCTGACTTCCCTGAACTCACATACTCTGGTCGTTGGCCTGCATGGAATGGAATGCGTAGTATATGATACACATCCTCAGGGGTAACAGTGATCTCCCCCATCGACAGGTGGAATGTCTAGGTCTCCGAGTAAAATCTCTCAATCAGAGCAGTCAAAAGTCTATGATTTACCCTAATCTCGAGTAAATGTATCAAGTGCTCAAATCCACAAGAAGCAAGGTGGACCCTCATAGGGTCTGGCAATGACACACATAATCTCTACGTAGCAGGATGAGAGATCCATACATGTACATCTGGATATATGACCTAAACAGTACAGAAACAAGGAATCCTATCAGTAATTAGGTCATAGAATAGGTTACAAGGGCGGAAATGGGGTAGTTCAGTATTTCAGAAGGTAGGTTAATAGGTCAGCAATCAGGCTAAGAGATCAAAAGAATCAAAAATTTGACCTAATACTGAGTTTTAAGCTCACTGTTTTCCATACGACACTTCAGACTGGCATGAAAAGTCATACGAGTTTCTACGTCATACCATACAACAAAGCATAGTGGCATGACAATGAATCCCTTCTTGTACAAGTTATGAGGGTCCCGATGAAATGTCATATGACTCATGGGTCCCTCTGATACGAGTCGTGGGGACTTATGAGACGACAACCTATCTACAGTTGAAAAGTCATACGAGTCCCGCTGGGGAGTCGTATGAGTTTTCATGCATGCAAAATTCAAAAATAAAAAAATGTATGAAACATTGCTAAAATCCTATAAAACATGGAAAAATTGAATTTTTTTAGCAAAGCACAGAGGTCCACCTACCGGATGTACATACTATTGAGGTCTCTGGTGTCTCCAGTTGCGCTCAAATCGATGCAAACTCACAAGTACCTTTGGTTCTGCCACTTTTTTTGACATTTTTGCTTAGAGGGCTCCACAAATTTTTCAAAGTCAAAAGGTTGAAATGAATTGAAAATAACCCTTCCGGCCTTTATATAGCTTTTGACCTAATTTTCAAAAGTGCTATGTTTTTCATGAAAATTGCACCCCTAGCTAATTTCGACATTCTGAATCCATTTTTGGGATCAAAATCAAAATTTGAGATCATTTACTATGTCAAAATCACAATTTAAAATTTTCAGACCTAGGACGATCTACTGCTTGCATCATCGACCTTCACTCATCACAGAAATCTAGTATTCAACTTAACTGATTATCTTCCATCAAACTATCAAAAAATCAATTTGGTCAACTGATGGTCAAACCTAGTCAAACTTGGTCTTCAGGGCCTCCAAATGATGCAGAATGCATTTTCAAACGTGTTTAACCACTTTTCAAATCAATTAACATGCTTCTAAACCATATAACACTGACTTTTCTTGTTAGATTTCAATTTTTATCCCGAAGGGGGCATGGTATTTCATATCATTAAAAGTCTATAATCTAAATTTGAAATCATATCTTTCCTCAGTAACCAAGACAACAACCATGTCTACTTGCTGATTCATAAAATAAAATAAAAAAGATGTCATCGCTTGGGGCAAAGCAATCATCACTTGGGGCATATCAGATTCATAGAGATCCATATCAATCTAGTATTCTCCTAATCTTGTAAACTATATCAATCTTTTGTAGCCATTGGTTCATTAGTGTTATTTCCTTGGTTCTTCCTAACTGAAGGGTTCAGATGTGATACCAATGTGATTCTTATCGACAATTGGGTCTGGAATCGGTCACTCACTTCTTCACAATCATAAGGTTCAGAATCAGGCATTTTGACACTTTTTCACAATCATCAGTTCATTTGCTATTATAGTTAACATTATCTTTGGTCATTCAGGAGCTATTATCTTCATATCAAATTCAATCAGTTTCTGTCTCATATCAATTTAAATTTCAAACATCATACACAGACTGTCTTTGAACCACTTCACTTCACATAGCAATTCAAAGAGGGGAAAAATGTAATACCCCAAAAATGGGCTATAAGTTCATTAACCTCCTACATCGACAATTCGAACGAAATCGACAACAAAGTCCTAACCTAAGGCACATCTGCACATTATCGAATCTTAATTGATTACCCTAAATTATGCATTGGGGAATATTCCTTATTCCTATTTATCCTAATTATTTGGTGATAAATCTTATTTATCCTAAAGTTTGATTAATTGAATATTTTGAATATTTAATTAATTAGATTTAATACTGCCACTTAATTATTTAATTGGATTTAATTATATTTTATTCCTAAATTGTATTATTTCATTTTGACAATAAATCAAATATCTTATGACTAATTGATTAAATTCTTATTTAATTAATTAATGTCAATTGTCAAATTGAATAATATAGTTTTTCAATAAAAGTTTGATTTAATAATTGATTAACCCATAAATCAATTGTTTTATTTTTAAAATCAGTTAAGTTGAGGATAAATCACTTTATTTATTTATTTAATTCATAATTAATTATGCACATCCAAAAAATAGTTAAACTATAAATCAGAAAATCAATTCAAGTTGTTTGAAAAATAAACTCAACTCTCTTTTGAGTTAAAAGTTGATCTCGACTTCTGATTTAAATCAAAAAGTTATTTTTGCATGTTTTTTTGTGAGTTAACTATCTTTAATGCCTTGTTGACTCAAAAATCAACTAGAGTGATTTATGGCTTTTTCCATGCATCCCCAAAGCCCTGGATTTCTATAAAATCAAGGCTTCAGCTCTTCACAAATCATCTCATAATTTGCAAACTTATGCTAGCGAATTGGTATCTGAAGAATTGAAGCTTCTTTGCAAATCAACAATTTTTGTGAGATCAATCTTGTTTTAGTTTCATATCATTTAGTATATCATTGTTAGATTAATTGCATTTTATATCAGTTTTTCATCTAGAATAGATTCATATCAGTTTATTTCATCTTATTGCATAGAAAAACCAAAAATATAGATTAATTTGCATCTAATTCATATCTAGATTTTGCATTCAAATCCTTCGTTTAGGTGTCGTCAAGGTCACTGATCTCGGTCCAATCTGAGAATACATACTCGCACCTACTAGAAGGCAGTAAATTGCCTGGTTAGATTAGTTTTCAATTACTTGCACGATTTTGATTTTAAGCTAACCTCTAATGTTTTACTGAAGTGTTGTGTCTACAGCTAGGTACAAAATTCACACACACAGTACCCATCGTATGTTTGTTTTCTTTAAAACCAAGAGCCAATTAACATGACACTCTTTCTAATGGACTTATTTTGTGTTCTAAAAGTTGGGAGAGAAAAACACTATCTACCCTTTATGAAACATATATTTACATATCAGTTCTATGTGATTAGTAAACAAAAGGGAAATGTTGTTGAAAATCGTAACTTCTCTTGTTTGAACAAATGTCCTAGAATTTGATTCAATAATAGAAAGTAGTCAGTAATGTGTCCTCTTTTCAAACAACTGGGTTTTTTTATATACCAAGGAATGTGTGATTAGGAAAATTTTGACTTTTTATAGACATTTTTAATATTGTTGTTCTCTAAGATGTGCATTTTGTATAGAAAATAACTTTCAATTAATGTGGTTCCAGATTAGTTAAAAGGTTAGAAATGATCTTAATATTTTAATGTTTCTTAGAGAACATGCGTACGAGTTATATAATCAATGAGAGAATGGCAGTGAATGATGTTTCTGATTTATATGCAAATGTGTCTTTCAACTTAAAATGGATTTAGAAGGATAGTTTTTCCTTATTCCATGTGTGTTTTCTTTTGTTTTGGAAGGGTTTTGAATGTGGGCAATCAAGGAAGGGTATAAATTTCATTTCATTCTATCTGCCAGTAGAAATATGGTATTTCAATGCTTTGGCCAAATCAGTTTGCATGTGTTTTCTTAAATATGTTGGTTATGTTTCATCTCCCTGCCACATCTTTGATTAGTTATACTAAGTTATATGTGATGGTATTTAGTTTCATGACTGCACCAGATCCATCTGATCCACCAGTATCAGGTTTCTAGGCTTCTCAGTCAGGGTCGACGTTCTCTTCTTGTCAGGATGAGCCCCGAGGGAGATAAGCACTTTGTGGTTGGGCAGAAAAAGTGCCTAATCCACACTCCTATCTTGAGATAGTAGATATATATATGTCTAATGGATTAGGAGACTGGGAATTCCAGATGGACAATTGTTCGGTGACACTTTTGTGTCATGTATTATGATTGACCTTCACTATCTTGTATTTTATGTGCTATGTATTGATGCATGTATATTGTACTCGATAATCGATGAGAATGTTGACAATCTTTAACAATTTTTTATGTAACTAATTCATGTATTGTTGTGATTTTAAGATGTACTTGATGCTTGATGTGTATGTTAGCATCTCTTGATGTATTTGATTTTAATCATTTTTTATTAGATGCAATTTAGTGAGTTCAACAACATGGTCGATACAATTTTCCTTGTTATATGGATTCATATATTTTACTTATGTATGAAATGGAAAATTTATTTGCCTAGTCTATGTAATGATTCAACTCTTGACCTATATGTTTGAATTTATGCATTTTATGTTATTTTCTTATGTGGAAATATTTATTGAAAACTAGTCTTTACATATAGTATCAAAGTTGAGTTTAAACTCTAGGGCCTTGGTCTGCTTGTTGCCAAAGTTGCATATTTTTTCTTGGTGCAGGATCTAAGCACTCACCATGAATACTAGGCATACTAACATAGTTGGATCTAGTAATGGTCCAAATGATGAGCCTAATGAGAGGATAGATCAAATCTTATCTCTTTTAACTTAGAAGGGGGCCCTCTAAATGTAGTAGGGTGATCATATGGATCATCTTGAACATGATTTGAGGGGTATGCGAAATGAGAACACTCGTGATGAAAGGTAGAGGAAGAGGGAAGAAGATCTTAGAATAGAGGCTTAGAGGAAGTTAGAGGAGGATAGAAGACATGAGGAACAAAAGTAGAGAGAGGCTAACCATAGCGCTACAAATACAACTAATAACAGGGGCAGAATAGCCAAAGAGATCAATAAGGACTTGAAAAAGGTCTCTCTTCCTACTTTCAATGGTAACACCATTGGTGATGATGCATAAGCATGGATTATTTCCATGGAGAAATATTTTTAGATACAGAGTCTATCAAGTGAGTCTAGGGTAATGTAGGGTGCTTTCTAGCTGATTGGGGAAGGTGTCACATGATGGGATAACAAAATAGTAGAGAAAAGGTTACAACCAGAAGAGATCACCTGGATTTTCTTTAGTTTTTTTGTAAGAGGTGGCTACCTTAGTTGTACTTCGACGGGTGGATGGTTGAGTTCCATAATTTGATTCAGGGAGTTAGGACACTTACATAGTATCATGAGAAGTTTTTCCACTTACTAAAATATGTTCCCCTATACCAGCAAGACGGATGATTTAAAGCTTGTAAGTTCATTATGGGATTGTGTCATGAGGTGGGTGTCAATGTTGACATGCATAACCCTAAGACGATGGACCTTTATTATAGAAAGGTCATCAAACATGAAGAAAAACTACAACAAATGCCCATAGTGAGTTGTAACTAAAGACCCAACACAAGGTAAGTGCACCAAGATGGTGTGCAAAAAGGAGGGTATAAGTGGCCACTTTTTTTTTCTAAAATCAGGTAAACCCCAACTTCAAAGAGAAATTGGAGGGTCTTGCACTCAAAATTAGAAGATGTGTAAAGAATAAGAATTGTAGTACTTCAAATCTAGTTTCTAAAATACTAAAGTTTTTTTACAAACGGGTAAGATTAAGAGGGTCAACCCCTCTGCACATGAAAAAATATTCTTGATTTTTTCATAAAAATATAACATAGATGTTTTCATGTGCTCAACAAAAGATATAGTTAGATTTAGTATTTTGAAAAACCGTTTGGTAGGATGGTAGGTAAGATTTATATCTAGAAGTTGTGTATTTTTTTGTAATTTTTTATTGAGTACTTTTTTTTAAAAAAAAATTTAAGTGACCACATCCTGAAAATATGGTACATGTTTGTTCGCTTGGCATAACTTGCATCAAAATAATTGAAAATACAATTTTCTTTTTTTAAAAGTGTATAGATTCAAGTTTAGAATAGTAATATGTAATTTATTTTGCAATTGGTCAAGTAGATCAAAAGTTATTAAAAAATAGTAAACATATGTCTATGAGGCCTGTCAAGACACTGGTAAAGAAAACTAAATTTCACTATATTAATGTTGTCCAAAAATTGAAAAAATTATATGGTTAGAAAGATGAGAAGACATGTGAGATTATGGTGGTAATTTTAGAGATACCCAATTGATCATTTGTAAACCTGATGATGATGAATTTGATAAATCATGTTGGAAGATGAAAAAGTGTGTTAAGGGATGAAAATGGAGGGGAAATGGGCTTGCAAGCCTTAGGGTCATTTTCCAACCCTCTTACCAAGCCAAAACCTGTATGGGTTTTGATGTACAAAATAACCTACATGGGTTTTGAAAAAGAAAAAGTACCATTCAAATTTTTACATAACCCGTGCAGGTTATGTAGAAATAAAACCATCATTTTGAGCTTTAGAAAACTTGCACGGGTTATGAAGACAAAAATGTATGCTTGTAAACTTAGAATTTACTACACATATGTATAGAATACATATATAATATGTGTTTATGATGTATCTATGCATATATATAGTTATATATAAATATATTTATATAGATATATGTATATATGTTTGTATGCATGCATGTCTCTCCTTGTTTCATCTATCTCATCTTCATTCCCCCATCACCATCTTTGTCAATTCAGAGATCTAATTATCCTCTTTGAGCTCTATCTCATCTCTCTCCCCCTTCCAGTTCTCTCTCTCTCTCTCTCTCTCTCTCTCTCTCTCTCTCTCTCTCTCTCTCTCTCTCTCTCTCTCTCTCTCTCTCTCTCTCTCTCTCTCTCCTCCCACTCTCCTTATCATATGTCTCTCCTCTTCCCTCTCTCCCCTCCCTTCCTTCCTAGGTTCCTATTTTATAGAACTCATATAGGTTATGGAAAAGTAAATGTTAACATTTTCCTCATAACCCATACGTGTTATGAGAAAATATATATAATATATTCTCAATGACCTAGAAACCAGCACTACAAGTTGTTTGAAGCTCCCACTGCTCTGTTTGGCATTAACTTTTGAGATAGTAACAGTCAGGTTTACATTTTTATTTTTTTTCTTTGAAATGATTGATTTGTTTTATTTTTTGTTTTTTTCTTTAGATTATAATAAAATGATTCTATTTTTTGTTTTCTTTCTATTTTATTGTAGATTTTCATCATGATGTTATGTGTAGGAAAATCAATAATAATGCAATGGGAAAGAACACAAGAGGAAAAAATGAACAATGAGAGGCAATAAATATAATACAAAGGGAGTGTATGAGGAAGTTACGTAGAGGTACATCATCTAATGAACCTAATGAAAGTGATGAACATGCACCAATCCAAATTGACATGATAAATGTACCTAATACACCAAATTCAAATGATCAACATGCACCAATTCAAATGCACGTGATGAATGCACCTAATGAATGTAATGACCATACTCCATTTCAAATCAATGTGATGAATGGACGTAATGAATTTGAATAAAATACACCACTTCAATTTGATGAGATTAATGCACATAATGCACGTAATGAAAACCAAGAGCATGCACGTATCGTAACACCTCCTAGAGTAATTTGTAGAAAACCAAATTTTCTAATTGAGATTGATGAAAATATTGTGAGGCCAATGCATGATAAAAATTTTGAAACAAATTGTAGAAGAATGGTTAAAATAATTTGGAATAACTATTTTAAAAATTTCAACCCAAGTGGAAGATGCAAATTAGTTGTTGAAATGATTAAAAATCTAAAATTTAGAGAGACAATGAGAATTTTGGGGTTAAGAAAAACCAAAAATAGTAGTGAAAGAACTATTGTGAGAAATATATTTTATGCATACCAAGCCACTGGTATGAAAGCAGGTAAAAAAGATGCTAATGTTACTCAATGTGTCCTCACATCAACCATAATGGGAAAGGAAATGAAAAAATCTTTTGTAATAAGCAAGAAAACAAATCATTAAGGATAAGTAGAACAACATTATGCAATGCCTTAGAGAGGTGAGAGGAAATTGGGGATCGTAACAATAATTCTCTTTGGGAATTCTCAAGTAGACTCCCACACAAGGACAAGGTTTTTGTTGATGCACTATAAACGTTAATTGACAAATTTTCGCATGAAAACACAAGGGTTTCACCCAACCAAAGAGATGTTGTTAGAAGGTGAATTAGAATTAAAAATCATGAGCCAAATCCAAAAAACTATTTAGACATGACTCAAACACAATTTATGTTGGAATTAGGAGAGATAGGGTACTGAGAGGGGAGGGGTGAATCAGTGCCCACAAAAACTTTAACACATCAACCTTTCAAATCTACAACAACAAATAGTAGTAACCTTGCAAAAAAACTTGTATCTAATTCATGTATCATTCATCCATTCAACTTGTGAAAGTAAATAACATGAAATCAACAATATAATAGTCCCATAACACAAGTATTTTGGTAATGCAGAAACCCTTGTTAGAAGCTAAAAACTACGGTGGGGATGACACCCACAAATTCTTCACTACTACAAATAGAAAAGGTTTTCCTGTTAGGGCTACAAGTTTTGATCACTTCTAGTGATCTTAACTTGTTAGGAGTAAAATATTAGATCAACTAGATCTACCTAGTTATAGGATTTTAGAAACACTACTTGAGTGTGCACTTGGTTAAGAGATTTAAAAAAAGACTGTCAAGTTTACTCTGTTAGGAGATTTTACCAAAACTCTATTACAATGATTAGAAAGAAATAGGTAACTATCTTCTAATGACAACTTATATTGTTTGATATAGATCAATAAAGTACTAAATATATATCACCTTTACTATGATGAATCTCTACTCTGAACTACTCGGTTAGCCTACTCTAATTCTGCTTAATCGGATTTCCTCTGAATATTGATCTACTTTGTCAACCGATAATCTTGAAGGTTGGCTAGTGCTTCAAGTGCTTCTTCACTCATACATCAATTCACAATAAAATGGTGTAAACAAACAAATATATAGCATACTACTTTATGCCGCTTATACAAATTTAGGTTTCAACAACTTAGAGAAAAACCCTAAGATCTACGGTGTACAAAAATAACCTAGATCTAACATTTACAAATGATCTTCAACAATAAATGATCCTTGATCTTGGTAAAACATTTTTTGATTTTGTTGTAACCATTTGCATAGAAGAATGTGCCATTCCTGATTACTATGCCATTTTATGTGATCCTCAATAAACACTGTAAATACTGCTCGGTAATTACTTTGATGCTCAATGTTTACTGTCTCTCAGTGTCGGTGTCTGATGCTCGGTAAAACTATCTAGTGCTTGGTAAGAAGACTTAACCAACTGGCTTGTATTGCTTACAGTTAGTGACTAGGTTCATTTAAGTAACCGATTGATGTCTTTGATAACCTTCGATACTAATGACAATCATTAATGCTCAATAGAGATAGCAATCTCCCCCTTTGGCATTAGTATCAAAACTTGAGTGTATATAGACCTTATGTCTCAAAACTTATATCTCCACCATATACATATACATATCAAAAAATTTATAAATACTCCCCCTTGGTGCATGCTCTAGTAAAGTGTAGTATACTTAGCAAAAAGTTACATATTTGGCATAAACATGTTATCCCCCTTTATCTTCATCTTCTATATACATGTTTTCCCCCTTTTTGATATTAATGCCAAATAGAAAAAAATTTATACTTACAACTTGTCAAAAATGTGCTGATGGGTTTTCTTCAATGACTCCAACAGGTTCTCCCATTCCTCTTTCAAGTTGGTGAGAGCAATGTGATCAAGACCAACTTGTGCATGCATGTCAAATATGTTTTCCAACATAGAAATCTATGGTGTTGCAACAAGCATTTGTGCCCTGACAATATTTTTCTCAAAAAATTTCAGGTATGGAAGGAGTTATGTCTGCAACTTAGTAACCTAATCAGTTATCCACTCTTCTTGCTTCTTGAGATTTTCTATCAACCGCCTAAGTTCTTGAACTCTGAGTATATGCTTTGAAAAAGCTTGTGGCTTAGTTGTAGCTACATTTTCACTGACTGTGATTTCATTCTCAAATTGTTTAATCTTTTCACTGATCTCTGTAGTGAATGTTCTGACAGTGCATAGCTTAAACAAGATTTGGCAAATAGAATTAGTAATACACTTAATCTTAGTTATTACCTCTAAAATTTTAACCTTGTTAATAGCCACTTCTTGGTTGATTCTCTCGGTAAGTTTATCTTGAATCTTGGACTCTACCCTTTCCTCTATTCTTTTATCAGCTTTAATATCTGGTTCATTTATCTTCTCGATAAGTGTAGCAAGTTGATCCATGATCAAAGTATCTTCATTTATGTTGACCTTAGGTACTACCTGTTGTAAGATAGCCTAAACATTCTCTAATAATTCCTTGTTCTTATTCTCTTTCTTTAACTTCTCTTGTGATGCTTTTCTTGTGCATAATTCCCCATATTTTTTCAATTCCTCAAGGCTAAGGGTCCTCAGGTCACAGTCAGGTATCACAATGACTTCATCTAGAGTGACCGGCCCTTTTCCTTTCTTATTCTTCTTCTTCTCCGGTGCAAGTGGTGACTTCTTGGCAATGGTGACAACAACTTTGTCTTATGCCTTCGGAGTGTTCTTCCTAGTTGACACACTATCTTCCTTCTTCTAATCCTCGGTAACCTATGTGTCAATTGAATGAGGTGGAGCCTCAGATGTGGTGTCAGGTGGGGTATCCTCAGTTGCCTTAGGCTCTTCTTGTGCCTTTGTCTATGTTTCAGTAGCCTCTTTTCTTTAAGGCTCATTTGTCTCTGTAAGTATCTCGGTGCTTTTTTCCCGTATTGTATCTTTAGGTTGCTCAGGGTTTGAGCCATCGGGTTGTTCCTAAGATAGAATCTCTACAGCTTCAACAAGTACATGAATCTCACCTAGTAGTGATGGAAATGCACACTCGGTAACTTGTGCTTCATCCTGTGTGTTGTCTTGTGCATTATTCACATCATCATCTTCGTCCCTATCATCAGGATCACCATTTTTTATGTCCTCAATGAGTACATCCTTGTCATTTGTATCCTCAATCTGAATCACTTCTAGATTTGGTGCATCCTATGAACTATTCTTAATTTCTTGACCAATTGTTGTATCAATTACCTTGATAAATGATACCTTTGACTCTTTATTCTTCTTTGCTACATTATCCTCAATGAATATTCCTTTACCTTTTGAACTTTGTCTCTTTTTAGAAAAATTTTGAAATGCAACCTTCTCATTATGCTCTCTGATAGCCAAAATTGAACTCCAGATAAGTTGACTAGACTCATCAAGATCTGCCAAATTTTCATCTATTATTTGCATAGCTCAGTGCTTGACTTTGAATCTCTGCACATAAGTATCCATAAGCTCTTTAATCTCATCAAGAGATAAGTCTGGTGCAATTGATACAAGGGCTTGTTCCTTCATCCTCTTCTTGGTGTCCAAGGCATATGACCACTTTTGATTTATTCAGTCCTCTAATGTCTTGGGCAGTGATAATTCAAACTCTAGTGGAACTTGTTTGAAGCGTATCATCATCTGGATGACTGCTTCCTCAATTTTGTTTTGGTCTTCATTTGACATATTGTCAAACTTACTAAGTTCTGGATCTGCAAGATTTCCATTCTCAATTATATCTTCAATAAGCTCATCAATTGTCCTGTTCTTATTAATGACAACCTTTAATTGATTGTTGTCATCTCTGTCATCCTCAAGGTCTTCTCTTATCAATTTTCTCCTTTTCTTCAATGCCTCTACTATAGCCTTGGGTCCTTTGTTTACATAATTCTTTGTCGGTGTAGTAACCTTTCATTTTGCAACCTTCACAGCTACCTTTTTTTGTGGTGGTGAAGCTGCAGTTGATGACCTTGTGCATGCACCTATTTGCACTGGCAACTGCCTCTTCTTTGGAGCTTGAGTGGGAGAAACTGGTATTGGTTCTTGTTCTTCTTTAGACTTAGTTTCTTCACTGTCATATGGTTTGTCAGCCAATATTAATTGACCTTCAGTTTTAGTCTCAACCGGTGACTCCTTAGATGGGTCAGATTCATTCCCAAACTTCTCAGATAAAAACTTCTTCATTTTCTTTGCTTTCCTTGTCATTTTACTGATGACCAAGCCTATTTTAATTCTAGTCTTAGCTTCTTCAAAGGTTCCAAACCTTTTAGCCTTTGTGTCCTTCGGTAATGCTAGCAGTGCCTTAATAGATTTTAAACTGAAATCGTGATCCATTTCATAGCCCATAGGTGCTAGCCATTTTATTCTTGACTCAACTACTTTAATTATAGTGTGGTCAATGTTCACTAAGAAACAAATGTCCATCTCATATTTTTCAACCAATGAACTCAGAATTCTACTTCTTTAAATTCATCTTTACTTTAAAATCTTCAAAATAACTATTTATTATATTCTCAACATTATCTCCCAGACCTTTCATAATCTCAAAAATTTGTGAATTGATCAGTGTGTCATCTATCCAGTCAGTGTGACCGATAGAGGGAAAGAATTTCTAGAGATAGAAAAATAAACATACAAGTAATGATCCAAACTTACAGGTATTGGAATTCTATGTCCTTATTATTTTCATTTTTTCTTCAACCTATCTCAGTAGTAGCTCAGCAAGGTCTATCTAATGACCCTTCTTTATCAATTTTTGAACCATGTCGACTGCGCTATAGGTTACATTGTTTAACCTTCTCGACTAAAATATCTTGTACCCAATCACATGTGCTATGAACTTAACTTCAGGATCTACTATAGATTAAAAAAAAATTAGTGCTCTACCATCCCATGCTGCACCAATATTCTTTTCAACATCAGCTTGGGATGAGCTTTGAAATTCTTTGGCTTTATTGGTAGTAGGGTAGCCAGTAACCCTGCTAATCATTATTTTTGTAACCTTGATTGGTTTGTCTAGCCAGAATGTGCCCTCATGATAGCGGCTCAACACAACCCTAATCCATTCATTCTTAAAATTCTTTAGGAAATTTAGGGCATTTGTAAGACCAAGTGATTCAACAATTTTGTGCTCTGGTTTCAGTTCTATTTTCTCATCACAAAGTGCCTGATACGCAACATACATATAGAAATCACCTATTTCCCTAATTTTACAGTGTATGTATGATCGTATGTCTTTAGTTAGCAAAACCCTAGGTGGGATGCTTGAAAAAGCGCCTGCTGAATCCATTTTCGAAGCAACTTTAGGGTGCAACTTATAAGGTGGTTCTGTTACCCAAAATTTCTCGTTCCATACAAATTTGGCTATAGGCTGGGCTCTATCCAAGGGTCTACATTTTAATCCTGTTGAACATGTTAGCACCTACAAAATTTTTTCATGGCTATATAGTTTTCTCTGGTCTCTACAAGTGTTTTCCCTGCCTCTGGCCTTGAACCCTAGGTTCAAAATTCATATTTCTAGCCGTTGGCAGTAAAAACCCTAATTATCTTGGCCATGCTCTAATTTGTCATTACCTTTTTCAGGCCACTTAAGTGATCTTAAAAGAATGTGCACATTTTATCCTCTTAGTCAGTCACTTAATCTCCTTACTGAAATAGCATATTCCTTTCCTTCCTGCGACTACAAGAAATGCTTTAGTTGTGCAATCTCTCAATGTCCAAAGAATATTCCTTATCTTTTTGAGACTTAGCGATTGCCCTTTGGTCGCCAAATCTCCAAATATGAAGTGGTGGTATATTCTTTGTAGTCACCAAATCTCTGAATCCTCAAGCAGTTAAGTTTTATTCAATGATTTCATGATTGTGTGGTCTCATAGTCTCCTGATCCTAGCGGTTACTATTGCCCAAAATTTCATATCTTTCAATTTTGGCCTCTGTAATTGTCTAGGTCCCTACTACAACTTTTTTCACGTGTGAAGTTGATCCACAAGGTTTCATGCTTTGCGATTTGAACCCCATGTTCTTCAATGTGCCACCATGCTTCAGTTCAGATTGCATCACTTAATTCACAAAGCCCTCAGAGATATTCAAGTTTTAATGTTGCAGGAAATACTCAGGTCGCATTCCAAAAATGTTTAGTGTCAAAAACCCTCTATGTTTTCGACCTTCACTCTGAAAGCTCAGTGTGTTTTTGACCTTCATTCTAAAAACCCTCTGTGTTTTCGCCCCCTTCTATGTTTTGTACTTCTTCCTCTAGCGTCGGCATTTCCTAAGTGCACTACTGCAATCGGTTGGTGGGTCCAGTTGATGTTTTTGACAAGCTGCTAGTGGTTTGTCGCATGGTCACATAGCCCTTTTCGAGGCCATGTGAACATGCGACTAGCTATTAGCCATGCTGAATTAGGACTTGTAGTTTGGTGGTGGGTCTCATTTTTTCATGTTCTCTGGCAGTTATGGGATTTATTCAGTGATTGGGGGACTACGTAGTCACTTAATCTCTTGTCTTCGGTGGTTAAGTGATTTTCATTTAGTGACCTAGCATTTTCACAGTCTCGTGTTCATGCAATCGGGCAGGTGGTTTACGGTCTTGGGTGGTGGTCATTTCTCAGCTGCTGGTGGGTCCTCTAGTGGTGACATGTTTATTTCTTAGCGGTTAGTGAAGTTTGCATGTGGCCTCGTAGATTCAAGATCTACAGTGGTTGCATGTTCGCATGGGATCTTTCGATCCCATGCGATCATGTGACCGCCATGAGATCCTTCTGATGCTCCCAAGTGGTATTGTCATGGGTCTAACCGATGTGTGGTTGGGTTTTGGTTGGTCCACGTGGTTGACAGGTAGAAAATTTGTTGAGCCCGGGTGTCTATGTGGTAGTGATGATAGGTTCTAAGAAGCTTGTTGCATGATTGCATGAAGTCTTTTAGGCTCATGCGATTATGCGACCAACATTATTTTAAGGCAGAGTGGGCCCGAGGTTGGTAGGCTTTACACAGTTGCACAGTTGGAGGGTTTTTGCATGGTCACTGGATGTAGCCAGGGTTAAGAAAAAAGTTAAGCAACTTGGCAACTAAGAGGGAAAATGAACCCAAGGTTAACTTAGTGTTAAGTTTGTAGTAAGGCTTGCGGTGGGTCCGAATGTGCTGACATGTTGATATGCTCACTTCTGATTGGCTCTTGACTGGCGATGTGGACTTTGACCTTTCATAGGGGCTTGTGACTATTTTGGGGATGATCCAAATCATCTGACTTGCTGGGAAAAATGTTATCAATGGCCGAGTTTTAAATGAAGAATTGGTAACCGTTGGGGCCCAAATTTGAAGTCTTTTGCAAGGGTTTTCACCAGTGTTGGATCTAGTTTACATGTGCGAAGAAGAGATAGGTTCTAAGGGGCTTTTCACATGATCACATGCAGCTTTTTTAGCTCATGCGATCATGCGACCAGTGTTTTTTCGAGGCAGTGCGGCCTATTTTTCACGGGCTTTCTTCTGAGGGAGATGTTTGTAAGTGTAGGTAGCTAGAAATTTATGACTTATGAGGACATGTGCAGTTAAGGGAAGATGATGAGGTGGTTTGGCTAGTTGTCAGGGGTTGACTCTTATCCTAGGGAGGTACTAATCAGTGCATTCATGGCATGACTTTGTGCAAAAAAGGAATGATGAATCCAGGTTGTTGTGCCTGCAGGATGATTTTAGTATAGGGATGGGCACGCAAGGATGAATATCTAATCAGCCATGATACTACAGATTTTTATTTATGATCAGTCTTGTTTAACCTAGGGTTGGTTATTCTAATGTAAAATATGTAACCCTGGTTAGTTTTTTGACTCCTGCCTGCGTGTAGTTGAGTGTTGTATATATTGTTTTTTGGAGCCTTTAGTGCTCAGAGTTGGACAATTGTAATAGAAATTCATCTTTCTAAAAGGTCATCTGGGGCATTTTTTCTACCCTCTGGCTTATACAGTTGGATTTCTCCCATTGATAAATAAAAATATTGCAGAGGCAGTTGTGATAATCCTTCATGTCCCTATGCTTCCTTGTCTTTGTTTATCTCTTATTGAATTTAAGTTTATAAATATTTTCAATGGAAATTTAGGGTTCATGATCCCTCTTACTTTTAGCTTATATGTGTACTACTATGTATGATCTGATTTGAATGAGTTTGTGGGTATTCTTCAACCCCCTGTCATTCTATCTCATTCCTGTGCCCTTTTGTTGAAAAGAATGTCTGCTTGCAGGTCATAGGTTGTGTCTAATGTTCAGGCCCTCCTATGAAACACTTATGCAAGCCTCTTTAGTAAGTTGTGACCTATTAGACCTAATTCCTCCATTGGTTTCATTCCTCTATACTAAGATCCAAACCCTAGTTTCAGTGCATCACCTGGTAGGATAGTTTGCTTTCCTGTTATTTCCCTTCCCATGCACTCCTTCTAACCCTTTCCCTTCAAAGTTTACTTTCCTGTTAAGAGAAAACTAAGGTGATAATCCAAGAGGAACCAGCCTAGAACTTGGAGGTTTCATCTTGATTAGCAAAGGTCCCACAACCTTGAGATGATTCACATGTTATACTGAGTTATCAAGACCAAGAGAGCTTGAAACAAAGGCGCAAACTCAGTGTATAATAGTTACATATTTTCTTTCAATGACTTGGTGAACAGTTATATTTTCCTTTTTGTCATGTGATCTCATGATTTGGCAGTCAAGACCTTTAGCATTTAGAGATTGAGCGAGGACCGTTGATGCGATGTTGATCGTGTGGTTGGTGTTGAGTCTCCAGATCTAACTCAAGGTAAAGAAATATTTCTACAACTTTGAGAATGACCTTTATCACATGATCTACAGCTATCTTTATACCACTGAGGAAATGTGCTCAAGGGTTAGTATCATGGTATAACAATGGTCATCAATCTTCATTCCAATGTAGCACTTCATGTTGGTGGGTCCTGTGTCAAATAGATCTAAGGTGCCTGATCAGTAGTATGATGACAAGTGGTAGGATGGGCCCAGGTCTGAGGCTCAGTTGAGTGATCTCATAATGCAGAAAGAATATTCTAATGAAGTCATGAGATCATCAGATTTATGCAGTCGGGTAATCGCTTAACACAAAAAGAATATTCCAAATGATTAGGCAACTTGGAGATCGAAGACATAGTCATGTGATCACTTGATTAAAGGTAGAGGTTAAAGCTGAGTGAGATTTTCCTTTATTCAGGTGATCTTGTGATCAAAACCAAGGTAAAAAATTATCACGAGACTTGGAGTTATATGTAGTTGCTAGATCTCTAGATCTCTCGTGATCAATAACAGGTTGAGTTTTGTCAGAACAGTTGGCAGTAGTCAGAGTTGATAAAGCAGTCAAAAGCAAATGAAAGAGTGACACATGGCAAGGTGGGGCCCAAATTCTTCAAAGATGCAGTCACTAGGTCTCTAGTTCTTTGGGATGGTTAAGTTTTTACTAAGCGATTGAGCGACTGCATTGGTCGCAAAATCTCTTAATTCTTGCGGTTAGTAGTTTAACCTTTGGCGACCTGGCGGGTGATTTAGTTTCCTTCAGTCATGTGATCTCCAGATGGTCAGCGGTCAAGGTCTTGGGAGAGTTTAAGTTTTTTAGCAATTTAGTGACTGAAGGTAGTCTCATATTCTCATGATCTAACTCATGGTTAAGATCTTATTAAATGATCATGAGAATACTCTAATCGCTTATTCTCTAGATTTAACCATAGTTTATGTCAGGTCTTTGATTCCCTTCAGTCATGAAGTCTCAAGAAGGAAATGAGTTAAGTTAAGATGTCTTGAGACTTGGAGGTTTAAGTGTTGTCGTGAGGTCTCTATATAATATTCAGTGATTCAGTGACTGAGGCTTCAGTCGGGTGATCACCCAATGAAAAGGGGAATATTCTTTTTTATCCAGCGACTGCGAGGTTCTCTTCAGTTAGGCAATCTTGTAAAGTAGAAGGAATATTCTGAAGCTATCAAGAGACTCAGTGACCACCATCAGATCAAGTAAGGATCAATGCTTGTCATGTAATCACTAGATCAAGCCAGAGTTAATGAAAGGTTCAAGAGATTCAGTGACTAAAGGGAAAAGAGAACCTAAGGTAAGGCAAAGTTAGGGTTAAGATCAAATGTGGTGCCCAGGTAAAATGGAAGGATCTATGGTTGTGATTTAAAATGAGATCAATTTTGAATATCAGTCATTGATAAATAAAAGCTTGGCACCACTTGTGACTGTTTATATTTTTAAATTCAAATACCTAAAGTACTAGATTTGAGCAGTTATGGTGAGGCCAAGTTGCAGAGAGGTAGATGGATCAAGGTGACTTGTTTGTAGGTAGATGTAGTGATGAAATGGACATGCAGGTATAGAGATCTTATCGGCCAAGATATTTCAGTGATGCATTTATGGTTAGACTTGACAGAATTAGGGTTGGTTATTATTCTATGAAAATCTATGTAACCCAAATTAGATTTTTTGCTCCTACCTGTGTGCAAAAGGAGATGTATCTAATGTTTTTGGGAGCTTTTAGAAGCTCAGAGTTTACATTTTGTAGAAAGAGAGATTTTCTTTTTGAGGAGTTATCCGAGGCATTCTTTCTACCCTCTAGCTTTTGCTTTTTGTAACCTTTCAATGAGGTTTAGATATTGTAAAGGTATTTTGTGACATTCTTTCTATCCCTATGCCTTCTTGTCTAAATTTTCTCTTAATGGATTAAGTATATGCATGTTTTCAATAATATCTTAGGGTTCCTGATCCCTCTTTCTTTTTGCAATTCATGTGTATTCCTATGGATGATTTGATTTGAATGATCTTGTGGGTATGCTTCAACCCCCTGACAATCTCTCATTCCTATACCTAGTTGCAGAGGTGAATATTTGTTTGCAGGTTATAGATTGTGTCTAAATTCTTAGGAATGCTATTGTTTGTGAAATTCTCTCTTTCCCTGAATAGCCTCTTTCTATTGTAGACCCTTCTATGGAATATTGATGCAAACCTATTTAGTGAGTTGTGATCCCCTAGACCTGAGTTTGTGCACTGATTTCATTCTCTATATTGTAATTCATACCATATTTTTGGTGTATCACCTAGTAGGATATTTTTCTTTAAGTTATTTCCCTTTCATGCATTCTTTCTATCCCTTTTCCCCTTAAGAATTTACTTTCCTATCAAAGAGAAAATTAAGGTGATTATCCAAGAGGAACTACCCTAGAACCTGGAGGTCTCATCTCAGTTAGCATAGGTCCCACACCTAGAGATGACTCCCATATTATACTAAGTTATCAAGACCAAGAGAGCTTGAAACAAGGGTGCAAACTTAGTGTATAACAGGTTCCTTGTATCTTCCTGACACTATTAAATTAACTTCTTCCACAACTTTAGAAGGACTCGTAGTAGATGCCATTTCAACAAACTAGGTTTTCTGATAAGTATGAGAAATATGCTCAGTAAGGTTTCAACTTACTCAAAATGTATCGAAGAGTGTGCTTGGATCGATCTACAACTACTTGAATTTTATTGAAAGATTCTTGCTCAAACTCGCTCTATGAAATTTTAGCTCTCCGTAATCACAATGTGAAAAATAAACTCTATCTTCTACGTACTTATAGAATTTTCAATATTCCCACTCAAAACATTATGCAATAAATGCTTGACCTACTTTCCAGTCCATGACAACTATCAACTCAGTGATAGCTACAATCTTTCATCAGCTCGGTTAACACAAGACTTCTTTTCTCGATTGATACTATTATTCAGTTAACCTTGAATAGTGATTACCGATGGGTAACCAATGCTCGGTCTAACTTTTACCGACTATGTAACTTTGTTAGCTCAAAACATATAAACCATAATGCATCTTTATTCATGCAGATTTGGTATGTGCACAACATATATAAGGAACTGTATGTAAAATGTGATCATTTTGAAATGTCAGTCCCATACATACCTATATCTCCTTAGGTGGAGGTATCGATGTCACCCAATCCAATAGATGAGGTTTCACTGACAGCATTACTTGACTCTTCATTCTCATTAGATGCCTTCTTCCACATGTCATTCCTTATCCTCATGATATCTACAATAGTGTTTCCACTCTCAAATACATGACCTTCTTCTGGTGCTCAATCTCTGTAGTCTTTTCTTAAATGACTGACCTTATGATAATGCAAACATGCCATTCCAGTGCTTTTCTAGCTTCTTGATTTTCTAGCCCATCTTTTCCTATTACAATTCATTGCAATGTGCCCATATCTACCACATGCATGAAAGTTAGCCCATGTGTTATAATCCCAAACATAAGAATTACCTTGTCTCTTCAGTTGGTAAGGCTTGCGTTGTGTCTTTTGCTTAGGAGTCCATACTTGCTTCATTTTTTCCTTACACTCTCATGTAGTGTGTCCATGTTTATTACAATCATAACATTTTTTCTCCATACTAGCATTATTAGCATTATGTTTAGCTCTACATTCATAAGCTTGATGACCATACTTTCCACAATAGTAGCAATATCCATTGAACTTAGGAGTGACAGGAGGTTTACCTTGTGCTTTGCTTCTACACACATTAGATGTATGTCCTAGTTTGCCACAATGATAACATGTCAATAGTTTAGGTCTTTGATTTTGATTATTGTTGACCTATTTAGCTTGTTGTGATGATTCTCCTTTTTTGGTATAGCCTAATCCAACTTTTCTTCCAAATCTTTTTTGATTAATCAGAAAATCATCAATATTCTTGGAATTGTTATCAACTAGCCTCATCATCTCATTATGTTGTTTTTGTGTCTTTATTTCATTTCTCATTTTTTCATTCTCTTCTCTAATTATTGCAACATCTTCAAGTCTTCTAGACAATTCTCCATTCACTCAGTTGACTTCTTGATTCATAGTCATCATCTAATTAGATACTTGAAAGTGACGATCGGTGAGTCTTTGTATCTCACTCTCTTTAGCTTGTAGTTGTTCAGTTGTCTATCTTCCATCTTCAATAGCTAGATTCCTTTCTTTCTTAGCCTGTCTAGCATTGTTCATTAGTTCTACCTTTCTCACCATCTGAGATTCTTGACCGATTTGCAGTGCTTTCACTTGTTCGGTTAAATGTTGATTCTTCTCAGACAAGTCAGAGATTATACTTTCAAATCCATCAGAGATACTCCCTAAACTAGATCCAATGTGGTCAAATATATCATCAATTTCTTCTTCATGGTAGCCAATATCATTTTGTAGAATAGCTAGGTTCTTCCTTTCAACCAGTAATTTCTTCAGTCCTTCCTTGGCTTGCTTATACTGTTCAACAAACATCTGCATTTGAATCTTCTGATTCTCAATAGACTTATCTAACTTATACCTCTCCATGACTTAGATCTTTACCCTTCAATGGTTAAACTTTCCAATAAGATAATTGAGCTCTGATACCAATTGTTGGAATTAGGAGAGATAGGGTACTGAGAGGGGAGGGGTGAATCAGTGCCCACAAAAAATTTAACTCGTCAACCTTTCAGATCTACAATAGAAAATAGTAGTAACCTTGCAAAATAACTTGTATCTAATTCATGTATCATTCATCCATTCAACTTGTGAAAGTAAATAACATGAAATCAACAATATAACAGTCCCATAACACAAGTATTTTGGTAACACAAAAACCCTTGTTAGAAGCTAAAAATTGTGGTGGGGATGACACCCACAAATTCTTCACTACTATAGATAGAAAAGGTTTTCATGTTAGGGCTACAAGTTTTGATCACTTCTAGTGATCTTACCTTGTTAGGAGTAACATATTAGATCAGTTAGATCTACCTATTTATAGAACTTTAGCAACACTACTTGAGTGTGCACTCGGTTAAGAGATTTACAAAAAGATTGTCAAGTCTACTTTGTTAGGAGATTTTACCAAAACTCTATTACAATGATTAGAAAGCAATAGATAAATATCTTCTAATGAAAACTTATATTATTTGATACAGATCAATAAAGTACTGAATATATATCACCTTTACTGTGATGAATCTCTGCTCTGAACTGCTCGGTTAGCCTGCTCTGATTTTTCTTAATCTGATTTCCTCTAAATACTGATCTACTCTATCAACTGATAATCTTGAAGGTTGGCTAGTGCTTCAAGTACTTCTTTTCTCATACATCAGTTCACAACAAAATGGTGTAAACAAACAAATATATACCATACTACTTTATGTTGCTTATACAAAATTAGGTTTCAACAACTTAGAGAAAAACCCTAAGATCTACAGTGTACAAAAATAACCTAGATCTAACATTTACAAATGATCTTCAACAATAAATGATCCTTGATCTTGGTAAAAAAAAATTTGATTCCATTGTAATCATTTGCATAGAAGAATGTGCCATTCCTGAGTACTATGCCATTTTCTGTGATCCTCGGTAAACACTGTAAATACTACTCGGTAATTACTCTAATGCTCAGTGTTTACTATCTCTCGATGTCAGTGTCTGATGCTCAGTAAAATTGTCTAGTACTTAGTAAGAAGACTTAACCAATTGTCTTGTATTTCTTACAGTTACCGACTAGGTTCATATAAGTAACCGACCGATGTCTTTGATAACCTTTGATACTAATGACAATCATTAATGCTCAATAGAGATAACAATTTAATGAAAATGTTCTTCAATGCTTTCCTCAAATTAAAGTTAGCCAAAGATATTTTGAGATGAAAAAACCATTTTATGTTAAGATTAATTATGCATGTACTACATGTTGTTGTAGGGTCCATGTGTAATTTTCTATGCATTATGATATGTATCGTTATATATGTTGTACTTTGCACACTAACAATGTTTTGCAAGAATGTGGTCTACAAGCACCTCCTAAGTCATCGAGAGAATTTATTTGAAGCATACTATGTAGATGAGATAACGGGCGCATTTACTATAAGATGATATGTTTGAAAGGATTTTTTGCTACATGAGATGGTTTTCAACAGTTACCTAGATGCCTACATCTAGATAGCACACATGAAATTGGTAAGACACTAGTTTTTATTGGAAAATACAAGTTAGTCACATATGGTGTTAAAGATGGAAAATAATTAAAGAGGTGTGAGTTAGTGAAAAGGGTTATATGTGTAGCTGATTTTATGAAGATGTTTTAAGAGAAACTAGTTTATGAGTACATAGGTCACACACATAGAGCTAGGTGGTTAGATGAGCAATTCAAATTGTGTAAGAACACTTTCCCCCTTGGTACTATTGTGTTAGTCATTGATTTTTCTAAGAATTATATATTGAAACCTAAAAATGAAGTGCCACCTATGTATTACCACTCTACACAAGTTGCTATTTTTTTACACATAGCATTCATGCATGCACATCATAGAACAATGGAGGATAGAAAGGTTATAAGAGAGTATAACTTCTATATGAGTGATGATCATACTCATTCCTCAAAGTTTATGCAAGGATGTTTTACAATATTCTATTATAGTTTAAGGGAAAGAGGTATAAGATACAACCAACACTTAATATGGTCAGACAATTGCACCGCACAATTCAAGAATGCAAAGACATTCTACTGGTTGAATAGGATGCATGTGAAAAGTGGTGTACAACATTTTTTTGAAGTTTGATAAGGCATAGCATGGAAAGGGAGAGCATGATGGTGCAGGAGCATGTTTTAAAAGAGCTCTTACTAGAGAGGAATTGAAGTACAAAGGTGGGGCAGTGTTAATAGATGCAGTTTCAATTATGCAATGGTGTAACTTTACGATGGGACTAGGTAATGCATGTAAGTCTATGGTTTCTATATATTTTTGGTTGATACATGAATATAACATTGAAAACTATCTAGATTGTTGTACACTTATAGGATCAAGCAACATGCATTTATTTAGAAGTTCAAATACAAAATCATTAGCTATTTATACTAGACAAATTGCATGCTTTTGCTCTTCGTGTATGAATTTTGTGTAGGATGAATGTGAATCAAAAGAGTGGGTTGACCAATGGTCTTGTAGACCTTTACAAACCCTAGATACATATCAACTTCCCAGAGAACTAAAAATGAGCTAGTTTGAAGCATCAAGGGATTTTGACCATGTATTAGACCTAGTTGAACAAGGTAATTTCTCTAGATTTCATAGGTTAAATCACTTTTAAACTCAATTTATCAATTCTTTAAATGTTGACTTTGGTATTAACTAATCCTTGTATTAAATGTAGGTCATGTATATGCAATAATTGCAAATGAGAACAATGAAGAAGGAACATATTACTTTTTGTGTCATTGTATTAAGGCCAAAAAGAAATTGACAACTACAATCATTGATGGAGAGGGTATTCAGTACTCAATAGGATTCATTGTTGTCACATGGACATGGCTTAGAAGGTACCATTGTTGAATTATTTAATTGATGACCTACAAATAATTGAATATCTTGATGAACTGAACGAACGGTGATAAGAGATCACTGAGCTATTAATGTGGTATGTAAGATGATTAAATCAGTCAATATGTTGTCATTGATGTCAACTAGTTTTGACTATACTTATCATGATAGTTACAAACATCTAAATATCTATAGAAGAAATAAATGGTGAAGAAATGAGAGATGGATATGACAAATAAGGATAAGGTATACATTGGGTAACTTATTGATGAATGTATGGCATTATATTGTTGACTTGAGCATGTTGCATTACTCTATTATGAAGAAGAGATCAGAATTGAACAAGTTAATGTGGTTGGTAATTGAAGATTTATGTATACATCGAGTTGGTCTTGTGCATACCGAGTGATAGTAGTAACCGAGTTAGTTATCACTGATGCATTCAGTATTAACCAAGTATGGATGAAAAAATTAAATGTTAAGAACAGTTGACTAAAATTGATGAGTTGGAAATTGTTATGATTTTGAGGTAGCAAATAAAGTTTGTTCTAAGATCCACGGTTGACAAAATTCAAAGAAAATCTAAAGGATGAGATGTGAACATGTTATTGATACATTTTTTGAGGAAGGTTTTAAGAGGCAAAATGGATGAAGGAGATTAAGAGGAAAAATTTGATGGCTAATATGAAAATGGTTTACTTATCTATTTAAGACACATGAGCTTCATTGTTGAAACATGTTGGATGAATAGAGACTATAGAAGATTTCACATGAAGACATTTTTCATGCATTCCTGATCAAATTGGTTACATATAGAACTAAGTTGTAGGCATAACCAAGTGTCGGAGAACTATACATTGAGAAAAGTAAGATGAGGAAATATGAGGAAGTGAATTGATTAATGATCAGATGAGTTTTATAAGCTTAGCATAGATTTGAATATTTACAATTGAGTTTTATTTGAATCAAATCAGTACTGTATCAGTTTAACCATTGATTCATAAAAATCTTTTAACCGAGTGGACTTAACAGTCTTTTGTATTACCATATGACATTCAAGGAATGTTAATTGTTATCTTGTTGACCCCATAGTGAATGTTGGTCAAAAGTTAACTATTAGTGATAAATCCTCTAACCAAGTCACACCTGACAGTGTGCATTGTAACCTTTAACAGGGTTGGCTCCTAACCAAGCTCACTTCAAAAGAGTGAAATATTTTGGGTTATTGATCCCACATGGTTTTTCCCTTAGCATGGTTTCCATGTTAAATCATTGTATTATGTCTTATTTTCTATGATTGTTTTTCTATCATACTTTCATACTGCATATTTGATTTAATTGGTAATCACATTTTGGATAATTACTGGTACTTGGTAACTAAATCAGAAAGTTACATATTTTATCTTACCAAGTTGATTAAGTTGTTGAGAAACTTTGAATAAGTACATCTGAGAGTTTGGGACTGTAGGATAATTGATTTAACTGATTCACCCCCCCTCTCATTTATTCTAACAATTGGTATCACAGATGTATTGGTTGCTTGGAGGAAATTTTCAAGGAATTGAGAAAAATATCACAAGATGTATAAGAGGGAAGTGCCTAAGCTAAAAAAAGATAACTTCTCAACATGGCAAATAGGATGAGGCTTCACATATCTAGAATTGGAGAATCTTCTATACATCTACTAGACCATGGCTACATACAACTGACTATTGGACCTTTGATAGTTGATCAGTTAAGAGATAGACATGAACACAATAGAACTATGATAGAGATTGTTGCTAATCTATCTGATACTGAATTTGAAGATGTCAAAGCATGCACTACAGCAAAGGAAATGTGGGACAAACTTGCACTAGTTTATGGTGGAGATGTAAATGTAATGAGAGCCCAAGCTGAAAGCTTAAGAGGTAGATTTGATGACATGAAAATAAAATAAGGTGAGAACATCACACAATACTCTAACCGAATCAAAGAGGTGGTCAATGCTATCCGAGGAGTGGGAGGTATTATTTTTGAAGATACTATTGTAAGTAAAATACTGAGAACCTTCATTCCTATCTATGCAATTAGAATATCTACAATTCATGGAATGAGGTCTGCACCTAATAGTACTCTTACCCTTGATAGTCTAATTGGAAAGTTGAATACTTTTGAGCTAAATAATTATGACAATAGTGTTGTATCGAGTGTTGAGTCTACATTTATGTCATCTCTGAAGATCGGTAAATCTAGCAGTAAGCATAACATAAAGAATGAAAGTGTTAGTGACAGTGAAGATGAGCTTGAAGCACTTATGGTGAGGAGACTTTAGAAAGGTAAAGGAAGGAATAAGGGAAATTTACCTTTAGCTTGTTTTAATTGTAAAGAGATTGGCCATATTACCACTAGATGTCCTAACAAGAAAGAAGAAGATAAAGACAATGATCATGCTAGTGATGGAATGTTTGGCAAAAGAGATAACAGAGGAAACCGACACTATGATAGAAGAAACAACTAAGACTACAAAAACAAAGGCAAGAAGGCATGTTACCTTGTTGGAGAAGATGAGAATGACACTGACACCGACACTGATGATGAAATTGAAGTGGTGTTTGTTGCAATGAAAGATGATTTAGAAGAAGAGAAAAGGTATGTAGAAACAACACTCATATCTAAAGTTAGTAAAAATGATACATGGATTATTAATAGTGGTTGTACACATCACATGACTGGTGATGAAGATAAATTTGAATACCTTGAACACTACAATGGAGGATCAGTCAAAATGGGAAATGATACACCTTGTCAAGTGAAAGGAAAAGGGTCTATCTTATTGAATGATAGGATTAGATGTGATAATTCATACTGGGTAAAAGGACTTAACTACAATTTGTTGAGTGTAGCTAGCACAACTGAATAACTCAGGTCACTGAGTTGTATTTGAAAGTAAGAAGGTGAAAATCTATGATAGAACTAGAAAATTAGTCAATACTAGAGGACAATCAAAAGGTAATTTATTCTATCTTAATAATGTTTGAACTTCTTATTTGCTAGCCAAAAATGAAGATATATGGTTGTGGCATAAGAGACTGTGTCATCTAAACTTTGATAACATGGTTAAGATCAGTAAGGAGAAAAGAGTTAGAGGTTTATCGAGTCTAACCAAACCTGATCATGTTATGTGCAATCAATGTCAGAAAGGAAAGATGACCAAATCTAGTTTTAAAAGCAAAGACTATTCATCTAAAGGTATTTTGGAGCTAGTTCATATAGACTTATGTGGTCCTATGAGAACTCAGAGTTATTATGGTGACAAATATTTCATTTTATTTGTTGATGACTACTCTAGGATGCTGACAATAATGTTCTTAAAAGAAAAATATGAAGCTTTCAAATTATTCAAGTGGTATAAAGCTAAAGTTGAAAAGGAAACTTGTAAATACTTAAAATGCTTAAGATTTGATAGAGGAGGTGAGTTTATTTTTTATGAATTCACTAACTTCTGTAATGAACATGGAATCAAAAGACAGGTTTCTGCACCGAGGACACCACAACAGAATGGAATTGCTGAAAGAAGGAACTGATCTATTGTTGATTGTGCTAGAACATCGATGATTGAAAAGGATGTTGCACAAATGTACTGGAGAGAAGCAGTTAGCATTGTCATATACACCTTGAACCGTGTTCAACTGAAGAAAGACACAAACAAGACACCTTATGAGTTATGGTTTGGCTATACACCGAATGTAAGTTATTTCAAAAATTTTGGAAGCAGATGTTACATTCTGAAAGATGATAGAAATGGTAAATTTGATTCTAAAGGTGATGAAGGAATATTTTTAGGATATTCTACTAAGAGTAAAGATTAAAAATGTTTGAATAAGGCTACTAATAAAATGGTTGAAAGTGCTAATGTAAAAGTTGATGAGTTTTCTGAAAAGAATGATAAAGAAAGAAGAAAGGAACCAAAAGACTATGGTAGATTTACATATGTTGAGCATCCAAATTATCTATTGAAGTCATAGGTTGAGTCTACCGAGCAACGGGAAAATGCTACTAAGAATCAGCAAATGCAAACCAAGAACTAGGAAGAAGCTACCAAGGAAGAAAATGAACTTGAACCGAATGATGATCAAAGATGAGAGCAAGTATTGGAAATATTTGTTAGAAGAAACCATCTGAAGAACCAAATCATTGGAGATAAGCAACCTAGCATGATGACCCAAAGTAACTTAAGACAGAACACATGCTTAGTTTGTGAATTTGAGCCTAAGAATATTAAAAATGCACTTGAAAATGAAGAGTAGATTAAGGCTATGAATGAATAAATTTAATAGATTGGGAAAAACAAGACATGGACATTGGTACCTAGACCGAGTGATAAGAATGTAATTGGTACTAAGTGGATTTTCAAAAATAAGTTAAATGAGAATGATGGGATTTTTATTACTCAATCAAAATACATTAAGTGTTAAAGACTTTTGGCATGGAAGATTCAAAACCAGTAGGAACACCAATGGTGATAGGATGTAAGTTGACAAAGGATGATGAATCAACAAAGGTAAATCGAACAATGTATAGATCAATGATTGGAAAATTGATGTATGTGGTACATAGTAGGACTGATATAGCACATGCAGTTGGGGTTGTGGAAAGATTTTATGCTAATCCTAAGGAATCACATATAGTTGTTGTTAAAAGGATTCTAAGATACTTAAAGAAAATAGAAGATTATTGTTTATGGTACACAAAAGAAGGCAATTTTGAACTCCGAGTTTACACTAATACAGATTGGGCTAGAAACATTGATGACCAGAAGAGCACAACTGGTGGAGCATTCTTTTTAGGAGAAAGGATGGTGACATGGATAAGCAAGAAACAAACATGCATTTCTTAGTCTACTACTGAAGCAGAGTATGTTGTTGTTGCTACTAATTATTCAAATATTTCTTGGATAAAACAAGTGTTGGAAGGAATGAATGAGGTGATCACTGAATTAGTGATTATATATTATGACAACACAAGTGCTATAAACATTTCAAAGAATCCAATGATGCATTCAAAAACAAAGCACATATTTATTAAGTATCACTATTTGAGGGAACAAGTACAAGAAAAGAAAGTGAAACTAGAATTTGTGAAATCTAAGGAACAACTTACTAATATTTTTACCAAGCCCTTACCAAAGGACACTTTTGAGTACTTGAGGACTAGACTAGGGGTTCATCCCCTATCTATCAGTCACTAAGGTGATCAGGAGGTTGCATCAACCTTTACTTTATCATAAGATCATTCATGTTGATGCACATAGCTCACACTTTAGAATTCCTAAGGTTGTGAACAATTGTAGAAGCTGGAACAGAGAATTGTTTATCAATATTTGCTGATACTTGATCTAGATCGAACAACAGAGAATAACTTGGCTACTAAAGAGTTGTTTATATTTTTTTTGGCATTTTTGTCAAAGGGAGAGAAATTTATATGAAATATCTGTTGATAAGAACATAAAATTAGAGAAAGAATCAAAGAACTAAAGAAGATCAAATCTGCATGGAGAGTCTGCATGGAATGTTGTTTTTAGTGATTAAACATATAAAATATCAAGCTAGGGAGAGCTTATCGAACTACAACATTTATACATATAGTTGTAGAACTGATGTTTGGCATGGTATGGCATATTTCATATTGTTTGTGTTGCCATCAATGCCAAAGGGAGAGATTGATGACCTACAACTGATTGAATATCTTGATGAACTGAAGGAACAGTGATAAGAGATCACCGGGCTATTAATGTGGTATGTAAGATGATTAAATTAGTCAATATGTTTTCATTGATGTCAACTAGTTTTGACTATAATTAGCATGATATTTACAAACATATGAATATTTTTAGAATAAATAAATGATGAAGAAATGATATATCTACATAAGGAAAAGATGGATATGACAAATACGGATAAGGTATACATTGGATGACTTATTGATGAGTCTATGGCATTATATTGTTGACTTGAGCATGTTGCATTACTCTATTATGAAGAAGAGATCAAAATTGAACAAGTTAATGTGGTCGGTAATTGAAGATTTCTATATACACCAAGTTGGTCTTGTGTATACCAAGTGACAATAATAATCGAGTTACTTAACACTGATGCATTCAGTATTAACCGAGTATGGATGAAAATATTAAATGCTAAGAACAGCCGACTGAAATTGATGAGCTAGAAATTGTTATGATTTCAAGGTAACAGGTAAAGTTTGTTATAAGATCCACGGCTAGAAAAATTTAGAGAAAATATAAAGGATGAGATTGGAACATGTTATTGACACATCTACCGAGGAAGGTTTTAAGTGGCAAAATAGACAAAGGAGATTAAGAGGAAAATTTTGATGGCTGATATGAAAATGGTTTACTTGTCTATTTAAGAGACATGAGTTTCATTGTTGAAACATGCCGGATGAATAGAGACTACAGAAGATTTCACATGAAGATATTTTTCATGCATTCCTAATCAAACTAGTTACAAACATAACTGAGATGTAGGCATAACAAAGCATTAGAGAACTATACACCGAGAAAAGTAAGTTGGGGAAATATGAGGAAGTGAATTAATTAACGATCAAATGAGTTTTATGAGCTTAGCATATATCTTAATATTTACAATTGAGTTGTATTTAAATCAAATCAATATTGTATCAGTTTAACCATTGATTCAGAAAAATCTCTTAACCAAGTGGACTTAACAATCTTTTGTATTACCATATGACATTAAAGGAATGTTAATTATTATCTTACTGACCCCATAGTGAATACTGGTCAAAATTTAACTATTAGTGATAAATCCTCTAACTAGGTCACACTTGATAGTGTGCATTGTAACCTTTAACAGGATTGGCTCCTAACCGAGCTCACTTCAGAAGAGTGAAATATTTGGGTTACCAGTCCCAAGTGGTTTTTCCCTTAGCAGGGTTTCCACGTTAAATCATTATGTTATGTTTTATTTTCTATGATTGTTTTGCTATCATACTTTCATATTGCATATTTGATTTAATCGGTAATCATAGTTTGGATAATTATTGGTATTCAGTAACTGAATCAGAAAGTTAGATATTTTATCTTACCGAGTTGATTAAGTTCTTGAGAAAGTTTGAATAAGTACATCTAAGAGTTTGGGACTGTAGGATAACTGATTTAACTGATTCACCCACCCTCTCAGTTATTCTAATAGTATGCATACCTATTAAACTATTTTTATTACACGTTGCATTGATTTGGGTATTAAACTCTATAAAATGAAGGTATCCTATCAAGAATTCTAATACCTAGTTGTTTGAGGAATTTGAGATACATAGACATATTCTTCATTACTCTAACATTATTGTTGCAACAAATATTCAATTGATTAAGTATTGTGGAAGACCTCTTAATAAGAATTTGTGGAAATTTTGTGAATTTGACCACGAGGCAATACTTGACACAATAAGGGTTAGAGTTGATCGAGAAGGTTCTCTTGATTAATTTTAGGCAATTTAGAAGAATGATTCTACAATATGGTAGAATGAGTTTGACAATTTTGTGTATATATTCAAGGTTCTCTATGTGCATATTTAGAGGCCAAATTTTGTACTTAAAAATGACAATGAGATGTAATGTGCATAAATAGATGCCAAATGTTGTTAAAAAAAGGGTTGCCATGTGCATATTAGATGCCAATTTTTATGTTAAAAAGAGAGAAATGAGTTGTCATGTGCATGTTATATGCCAAATTTTGTATAAAAAAGGGAAATGAGCTTCCATGTGCATATGAGATGCTAATTTGGGTGTATAAAAAGGGAAATGAGTTGTCACGTGCATCTTATATGCCAAATGTTGTATATAAAATGTACAATGATCTGCTATGTGCATATTAGATGACGTGCAATGAGTTGTCATGTGCATGTTAGATGCCAAATTTTGTATATAAAAGGTGCAATGGGCCTGATTTGCAAATATATTATTGAAATACATGTATTCAATCCCTACCTCAGAAGAATCTAGCATTTACTTTTGAACTTTACCTTTTATTTAGTATGTTCAATAAAAAATAAGTGTGAAATCTATTTAAAAAATGTCTTACTTAAATATTTGTAGACACCTAAAAAACCTTTAGAAAATAAAGTATTTTTATTTTCTGAAAAACCCCTGATGACATCATTATTTATTAATTAATTATTTAATTTATTTATTTATTTATTTTTATGCCATTAAATCCCTTTATCTTAATTAAAAATATTTAATTAAGAAATCCCTCCCAAAAATGTTTAAATCTTATTTAAATATTATCTCCTTATTTATTAATTATTTAATTAATAAATTGACCAAAAATCCCAAAATAAATAATTTATTTATTTTTTGCCCAAAACTTGGCCAATTTCCTTAAGACCACTAACCTCTTCCAGAATCTTCTAATCCTCCTTTAATTTCGATTAGAGACTAATCCCCTCATTTCCTAACCCTAATCCTAGCTCAAAATATTTAATTAAGATTAAATATTTAATCCTCATGTTTATTAAATTCATTTTAATAAATATTCTCAAACCTAAACCATGGAAATAAATAAATCTTTATTTATTTTCTAAAATCCATGTTTATCCTAAGGAAATTCTAGACTCTTCTAGAAAGTCCTAATCCTAATCCCCCCCCCTAATCCTGTCACATTCCCTAACCAAGGTTAGCCAACTCCTAAGCTTAACCCAAAGTCAACAAACTTCTAGAAACTTCTCTTACATGCATTAAATGCATTTAACGCCTCCTTATCCCTCTTACATGCATTTATGATGCATTTAAGAAGCCCCTCACCCCTTTTCTTACACCCTTTGACCTTAGGCACATTTCCCAAATTGTGCACATCCCTCCCATCTTTCAACCCAATGCCCTTGTGACACTTGTCACAAGGAGGTGGCCCTGAACTAGCACAATCCATGTGCTCCCCTTTGAATGAATCTTGGCTCTCTTAAAGATTTTGATCCTGGCCACTCATTCTTCCTTTCCAAAGCCTATAAATGCTCCTCCTTCCAAGAGCAAATTCATTAGCTTAGCTTTTATTCTCATGCATTGTTATTATGCCCTTTTACTTCTAGCTTTTAGCATAATCAATCCTAATTGTTAGATTTCATTGTTTTCTTCAAGCTTTTTAGCACATCATAGCTTAGCAATAATGGATTAACATAATTTTTTTCATTGTTTTGCATAGCATATAGCATCATATCACATCTATATTTGGTCTAAAATCAATCTTAGCATAAACATCATGTAGCTTAATCTCCATCTCAGCATCCTTTGGATCCTTGAGGCCTTAAGGGCAAATCAAGTGTTCTATACCTATTTTGTGCCATTTATGAGGTTTTCATGGATCTCAATCCATCTTAAAATGCATAAGGAACATGCTCCATGCAAATAAAGAGCACACCCACATCCCCTTAAGCAAGAGCAAATCAAACAGTGCTTGGGTGCACCTATTTCAGCTCAATCTGAGTTGACTTAGCTTAGAGTTTCTTTATTTTGAATTGATTTCATGCTAGATTAAAATCTTAACGTTTGATTGATTTGAGCCTTTCAAAACAAATACATGTATCCTCAAAAGCCTTGTCCACATTCTGGCACACTCAGTGGGATGCAAACCCACAATCACTTGATTATATCATACTTTGTATTCTCGTATTTGCAGGAAACAGATGAAATGTCACCTACACAAAGTTCAGTCATGCCTAAGCACAGTTTAGTCACACCTACAAAGAGTTTGATCATGCCTATGAGCCTTGAATCAACGCCTATGTTCTAAAGATTTTCGTGCTCGATAACTTCTATTCTGTCTAAAATTCTTTTATGTCGCCTGCAACGAAAACAATCATGCCTACGAGATAAACATTCACGCGTCCACATATATAATTCTCACCTGTAATCATTTCATTATCACCTGTAAGAATTTCATTGTCGCCTACGCCTGTTTGAGTGTCGCCTAGGCATTTTTTTAAACTATCGCCTGTACGCTTTTAACAATTAAATGTCACCTGGGCTTGTTTAAGTGTCACTTGGGCTTGTTTAAGTGTCGCCTGGGCTTGTTTAAGTGTCGCCTGGGCTTGTTTAAGCATCACCTGAGATCATTTCACTATCGCTTAGTCTAAGTTTTTACTGTCGCCTGTGCACAAACTTGTTGTCGCCTATGCTCATTTCATTATCGCCTATGGATTTTTAAGTGTCGCCTATGCATGTTTGAGTGTCACCTATGCTCATTTTTTTGTCGCTTGGGCATTTTTCATTATCACCTTTGAATCATCCTTTGTCACCCCGAAAACATTTCTCTGCCGCATGTAATCCTTTGTCTATCGCCTGGGCATTTTTCTCTGTCGCCTGGAATCAGTCTACTGCCACCTGGGAGTTTTTTGGTGTCGCCTGTGCATTTTCCAATGTCACGTATTAGCTGGACAATGCCGCTGTTGACTGTGTTTTTGCCTTAAATTTTTCTCAAATTCATAAAAAGCAAAAGTCAAACAAATCTTGAATGAAACTAAGGAAAAGAACTTAGGTCCTAAGAGTCATTATCATTTTGAAAATCAAACACAATCTTGAATGATCTAAATTGGAAAGAAAAAGCATCTCTATTCCCTCCTTTTCAATTCAAGCAAAGCACAAACTCAATCTTGAATGATCTAAAGGATAAAACAAAGCTCTTTTCAAAGTTCTAAATCAACACGCACATCTCAATCTTGAATGCTCAAAGGAAAGAACTTGCAATCACTCAAATCATTTACCTTTTGGAGAAAGAACAAATCAAACCTTAAGCACTTGTGTCTTCAATTTCAAAGTTCAATCAAACTTAATCAATTTGAGAAAAAAGAACAACTTGCTTGATGTGCATCTAGGAGCTTTTTATTTTCTGTAAATCCTGTTAAAGTAAGCAACGTAGAACATTTGGACTCAGACAAGTTCACATGTTCTACTTTTAGCGAGGCCTATCCAGGGAGAAAAGTGCTTCCTCCTCGAAGAATGACCTCAAACCGGTATCCCCCCCAGCCGGTATATAAATAAAGTGAAGGCAAAAAGTACTCACTTATATCTCCTAATCCACGGGCATTTTGTGCCAAATGCAAATGTTTGGGGACAAGTAAATATTCCTCCCCCAGCATTGTTGGCTAGGCTCTTAAGTGAGTCACAGGCGGTCAGCATAATCGAGTATGGAGACTCCACAGAACTATTAAAAACTTGATAAAATAGAGGCTACCCTATCTACATCCGAAAGTATCAAAATCCTTGTGCAAGGACCGATTCCAAGGGGTTTACCGGGTCACCTCAAGATTACTCACCATTTGTATTCCTTTCTAGGGGGTACCAAGCTGTGGGCAAGTGATTTTGATACTCACCTTCCTTAGGTAGATCTGTTTGAAGTGCTTGATAGTCAATACTCTATGAAAACATTGTTGGAACATACACTTTCAAAGCTTTATCAGAGTCAGTTATCTTGTTTGTATCCCACAAGGTTGCTTTGTCCCTTGTGGAGATTGCTTTTCCAAAAATCTTTGTTGAAATCTATCCTTTGCCATTGGGAAACATCAAATTGATCAACAAACCTAGTTCGAGATACTCAGAACATTTTGCAGAGAAACCCTTGGAATCAGATATCCAAAGAACCTTTTGTCTCAAACCAAGCTTATCAGAATTTCCCCAAGTTATGCCAAATTTGATCAAACATCTGAAAGCTAAGTTGCCCAAATCCAAAGCTTATCAAGAGAAGAAAGTTGCAGAAAGAAACCTTAAGAGCCATCAATCCTCTATCCTAGCAACCCAAGTAGAAGAAAAATATCAAGAAAGGCTTGATAATATTGGCTATAACGCAAGAGTCAAATAGTTTGCCTACCAATTCCAAGTGAACCATCACTACGTCAACCTTGAAAGAGAAGATTAGCTGGATCCATCACATGTCCATTCTACCTTCAGATCTCAAAATCCTATCTCGACAGTTCTTCATCCTAGTCTCATCCTAGTTTCATCCCCGCATCATCACCAAACCTTAGTTGCATTCTAGAAACCTGCTTAGTTGCATTCACCATCATCTTCCTAGTAGCATCATAGATCATCCATCTCAATTGCATTTGCATCATCCTTTTAAAGAAAGCATTGTTCCATTATCCTTCACCATCTTTCCATCAGCAATCCACAATCAGAGTCCCATATCCTTCATCCAAATCCAGCATCCAATATCCAAATCAGAACTCACCATCCTTTGCACCAAATCAAGAGATCCAAATCCACAAGCACTTAGTGTTCAAAACCTTTGAGTTGTTTCCATCCCTTATCCCAAATCAGAAATCATCCCCTTTTTGACAGAGCATTGTCTAAAGGAAATCCAACTTGTCCTTGCATAGCCTCATCATCTCGAGCAAGAGATTGGCTTGTATTGATAAGAATCTAGTTGACTGAAGATCATTAGTCTATCCTAGGTTGGCCAAATCCTATCACTGATCCTCCATTGGGAAAAATAGCAGCTCATTGTTGACACTTAGTAGTCTTCCGCTAGCATCCCACCAATCCTCCACCCAATCTTGACCCAAATCAGAGCATCCCACCAAGCCTCCATCATCACCAAGCTTTTTTACCAATCTGCCACCATCTCCCATCAATCTTCCACCATCCTTGATCCAAATCCAAGCATTTCACCAATCTTTGCATTGCATTCTAGAAATTCATCATCCTTAGAAGTTCCTTAAGCTTGCATCTATCATTCTTTAGAATCTTTTATGAAACATCTTGCATTCATCTAGCATCTG
Organism: Chamaecyparis obtusa; assembly: GCA_027943335.1. Taxonomy (NCBI): domain Eukaryota; kingdom Viridiplantae; phylum Streptophyta; class Pinopsida; order Cupressales; family Cupressaceae; genus Chamaecyparis; species Chamaecyparis obtusa. The sequence continues at coordinate 1,060,556 of BSBK01003670.1, read as the reverse complement.
CATTTCCATGCCTGTCGAGACAAGATCTGGATCTAGGAAGTGAAGGAACATGAATCCTTATCCAATCACCAGCACATCTGATCCCAACATTTTTACTAGTGCAATGATAGCCTATGATCCCCAAATACAAACTGGAAATACATGGGATGATCCCAATATCCCCTCGGCTCCTCTGGCAATAGAAACATTTGCAAATCATCCAGAGAATCCACCAGTGGTCAATGCACTCATGGCCCACAACCAGCAAAGCATGTTCACTAACTTTGCACAAGCACAGACTTCCATTCCACCATATCTCCATCCTTGCATTCCCATAAGCACTATCCAAATCCCAACACAAGCATACTCTCCATTCATCCAACCATTCCTTGATCCAACCTTGCAAACATCACAAGAAACCTCCACCATTCCTCTTCTTTTGCAAGGAAGCTTCACCAGTCCTGTAACACAAGCTATAATACCATCTGCTCCATTCCCTATCATAGGTACTTCACCATCCGACATGGCCACCCAATCCCTTGCACAAATCCAATGCTTGTCACAGAATCAACTCCCACCTCTCACACAAACCTTTACACAAGTAGTTTCGCCATCTTCCATAAGCCAAGTAGCACCTTTGACTCTAGGAGGGATGCCATCATCCTTCCCCTTCACTTCACAAGTTCCCACATCCACACCTTTTATGCTAGGAGGGACACAATCATCTTTCCCTTTCACTCCACAAGCTTCTGCATCCATACCATCTTTTCCAAGGTCAACACAATCATTTCCCTCTTTCTCCCAAAAAGCCTCCACATCAGCATCATCTATTCCAGGGGTAGTGCAACCACTCCCCTTTCATACCTAGCAAGCTTCCGCATCAACATCACCCTTTTCATGGGGAACACAAGCATTCTCTTCATTTCCCCCCCAACAAGCATCTACCCAAGCACAAGCCAAGCAAAATACCTTCACCATAGGAATGCCTTCCATGGATTTTTCAAAACCACCATTCATGTCCCAAACTCCCATCACATCTACCTTCCTGGCATCCACTGCAACATAATTCCCACCTCACACTAGTCCTCGTTGGGGTCTCACTCAAGAAGACATGAAAGCCTTTGGAATACCAACTCACTCTCCTACATCCGTATTTGCAAACCAACAAGCCACCTTCTCACAAGCAACACAACAGCAACCATCTCAACCTCCACTAACCTCATCCTTCACAAGCTATCCATTCCCAACACCCAGTGCTTTTCAGCAAGTTCCTCCACCTCAGCATCAAAGTTCATCCCATTTCACAAGTTATCTTGCCTAGTCACCCTTTGCTTTGGGCTTTCCTACATCAGTTCCACCCTTAAGCAATATGGGAATGCACCTGACTTATATCAGTCAACCATAGAGCCAAGTTCAGCAAGGACCATCTTACCAACAAGCTGCATCATTCCACCAGCCACCCCCACAACAACCATACTTCTAGTCATACCAACAAACCCCCATCATTCCCCAATAGTAACAAGTTTCCTCCTATCAATCATAGAAGCAAGTCCTAGTCATCCCACAACACTAGCAAGCAGTCTCATATCCACCACCGCAATATCCCCCTATGCTACATCAACAATATCTCCAGCAAACATCACTCCAAAATTCACTCCAATCTACCTATCTCACTGGGACATCTCCATATCCCACTCAATAGTACCCACCTCAAATGGGAGTACCCGCTCAAACACCAATCAATGCTGAATGGGAAGCCATGAAGAATGCTCTTAAAGAGCTTCAAACCAGTATTGAGAACAAAACTTACAAGTTTGAGGAGGTGTGTCCTTATCTGTTTGACCGGTCCATTGCCACTATACCTTTCCCCAAGCACTTTGAGACACCTAAGTTTGATAAATATCAGGGAAAAGAAGATCCAGTCAATCATATTAAAGAATTCTATATGGTGTGCCAAGAAGTGGCTTACAGTGATAACTATCTCTTACGCTTATTCCCCAAAAGCTTGGGAGGAACTGTTGTTGAATGGTTCTACAAAATACCCTGTGGGACTATCACAACCTTTGCTGAACTTTCTGAGAAGTTCATTGCCCAATATGCCCACAATGTTGAGAATGAGTTGACCTTGTTAGATCTTTTCGACTCAAAATAGAAAGATGGAGAAAGCCTAGCAGAATACTTGCAACAATGGTAGAACCTTACTACCAGGTTATCATACCAGCCACCTGAAAAGCATTTGACCAAAATCTTTATTGATAATCTGCATCCTAAGCTATCCCATTTCATGAGGATGAATTCTCTCCAAACCTATCAAGATATCAAGAGCAAGGGGATAGGTATTGAAAAGGCCCTCCTAGATGAAGGCACAATCTGACACTTCAAAAATGATGCCCAAAAACCCAGCAATGATAAATCCCGTTACTGGAATCGTAACAAGAATGTTGTTACTAATGGAGCCACTAATACCAAGCATATCCAATTTGTCATGGCTAGTCCTCCATCGACTCCTACATACCAACAACAAGTGCCCACCTATCAGCAACCTCCTCAAGTCCATCAGCAACCCATGCAACAATATCATTCTCAGAATAATCAGCAAAATTATCAGCAATAAGCGCATCAAGCTTATCAAGGTAACCCAAACAATCAAGTCAATGCCGTCAATATTGCTCCCAAGTAGAACAAACCCAGAGCTCAAAATTATCCAAATAAGACCTTCACACCGCTGGGTGAACCTTTGGATGTTATATTTCGTCGAATGGCCAAGGCCAACTTGATTACATATCCACCAATTCAGCCAGTTGATGATACCACTCCCAAGCCTGATTGGTACAAAGATCATGAGTACTATGATTATCATCATGTCAAAGGACACACTACCCTAAAGTGTATGAGACTCAAAAACTATATCCAAGATCTCATTGATCAAAAAGAGATTCAAGTAGATACACCCGCTCATGCCTCACCAAATGCCAATTTGCAAATTTATCAGAATGTGTTCCCACAACACAATGCTGGGAACAACCAAACTAAAGCCAATCATCCCCAGAATCATGGAAAGGCAAGCAAGAAGATCACACTACTACCTATATCAATTATGATAATATTGTTGGATGTATAACCCAAGTTGAGCCCACAGTCAATGCCATCCATGTCAGAGGAGCAGATCGTCAATGTGCTGTTACTACCCATAGAGGCCGGATCACTGTTGCTGGTGCCTGACCAAGGCCAACACATAATGCACATAATGCATAGTACAACCTCATAGAACATCTAGGGAACACACCAGCCCAAATATCCATCTTGGACCTTCTCCGCACTTCACCTCTCCATCAAGAGATCCTTGACCAAGCTCTCAAAGAAGGACATGCCTCCACAGACATTAACACCACCCAGTTTGAGACCCTTGTGGGACATTTATCCGTAGCGTGTGCTTTATCCTTCAAACCATCCAACATGCCAGTCATTGCACCTGACCATACTCTCCCTCTCCACATTGCCGTCATGGTCAGAGATTTTGCCATCAAATGGGTCTTAATAGATAATGGCTCAGCCCTGAACTTGTGTACTTTGAAATTCATTCAGTAGATTGGGTTCACCCAAGCTGATATAGCACATGAAGTAATCACTATCAAAGCCTATGACAATTTGGAGCGTACCTCTGAAGGTACCATTAATTTGCCCATCCATCTGGGCCCAGCAACACAAGATACTATTTTCCATGTTGTTGATCTTGACCTACCATTTAATATCCTCCTAGGCCGACCATGGATTCATTCCGTCAAGGCTGTACCATCTACTTACCATCAGTGCATCAAATTTTTGCATCAAGGCACTGAGGTTACCATCCATGCTGACCCCCAACCCTTCGCATACTGTCATGCGATGGAAGCATCATTCCCTCACTCCACTCATTGTCTTGGAACTAACATTGGTACTTCTATTGCCAGCTCATCCTGATCCCATTGTGATCCAGAAACCATTCTCACCTCCACCCTCTCTTCCATCAAGATCAATAACCAGGGTTGTGGTGAATATAGCCTACATGATGCATTTGTCATAGGGGCCCTCCCGCTTGATTCACATACTCAAGGGCACTCGAATCACCAAAGCTAGCCTATTGAAGAGCATCATGAAATCAAGAGAATGGGACCTATGACTTTTGAATCCCATGGCACATTAAATAGTCAAGAAATGGATCCTAACATTAATAGGTGGTTGTACAAAGATCCCCCACCACCTGACAAACAACTTCTTGGCTACTTCAAAGATAAATACCCATAATCGCACAAGTACACTACTGAGCAGTGGAACTACCAAGGTGGTGGTCTAGGACCACAAGAGGGTGGAAGCAAAGACCCAATTACAGCATCCAAGAACCCACAACATCAGGGTCTTGGCTTTAATACCCCTCACCTGCATATACAAGGGCCCAATACCGCAACTGGGGGCACCAACATGACTAGTGTTCCCCTCTTAAATAGCCAGGATGACCTCGTAGAGATCGAAGACATCCCTGAAGAGAAAGAAATCAGATCCTACGATGATATCTTTGATGATGACACCCTCCTGGGGACTTCTGTCCTCCAACAACTTGCCATCAATCTCATAGAGCTTCCCCTCACCCACCCTGAACTCATAGACTGGGACCAACCAAGCATTACACACATCGATGAGTTCCAAAGCATGGAAGCACTCCTAGAATTCATGGGGGCATCAGACCCACAATCAGTTCACAATTCAGAGTCAGCTCACATCTATAAGCTTGACCCAGAAGGATACTTCGGAGAGGAGGCAAGCTTTAGCTGCAAAAGAGAAATAGAAAGAGTAAAACATGAGTCCTTATGTGAAAACCCTTCCGAGGCACATTCTGATTCCAAAAAAGTAAAAATAAAGAGCGTATCTTCTAGTGAAAACTTGGCAATTCAAGCGCTAGAAGATGAAGAATTGCCTCTTCCTCCCATCCAGGATTACAGACCTGAGCAATCACCTATCATCATAGAAGAAACCAAGCCAGTCAACTTAGGTACAGAGGAATGTCCGAGGATCACCTACATTGCAGCCAACATGACAGAAGGTGAAGAAATGGCTTTCATTATGCTACTTCAAGAAGCTACTATGAACTTTGCATGGTCATATGCACACATGCTTGGACTTGATCCTAAACTTGTTCATCATCTAGCTATGGACCCCAATGTTAAGCCAGTAAAGCAAAAGCTACGCAAAATGCATCCCAAAGTAGCTGTATTGGTAAAATCAGAACTAGAAAAGCTCCTGGATGCAAAGATTATTAGAACTATAAATTACTCAGATTGGATCTCCAACATGGTACCTATCACAAAGCCTTCCGGTGACATCCAAATTTGTACAGATTTCAAGGACCTAAACAAGGCATGTCTAGAAGATGATTTCCCGCTACCTAACATAGACATGATCATAGATCTTATAGTGGGCCATGAAATGTTATCATTAATGGATGGTTTCTCTAGATACAATCAGATTCATATAGCAGTAGAAGACCAACACAAAACAGCATTCACCACTCCATGGGGTACCTTTTGCTATAACATGATGCCCTTTGGTCTAAAGAATGCAGGAGCCACATATCAGCGAGTGATGACATCAATCTTCCATGACATGATCCACAAGATCCTAGAGGACTATGTGGATGATATTCTTGCAAAATCAAAGACACACCATGAACACCTTGACATTCTTGAGAGTGTGTTTGATCGCCTGCAACACTATGGGTTACGGCTCAATCCAAAGAAATGTGTCTTTGGTGTTACATCTGGAAAGCTCCTAGGTTTCATAGTATCATGAAGAGGCATAGAGATTGACCCTAAAAAGGTCAAAGCAATAACAGAAATGCCTCCCCCAAGAACACTCAGACAGCTCAGAAGCCTACAAGGAAAGCTTCAATTAGTGCATCGGTTCATTTCTCAACTGGCAGACAAGTGCCAACCTTTCACACATCTCTTATGCAAAGGCACAAGCTTCAAATGGGATCCCATATGTCAAAGAAGCTTTGACAAGCTCAAGGAGTATCTAGCCAATTCTCCAATCCTAGTACCACCAGTTCTAGGATGCCCTCTCACACTCTACATCTCAACAACCACTACAGCACTGGGGGCACTCCTAGCTCAGCATGATGATGAAAACAAAGAGAGAGCCATCTACTACATTAGTCGAACTCTTGTCGGCTATGAGCTTAATTACTCACCCATGGAAAAAGCATGCCTTGCAGTGGTCTTTGCCACTCAAAAGCTTAGACATTACATGCTCAGTCACACAATCAAGCTCATTTCAAAAGTGGACCCCCTCAAATATCTACTATCAAAGACAACTCTTACAGGCTGTATGGAAAAATGGGTCATGATACTCAGCGAGTTTGACATCTAGTACATAGATCGGAAAGCAATCAAAGGGCAAGTCATTGCTGATCAGCTAGCAGAAGCACCACTAGTGGATGCTTATCCACTAATCATGGAATTCCCTGATGAACACTTATGTATGATTGAAGAACAACCCATGTGGAAACTATACTTTGATGGCTCCTACACATCACATGGATCAGGGGCAGGAATCCTATTTGTCACACCTCAAGGTGACTACATCCCAAAGTCATTCAAGTTGGGATTTTCATGTACCAACAACATTGCAGAATATGAGGCACTCATCTTAGGTCTCAAAACAACCATTCAATGGAATATCATAGAACTGCAAGTGTTCGGTGATTCACAGCTGATTATCAAGCAAGTCCTAGATGAATATCAAACAAAGGATGACAAGCTGCTACCTTACAAAGAACTCGTGAATAGATTGAAAGAGCATTTCTTGAATCTATAGTTTACACAAATACCAAGACTTCAAAACAAAGTAGCTGATGTAATGGAAACCATTGGGTCCTTGTTAGAAATCCCATGTGACGCATCACAGTATGAATTCCTAGTCGAGTAGCTACATACACCAGCTTATGAGAATGTCGATGCAGAAATGGTGTGTGTCTTGGTTGCTCCCTAGTCCTTGTGGTACCATGACATCCATGCATATCTAAAGAATGGTATCATATCTCCCCATCTCACCAATAACCAACACCAAAACCTTATTCATAGAGCTTCCCGCTACACTCTTGTAGCCAACACCCTTTATCGTCGAGGGTATCACAATATCCTCTCTAGGTGTTTAGATTCAAATGAGGTCGTCCTGCCTTTACAAGAGGTCCACGCTGGAATTTGTGGTGCCCATACGAGTGGCATGGTTCTAGCTAAGCAATTGCTTTGAGTTGGGTATTATTGGCCAACCATGGAACATGATGCTTGTGAGTTTATTAGAAAATGTTTACCATGTTAGCAGCATGCAAATTTGATTCATGCACCAATACAAGATTTGCAGCCCATTGCGGCACCTTGGCCATTTTCATGTTGGGGCTTCGACCTTTTCAGCTTAATCACTCCCCTTTCCTCAGATGGACACAAGTACATAATCACTGCCACAGAGTACTTCACCAAATGGGTTGAACCAATCCCACTCACCCTCACTACTGGCATCCAAATATCCAAGTTCATCCTTTACCACATCATTTTCTGCTTTGGCATACCATCTACCATCTTCACTGACCATGGCACACCTTTTAAAAACCAGCATGTGGATGATCTGTGTGCTAGACTCCACATCCATCACTATTTCTCCAGTCCATATTTCCCTCAAGGAAATGGCCAAGCTGAGGCAACCAACAAAACTATCTTGAAAATCCTCAAGAAGGTTATCAATGATTTTGGTCGTGACTGGCACCTCCAAATCAATCCTGCCCTTTGGGCCTACCGTACTTCTTATCGCACTCCCATAGGCACCACCCCATATTCCCTTGTATATGGTGCTAAAGCCATTCTGCCAATCAAGGTTGAGCTCCCATCATTGCAAGTCTCCATGAAGAACTACACCACTGATGAAGACTATCGTGTGGCCCGTCTCACACAGCTAGACCTGTTAGATGAAAAGAGACAACAAGCATATGATCACCTGGTTGCATACCAAAATAAACTCAAAAGGAGTTATAACAAGAAGGTCTATCCCAGACAATTTCAAGTCGGTGACATGGTCCTCAAAGAAAATCAAAAAGTCCAAGCAAACAGAGAAAAGAAAGGCAAGTTTAAGCCTACTTGGTTGGGCCCCTATGTTGTCACAGCATGCTTCGGCTCTGGAGCATATCAGTTATCTACACCAGAAGGTGAGCCTTTGAATGATCCAATCAACATCATACATTTGAAGAGGTTCTATGCCTGAACCAGATCCTACATATTCAGAAAATCCATAAAAATTGAAAAAAGCAGAAAAATACAAAAAAAAAAATGAAAAAAAAAGAAAAAAAAGCAATCATCCAAATGGTGAAAACTTGGCAATTCAAATGCCTTGGACAAGTATGTTTGTGAAAACCTGGCAAACAGGAGCCATACATAGTGGACTGAGTCATTATCTATCAAACTCCCATCCCCATCCCCATCCACCATCCCCCAGCATTCCTCTTTTTCATAAATCCTCCAGCAAATCCATAATCCCACCTGCACATATCTTGTACCACATCTTGCACATATCTTGTACCATATCTTGCACATATCTTGTACCATATCTTGCATATCCTGTATAGTGTGATCCTTCCTATACCATCTCCTGTATAGCGTGATCCTTCTTGTATATCCTGTAAAGCAAGATCTTCATATCCCCAATCCTGAGCTTCTGTACATATCCATTGTATTTCTTTTCCCATCCATTGTACATATCCTCGTGTCTTGTTGTACATAGTCCTTGTCAGTCCTCCTACAGCATTTGATCATCACATCTTGTCCTACCCAGCCTTGTACTTCAACAACATCAATTGTCGACTATTCTTGATCCCAGTGATTATTCTTTGACTTCATCATTTGCCAATCAGCACCACAACATTCTCCCCATCAGCATCAGGTCCGCATAGATGTATGCTTCTATTTTGTCTGACCTAAGCCTAATCACGGGTCCCCTTAGTTGTATCCTTCCTGTCTGACCTAATCTTCCACCAAGCACACTAGGTCCGTGTCGATGTATCCTTCCACACGTTCAGACCAATCTTCTCGCCCTCAGTCAAATCAAATCTCTCTCCTTGGCAAAGGATGTCCTTTTGGAGTTCTCATTTTGACCTTGGATTTTTTCCTTTGGGTCTTGTTAATCTTTTACAAGTTCTCATTGTTCTCTACTCAAAGTCACCATGATCCTTTATATCATGGTGCGCTGCGAATGAGGATAATCTGGGGCAAGGTCTTTTGATCTTTTGCTTCTGCCTGTGAGTCAGTTGTGTGTTTGTGGTTTCTTCAACATCATTTCCACCATGCCTCCTTTGGGTTTCATGCGTGATGCTAGGGCAACCCTACGTATCTTTTTAGCATCGGTCCTATGCAACACTGGTGACAAGGCCTTGTGTTCTTTTGTAACCTTGGCAGGTCTCTATTGTTGCTATATCAAACTAGGTTGTGCTCTCTAAAAAGACAAAAAGCATGTAGCTCCCTAAATCCCCCATCCTGCATCATATAGATTAATCTTGCATCTTGCATCTCTCATGTAGCTGCATCTTGCATCTCTCATTTTGCATTCCATCTCATCTTATATTCACCCATCTTTGCTCTTGGAAGCTTAGTTATTTATCTCCCCTTCTTCCTAGGTCCTTTCTTCTCTGTTTCCTTTTAAGAAAATTCCACAACGTTTACTCCTTGCGTTATTTTCTCGAGGGGGCACAACCCCTTATTCCTCTAGATTCTAGCCTTGGGCATCTTATTTTCTTGTCTTTGACACCATACCACTTGCGGCATCGCATCAATGAGGGGCAAAATGTAGACACCTAAAAAACTTTTAGAAAATAAAGTATTTTTATTTTCTAAAAACCCCTGATGACATCATCATTTATTAATTAATTAATTAATTTATTTATTTATTTATTTTTATGCCATTAAATCCCTTTATCTTAATTAAAAATATTTAATTAAGAAATCCCTCCCAAAAATTTTTAAATCTTATTTAAACATTATCTCCTTATTTATTAATTATTTAATTAATAAATTGACCAAAAATCTCAAAATAAATAATTTATTTATTTTTTGCCCAAAACTTGACCAATTTCCTTAAGACCACTAACCTCTTCCAGAATCTTCTAATCCTCCTTTAATTTCGATTAGAGGCTAATCCCCTCATTTCCTAACCCTAATCCCAGCTCAAAATATTTAATTAAGATTAAATATTTAATCCTCATGTTTATTAAATTCATTTTAATAAATATTCTCAAACCTAAACCATGGAAATAAATAAATCTTTATTTATTTTCTAAAATCCATGTTTATCCTAAGGAAATTTTAGACTCTTCTAGAAAGTCCTAATCCTAATCCCCCCCCCTAATCCTGTCACATTCCCTAACCAAGGTTAGCCAACTCCTAAGCTTAACCCAAAGTCAACAAACTTTTAGAAACTTCTCTTACATGCATTAAATGCATTTAAAGCCTCCTTATCCCTCTTACATGCATTTATGATGCATTTAAGAAGCCCCTCACCCCTTTTCTTACACCCTGTGACCTTAGGCACATTTCCCAAATTGTGCACATCCCTCCCATCTTTCAACCCAATGCCCTTGTGACACTTGTCACAAAGAGGTGGCCCTAAACTAGCACAATCCATGTGCTCCCCTTTGAATGAATCTTGGCCTCTCTTAAGGATTTTGATCCTGGCCACTCATTCTTCCTTTCCAAAGCCTATAAATGCTCCTCCTTCCAAGAAAAAATTCATTAGCTTAACTTTTATTCTCATGCATTGTTATCATGCCCTTTTACTTCTAGCTTTTAGCATAATCAATCCTAATTGTTAGATTTCATTATTTTCTTCAAGCTTTTTAGCACATCATAGCTTAGCAATAATTGATTAACATAGTTTCTTTCATTGTTTTTCATAGCATATAGCATCATATCACATCTATATTTGGTCTAAAATCAATCTTAGCATAAACATCATGTAGCTTAATCTTCATCTCAGCATCTTTTGGATCCTTGAGGCCTTAAGGGCAAATTAGGTGTTCTATACCTATTTTGTGTCATTTATGAAGTTTTCATGGATCTCAATCCGTCCTAAAATGCATAAGGAACATGCTCCATGCAAATAGAGAGCACACCCACATCCCCTTAAGTAAGATCAAATCAAACAGTGCTTGGGTGCACCTGTTTCAGCTCAATCTGAGGTGGCTTAGCTTAGAGTTTCTTTGTTTTGAATTGATTTCATGCTAGATTAAAATCTTAACGTTTGATTGATTTGAGCCTTTCAAAATAGATACAAGTATCCTCAAAAGCCTTTTCCACAATATTAATTACCATTAAAAACATGTTTAGAAACATCTTTAAAAAATCTATGCTTTAAACTCCATAACATAGATGTGATTGCAAAATCTCATGTCATATGAAGTAATGGAATGCATTAAGTTGATAAGACAAAAAATTTCATTATTGGAATTGATTTAATCGCTATATATTTTTATGCATAATGTTGGTGCAAGAGCACCCAATGAATCATGGAGGTCCAACAATCCAATGTCCACTTCAAGGTTTCCCAACCCAGTTTAAAGAATGGCCAGATATATCATGTTTCATATCTTTCAAACCATTCACTGTCGGATCAAATCATCTGCTCCATTAGCTCTATTTGGCTAGGTAAATGGTAGTGACAACCCTATTTCTCCCACAGAGTCCCTCTAACATTCACAAGCACACCAGACCAAAGTGTCCTTAAGGGTCACTAAGCAACATTGGGCAACAATCTTTGTTGGAGAATATCTCTAAGCTCATGTGAGGTATTAATGAATCGTTAGGTGCTACATGACCATGTTATGGAGGCCTACAATTACTCATCTTAGTTTTGGGAGATTCCCCTATTGGAAATATAGATGGAGTAACTGAGAGGGGGGGGTGAATCAGTTAACCACAAAAATATTACCACAGATCCTTTAGATGTCTTATTAAATCATTTGCTACTGTTACTCGGTAAATATACAGAGAAATGTTGTAACTCAGTTATTGCAGTGAGTATTAATTATAACTATTCTTAAGCATTCATCAGTGATTAACATGCATAAAGAAAATAACATGAACACAAGAGACACCAGATTTAACATGGAAACTCAATATGGGAAAAACTACCAATGTAACTAGTTACTATTTTTCACTCTTCTGAAGTGATGCCCTATTAGGAGCCAACCTGGTTAAAGGTTACAAAACACACTATTAGGTGTGACCTTGTTAGAGGATTTAATCACCCTATTAGGAGTGGCCTTGTAAGAGGTCTTTGAACAATTCAATAGAACTGTCACCTTGTTAGAGGATTTACAAAATGGCCGTTAAACCAACTCAGTTAAGAGATTTAGGAATCACTATTACAATGGTAAGAAAGTAACAATGAAATGACCTAAATAATGATGCAATTGAATTGCTGATTACATCTCTCTATTCTGATTCACTAGATCCTTCTTGATCAAATAAATCTTTGCTGCTCCTCAAGGATATCTAACCATCCTTCAAAATTTGCACACACCTTCCTTCAAAATGATTTGCATATTCACTCACAAACTTCCACACTTTCTCATTATTCTTCACACTTTGAATTCACCACTTGACCTTCTATATATACCATTTAGATTTTCAAGTTGGCACTAATAATCATTAACACTCATTACAACAGTCGACTAGGATAAACAAACTTTATTTCTCAAATTAACAAAATCCTTTATTGGGCCGACCTTGCTCAGTAAATACTAATCTTGAAAGATTTCCTTCGATGACCAAGTGAACTCGGTTACCACTACGAATTCTGCAACATCCTTTGGAGACCAAGTGAACTTGGTAAACACTAACTTTCCTTCAATAACCATGGAAGCTCGGTTAACACTGTTTTCTGTCATACTTTCTTTTGACGCCCGAAAGATCTCGGTAGACACTAAAAACCACCTGCAGACTGACTGAGCTTGGTAGACACACAGAACTACTTAATGATATGACATTTGTGTGACATCAAAGACAACACACAATTAGACAATTGTATCCAACAATCTCCCTCTTTGGCATTGATGGCAACACAACATGTCATAGCACAATGAAATTTCACAGAAAACATAGAATAAGGAACATATCCTTAGCTTCATTCTGATTCTCATCTTCCTCAAACTTCTCTCTTTGACTGAAAACTCTCCCTCTTAACTTCTCAAATTCTCCTTCTTAGAAATTTCTTGAAATGTCAACAAACTCTCCCTCTTTGACAACACATGCCAAAGACAATACACACACTTCCGGTGAATACCAATGTACCTTAAGTACTCATTCATATGCAATGATTCCTTGACTATGCTACATCAACTGACTGATCTTCAACATGCTCTGGTTGATGCATCACTAAAACTTTATTTAGTGAGCTTTGGATAGGGGAATGACCCCTAACTTACCTCTTAGATACAAAAATGCATCCTTAGGTAGTGGCTTGGTGAATATATTTGCAATTTGTTCTTTTGTAAGAACATATTCCAATCTGATTTCCTTGTCCTGCACCAATTCTCTGACAAAGTGATATTTAATAGCAATGTGCTTGGTTTTGGAATGCATTACTAAATTCTTTGAGATATTTATTGCACTTGTATTATCACAAAACATAACAACTGGTTCTTTGATCTCAACCTTCATGCTTTCCAATAACTGTTTAAACCAAACAATATTAGAGCAGTTTACTGTTGCAACAACATATTTTGCTTCTGTTGTGGATTGGGATGTGCAATTTTGCTTTTTACTAGTCCAAGTTACCAACCTCTTGCCAAGAAAGAATGCTCCACCACTTGTACTCTTTCTGTCATCAATGTTTCTTGCCCAATCAGCATCAATAAACACTTTTAAGTCCAAATTGCCTCCAAATTTATACCACAAGCCATAATCTTCAATTCCTCTCAAGTACCTCAAGATTCTTTTGATTACCATCATATGATTTTCTGTGGGTTTTGCTGAGAATTTTGCTACTATACCAACTACTAAGGCAATATCATGCCTTGTATGCACTACATACTATAATTTTCCAATCATTGATCTGTATAAGGTCTGATCTACTTCTTTTGAATCATCATCTTTGGTAAGCTTTAGTCCAGTACACATGGGTGTACCAACTGGTTTTGAATCTTCCATACCAAACTTCTTAAGTATTTCCTTGATGTATTTAGACTGAGTAATGTAGATACCATTCTTGTTCTGCTGAATCTGAAGACCAACAAAGAACTTTATCTGACCAAACATAGACATTTCAAATTCTTTGTTCATTTTCTCTGAAAATTCTTTGCACTAATCATCATTCCCTGTAAACACAGTATCATCCACAAATATTTCTACCAAATTTTTTTTTTTATTTGGTCCTTCTTTGATGTACAAATTATTGTTATCATTAGCTCTTTTGAAATCAATCTGAATAAGATAGTTATGTAATCTTTCATACCATGCTCTAGGGGCTTGTTTCAGACCATACAATGCTTTGTGTAACTTGCAGACCATATCCTTTTTGTCTGGATCAATAAAACCTTCAGGTTGCTCAATGTAAACTTCTTCATCAAGAATACCATTGAGAAATGCAGATTTTATATCCATCTAATATACCTTAAATCCTTTATGTGTTGCATATGCAAGTAGAATCCTTACACCTTCTAATCTTGCAACAGGAGCAAAAGTCTCTCCATAATCTATACCTTCTTCTTGAGAATATCCTTTACATACCAATCTAGCTTTATTTCTTGATACTTGACCATCTTCATTCAATTTATTTCTGAATATCCATTTTGTTCCAATTACATTTTTATCTTTAGGCCTAGGTACAAGAGTCCATGTTTTGTTCTTCTCTATTTGTTCTATTTCTTCATTCATAGCCTCAATCCAACTTTTATTTTCCAATGCATCTTTGACATTTCTAGGTTCAAAATTAGCAAGTAAACATGTACCTTTTAGTTTACTTCTTGTCATAGTACCATCTGATTTGTTTCCAATAATCTGATCTGGTGTATGATGTCTCCTGACATACTTGGCCAATACAGGTTCCTTGCCTCTTGAATGAGTTACATTTTCATCTTCTTGAATTTCATCTTCAAGTTCAGGTTGCTCGGGCTTAGTAGATATTTTCTCGGTAGCTTCAGACTGAGACTCAGTTCCTTATGACTCGGTTTGAACTTCTTCTTGTGACTCGGTTACTATATTGGGCTCGGTAGATGCAGTTTCCTTATTGATAGATGTGTCTGGCAATGTATTAGGTTCAATGTAAACAAATCTTCTGTAATCCTCTGGTTCCTTTTTGCTTTCTTCTTCAGTCTTTTCTACAAACTCATCAACTTTCACATGTGCACTTTCTATGATTTTGTGAGTAGACAAATTCAAACATCTATATGCTTTACTTTTACAAGAATATCTCAAAAATATTCCTTCATCACTTTTTACATCAAATTTTCCTTTTCTAGATTCTTTTAAGATGTAACATTTACTACCAAATACTTTTAGGTAACTTACATTGGGTTTATAGCCATACCATAACTCATAAGGAGTTTTGAATGTGTCTTTCCTCAACTATACTCGATTCAAGGTATGAACTATAGTGTTGATGGCTTCCTTCCAGTATTTCATAGCAATGTTCTTTTCAATCATTAAAGTCCTTGCACAATCCATGATAGATCTATTCCTCCTTTTAGCTATTCCATTCTGCTCAGGAGTTCCCAGGGCTGATACCTGTCTTTTGATTCCTCTTTCAATGCAAAAATTATTGAATTCATGGGAGATGAATTCACCACCTCTGTCTGATCTCAAGCACTTCATTCTTTTCCTTGTTTCCTTTTCTACTCTTTCTAAATACCATTTGAACTTCTCAAATGCTTCTAAATTTTCTCTTAAATACATAACAGTCATCATTCTAGAGTAATCATCAACAAAGAGAATAAATAATTTTTCTCTAGTATAGCTTTCAATTCCAATAGGTCCACATAAATCAGTATGCACAATTTCCAAAATATCTTCAGACTGATAGTTTTTACTTTTAAAGCTAGTCTTTCCCATTTTACCAATCTAACAATTCTTACATAGACCAACATTAGGTTTCTTCAAAGTAGGAATGCCTCTTACTTTCTTGAATTTTCTTATTTTCACCATGTTATCAAAATTTACATGACATAACCTTTTGTTCCATAACCAACTTTCTTCAATTTGAGCAACAAAACATGAGCATTCACCAAGATCAAGATAAAATAGGTTACCTTTGGTTTGTTTGCCTGATCCAATCAGTTTTCTCTTGTCATCCAGCAGTCTTGCTTTGCCATTCATGAATTCAACTTTGAATCCAATGTTGATTAGCTGTGCTACACTTAGAAGATTATGCTTTAGTCCTTCAACCCAATATGCATTATCACATATAAGTTCTTTGGTTAGTGAAATTCGTCCTCTTCCTTTTATACAACAAGGTTCATTATTCCCAAACCTTACACTACCACCATCATAGTCTTCAAAATGTTCAAACTTTGTTTTATCACTAGTCATATGATGTGAACAACCATTGTCTATGATCCATGTATCATTTTTGCTTATATGAGAGATAAGTGCCATCTCATCAGATTCATCTTTTACAGCAATGAAGATAATTTCTTCTTCACTATCATCAGAATCCTTAGCCAAAAAACATGTTTTCTTACCTTTATCCTTGAATGATTTGAAATTCTTCTTGCCATTGTACTTGTGACCTTTCTTCTCATCCTTGCTTTTCTTGTTTGGGCACCTAGCTACAATATGACCAATTTCTTCACATGAAAAATAGATTAAGGGAGTTTTACCTTTGTATTTACCTCTGCCTCTAGAATATTTCTTTGCAAGTAATGCTTCAATAACTTCAAGATCACTATTAGAACTTTCCTCTGATTCTTCTTCACTTTCTGACTGGATTTTCTTGCCCTTCTTAAGTGAAAGTTTGGCCTCAAATGCTGATTCAATATTTTTAGAAGTTGGAACATAGTTGTCATAGTTATCCAATTCAAAGGTTGTCAATCTTCCAACTAAGCATCCAAAGTTATATTGTGATTTTCTTCACATCTTCTTTCTTGAATAGCAGACACTCTTATTACATAGATAGGGAGTAATGTTCTGAGAACCTTGCTTATTACTGTTTCATCATCAATTGCTCCTCTAGAAGCTCTGATTGCACTAACACTTGCCTTGATCCTTTCAACATATTTTGTAATGTTTTCATCTTCTCTCATTTTCATCTGATCAAACTGTCCTCTTAGGCTTTCTGCTTTGGCTCTCTTCACATTTTCATCACCACCATAAATTTTCTTCAGCTTGTTCCACATTACATAAGCAGTTGTGTAGTCTTTGATCTCATCAAATTCTTCATAGCTAAGAGTTGATGCAATGTCTATCATCATGGTGTTATGGTTCTTTTTCTCTGCAATGTCTTCAACAGATAATGTGCCAGTAGGAACTGTATATTCTTAATCAAGATATTTGCATCCTGAATCACCAATGGAAGCTAGATGAAGTCTCGTGAGACCTTGCCATGATGAAAAGTTATCTTTGTTAAGCCTTGGAATTTCTCTCTTGTAAGACATCCTGATCTTTAGCTTAGGTCCTTGAAACCCTTCTTGCAAGCACCAAAAGCTCTGATACCAATTGTTGGAAATATAGATGGAGTAACTAAGAGGGGGGGTGAATCAGTTAACCACAAAAATATTACCATAGATCCCTTAGATGTCTTATTAAATCATTTTCTTTTGTTACTCGATAAATATACAGAGAAATGTTGTAACTCAGTTATTACAGTGAGTATTAATTATAACTGTTCTTAAGCATTCATCAGTGATTAACATGCATAAAGAAAATAACATGAACACAAGAGACACTAGATTTAACATGGAAACCTAATATGGAAAAAACCACCAATGTAACTAGTTACTATTTTTCACTCTTCTGAACCGATGCCCTGTTAGGAGCCAACCCGATTAAAGGTTACAAAACACACTGTTAGGTGTGACCTTGTTAGAGGATTTAATCACCCCGTTAGGAGTGGCCTTGTAAGAGGTCTTTGAACAATTCAATAGAACTGTCACCTTGTTAGAGGATTTACAAAATGGTTGTTAAACCAACTCGGTTAAGAGATTTAGGAATCACTATTACAATGGTAAGAAAGTAACAATGAAATGACCTGAATAATGATGCAACTAAATTGCTGATTACAGATCTCTATTCTGCTTCACTAGATCCTTCTTGATCAAATAAATCTTTGCTGCTCCTCAAGGATATCTAACCATCCTTCAAAATTTTCACACACCTTCCTTCAAAATGATTTGCATGTTCACTCACAAACTTCCACACTTTCTCATTATTCTTCACACTTTGAATTCACCACTTGACCTTCTATATATACCATTCAGATTGTCAAGTTGGCACTAATAATCATTAACACTCATTACAATAGTCGGCTGGGATAAACAAACTTTATTTCTCAAATTAATAGAATCCTTTATTGGGCCGACCTTGCTCGGTAAATACTAATCCTGAAAGATTTCCTTCGGTGACCGAGTGAACTCAGTTACCACTATGAATTCTACAACATCCTTTGGAGACTGAGTGAACTTGGTAAACACTAACTTTCCTTCGATAACCATGGAAGCTCGGTTAACACTATTTTCTACCATACGCCCGAAAGATCTCAGTAGACACTAAAAACTGCCTGCAGACCGACTGAGCTCAGTAGACACACAAAACTGCTTAATGATATGACATTTGTGTGGCATCAAAAACAATACATAATTAGACAATTGTATCCAACATCCCCTTCATTTTAATTTGGCATCCCTATCTCAGTTTATGTCAAAAGTTACAATGTTGCTCAATTGAGATGAGCAACATTGGGTATCTTTCAATACATTTGTCATGGGATTGAATCATCTACTCCATTAGCTCTTATTGGATGGGTAAACCCTAGTGATAACCATATTCCACCCATGGAGTCCCTCGAAGGTTCCTAAGAACAACAGACCAAAGTGTCCCTAAGGGTCACTAAGCGACATTGGGCAACGATCTTTGTTGGGACATATATCAAAGCTTGTGTGAGCTATCGATGAATCATCAAGTGCTACAAGACCATATTATGGAGGCCTAAAATTACCCATCTCAATTTTGGGATATTTCCCTTTGTTTGAATTTGGCATCCCTATCTCAGTTTATGTCAAAAGTTGCAATGTTACTCAACTAAAATGAGCAACATTGGGTATCTTTCAATCCGTTCATCGTGAGATCAAATTGTCTCCTCCATTAGCTCTAGTTGGCTAAGTAAACAATAGTGAAAACCCCATTTTTTCCATGGAGTCCCTCGAACATTCACAAGAACATCGGACCAAAGTGTCCCTAAGGGTCACTAAGCAACATTGGTAAAATCAGGTATTACACACTTTTCACCAACTTGTTCCAAAATACTTAGTTAAAAAAATGCATTTCTAAATACCTTTTTGAAAGGTATTCAACATATCTAAAAATTAGATACTATTCTTTTGGAGCAACACACATGACCAATACCATGCAATTCTCAAATTAGGCCAAATGAGCCCAAAATAGCCCAAATTTACAAAGGAACTATATCAAATGCATATGATGAGAACCTAAAACCATTATGAAACATTGATTTATTCCAAACCAAGGAATTTATGGGTTTTAATGGCTACCATGCTCTCATGTTCTCCCAACTCACATGCCTTCACTTCCAGGACTTAAAACCCTCATAACCAAGGTTTCAACAATAAATGCGCAATTCCTCTTAATTCCACTACTGAAAAATTTTCTTATTTGATGAAATAGAGGGTTTCCAAGTGTGCCTTAAGTTTCATGTGGTATTATCCATGGCATACAAGGGCTCCTGGGTATTTGGAGGCAATTAGAGACTAGGCATCCCTATGTGACTAGGCAAATTGTGAATGGAATTGAAGTGCAGTGAGGTTGTATGCAAGGACATGCCCAAAAAAGTGATGTTTTGTGAGTATTAAGATCAAGGAGGACCCTTTGGAAGTTTTTTTTTGATTGGAAGAAGTGGATGTGATATTGTTCCTTTGTAAATACATGGAATTATGCCCTAAAGCCTAAAATTTAGGGCTTCTGGATAAAGCGCTCAATTCATGGAATCTATAGCCATAAATTTGAAATCTTATTATAATACATACCAGAGCCTTAGATAGCTCTCTTGTGCTCTTAGGAGGGATCATCATTAATGAGGCCTTTATGACCATTTTCTATATGAAAATCATAACATATATCATAGTCATAGAGGAAGGTTTTCTAAGAGATTTTGAATAAACAAAAATACAATCAAAAGCGAATATAAAAATGTTACCTCTTCCCACTCTTGAACATCAATGACATCTGGTGCATTCATTAACTCTGTAAAACCCAACTATTTCTATATATAGAAAAAAATAAGACATGCATTCATTAGTATACATGTACATGTTTAATCATGATACATTTCCACAAATAAACTTAAATTGTACTAAATTACCTTTTGTACTTTGGGCATCCTCGAGGATTTATTTTTCCATCTCGGTGCCTTGGAGCTAGGTGGGGTAACCTAGCAGAAACAAAATTAACATAAGAGAAATGAATATGATAGCACATGGGTTCAATTAAAATTATAAACAAGAGGTGTGAAAAATATGATACCGCAAAGCTCTCTAGGCCAAAGTCAATCACAAAAAGTGTCACATCATCAACTTTTGACATTTAAACCCTCGACAAGCCCTATAAAATATCAAATAAATATATACATTAAGAAAAGATATCTTGACACCAATAAATTATTCTATATTTATGAATATTTAGAAACTATACCTTAGGTTTTGAAGCTACCTATGCATGTCTAGTTGAATGAACACTTTGTGGTGTTCTCATAGTATCACTTGTTGCACCCTACAATGCATATTGTTCATAGATCAATTTAATTTGTTCTCTAAATAAAAATTTATTTACTTTTATAAGATTTAGATGATTATTTTATAACATAAATAAACATACCTACGTTTGTCTTGTAGAAAACACCATCATCAATAGGTCATTTGTAAGGGCCACATCCTCAATAGAAAATGTATGGCATCTACTGCCACAATGTGTACATGAATAGGATGCCAAACCATCCTCATTCGTGTTGGTATCTACCCCGATACATATACACTGATAACTGGGGCACATATGCTCAATGGGTTGGGTTGATCCAAATCAAGCATCTAATGATGATGGAGGTGGTGTAGGTGTTGATCCACCCTCTGCCTCAACTAATTGTGTGCCATGCTCAGTAATGACATCATTCAATGATTTAGCTGCCTGAAGGGTCTATAAATACATAGACTCCTTCACTACTACTGGAACCGTAACATGAACTATGGGATTTTTAACTAGATGTCTCATTTTTTGTGGCTCTACCACCCTATGGGACCTAGCTCTATCCTATGCACAACCTCTCTGTCTACCCTGTAACTATCGAATGTCAAATTAATTCAGCTTCTCTCCAAGGATGAACTCACAATATAGCTTTCTCAAAAAATATAAAGGCACCTCCCAATTATTACAGGGTGTTTTTTCAAAGACCATATACCACCTATCCCAAAATGTAATTCTCATCCTATTATGAACACACCAATGTATGGGAAATCGATTCGTAGTTACTTCTAGGGAGTTACTACTAATAGGATCTGTGAAAAGAGCACATATGTCCCATATGTTATCATATGACAACCCATCGACATAAAATGCATGACATCTATCCCTCCATGAACCCCATGTTGTAACCTCCCTAGACACCTCATTCATACTATTAGCCATTCGTTCTATGGAAGTGGCAAGGGATGAGTGGTGCTAAAAACTAGAGGACCTCCAGTTCCACCTATTAACCAATATGGATATTTGGGCACTGTTTTGTTGAAGGTTATTGATAAGGTCCTCTTGTGTGACATAAACATGACCTATTGGAGGACACATAGGGTTTGGATTTGGGTTTGGTAGTGGGTTTAGGTTTGGTGGTGGATTTGGGTTTTTTTAAGGGTTTTCTTGTTGTGGGGCTATATTTTGAGAGTTCTCTTGTTGCTCATTTCCAACATTACCAAGATTTTCATGTGTTCAAAGAGGTCTTTGGTGTCTATTTTGTGGTCAGGGATTATTTTCCAAATCTAAAATCAAATTAATTAAAAAAAACTTAAATCACTTCAACAAACCCTACTCAATCAAAATTGAAATAAAAACAATTAAAAAAACAATTATTACATGTTTTATGATGTGGCATGGTTTCAAAATGATCAATATGGAAACAAAATCCAATAGCAACAAGAACCCGCTCGGGTTTTGGTATTTTCCCTTCCTCCTCTCCCCTTCAAACTTAGTTTTAGCATGAATAAAAATAGTCAAACTTGGGTTTTTAAAAAATTATGATAGTCAAAACCCGTACGGGTTTTATAAAGCATTTTTTGCTTTGTAAAACATGTACGTGTTTTAAAAAACTTAAATTTTTTATTATTATTTTTTGTCTCTTGGCAAAGGCTCGACTTTGCCAAACCTAGTTTTCTCAAATTTTGAGTAACCCGATCGGGTTATGAAAAGTTTTAGTTTTTTTAGGAGGTGGCCACTTTTTTGCACACCATCTTGGTGCACTTACCCCACATCCCAGGGGTTCAATAAAAGAAAATTTTAGGGTGAAAAACATAACAATGGTGGATGTCAACAGATTCAAAACATGAGAGGGAAAGGTTAAGGGAATTCTAGAAGAAATTCTAACAAGAACACATAGAACTAGAATAGGGATAATAACAACATAAATGATAATAGGAGAAACAAACTTGAGGATAAAAAGGGACCCCAAGATGGTTATTTTGTATGTGGGGGTGACCACTATGCTAGTAGATGTCCTCAATTTTTAGGTCACAAGAATGGGAAAGGTCCACAGGTACAAGATTGACACCATATTCATGCAGTTGTTGACCATGTGTAGGTTGATTTGTAGGCTACCCCTATACAGTTGGTTGGTAAACTTTTTGGACATAATGTTTCCATTTTAATAGATACTAGAGCCACTAAATGCTTTGTAAATACTAGAATTATATCTAGCTTATATGTTAGAGTAGGATATATGTCTGAACCATGGATTGTAGAATATGGAAATAGGGAAGAGCATAGGGTAGCTTGCAGTGAGTTGGAACTTTGTAGCTTCCTAACATGATTAAACCTATATGTAGCTCCATTGAGTTCTTATGATGTTATTTTGGGTAGAAATTGGCTAACAGAGCATAAGGAAATTGTTAATTACAGAGAAAATCAGTTGAATGTTTTGATGATACAATGAAACTTGTAGTAGTAAGGGGTGTGAAATTACCCATTGAGATGAGATAAATTTCTACTATGCAGCTAAAAAGGGCTAAAAGGAAGGGGTGTATGTTGTATGTAGCACATGTTAAGAATCTAGGAAAAACTCCTCCCTATTTGGATGATTATATTATATTACAAGAATTTCAATATGTTTTTTAGAGGAATTACTTGAATTACCTCTAAAGAGAGAGTTTGATTTATCCATTGATTTGATGTCTAGAACCGAGCCACAATCTAAGGCTCCATATAGAATAACTAACAAAAAGATGTATGAGATTAAGGTGTAGCTTCAAGAACTATTGGATAAAGGGGTCATATGCCCTAGTATATTACCATCAGGAGCCCTAATGATCTTTGCAAAGAAGAAGGATGGTACCTTACGATTACGCATTAATTGTAGGATGCTTAATAAGGTAACCATAAAAATAGATACCCTCTCCCTCGAATAGATGAACCATTCAATCAAATGAAGGGATCAATTGTGTTCTCAAAGATTTATTTGAGATTGAGGTATCATCATCTTCAGATAAAGGAAGAGGATCTATCTAAAACTGCATTCAAGACACAGTATGGGCATTATGAAATTGTTGTTCTACCATTTGGGTTAACGAATTCTCTTGCAACTTGTATGAATTTGATGAACAATGTTTTCAAGGACTTTTTGGATAAATTAATGGAGATATTTATTAACAACATACTAATTTACTCTAAGAATATGGAGGAGCATGGAGAACACTTACATATAGTCTTAGAGTGTCTGAGAGACATGAAACTTTATACTAATCTATCAAAGTGTTATTTCTATTAGAAAGAGATTCACTACTTGGGTCACATCATCTTTGTAGATGGAATTGCAGTAGACCATGCTAAGATAAAAGCTATTCTTGAGTACCCATCTCCTCAAAATGTGAGAATATTCAAAATCTTCGTGAGACTTTCTAGTTATTATGGGAAATTTGTGTAGGGATTCTCCAAAATTTTAGTTCCTATTACATCCCTTTAGAGGAAAGAGAAAAGATATGAGTGGATATATGAATGTGAAAGGCTTTTCATTTTTGAAATAGAAACTCACATTAGCTCCTATATTGATCATACCTAATCCCAATGGATAGTTCACAATGATTACATAAGCTTTGGGTGAAGGTCTTGGAAGTGTAATGATGCAGGATGAAAGAGTAGTGGCTTATGGGTCATGAAAGTTGAAGCAACATTAGATAAAATATGCACAACACAATTTAGAGTTAGTTGTAATTGTACATCTTTTACAAATGTGGAGGCATTACCATTTGGGTAAGTTATTGTGCTGAAATATTATCACATGGCACTGAGATATATTTTCATGCAGCTTAATCTTGATGCCAAACATAGATGATGGTTAGAGTTTCTAAGTGAGTATCATTTTGGAATAGAGTACATTAAGGGGAAAGAGAACAAAGTGGTAGACACTCTTAGCAGATGGAGGCACATTTATGTTATCTCTACCTCTAGGACATGCTTGAGGGAGAAGGTGTTATAGAATCTTGTAGGTGATGACCGTTATAAGATGGTCAAATCAGCCTTTCTCACTGGTCCATATGATTACCATTTTGATTGATACACATTTGATGATGATGGCATTATGAGATATCATGATAGGATCTATTATTGGATATTGCTAATGTATGGGATGGTGATTGATACATTTTATATGTTTAATCACTATGTTACTCAATGACCATTCATAATGTTGTCATTTGTGGTTTGTCACTGATGTCAACATATGTTTCTGTGAAATGAATAGACTAATTATTATAGTGTACGAACACTGTACAGATGTTTCAAAATGTGCAAAGTCATATGAGAGTATAGGAAGGAGTTGTGATCTTATATCCAAGATCGCATCATAAGATGTTTCATATTGGATGAGTTATAGATGTTTTGGTGAAGACTGGTTATTGGACTATAACAGTGGAAGCTGACAAAGTTAGTCTATGTGTTTCTGGTATATCTTACAGAAGGTATGGATTCGGTATATACGAGCTTAAGAGATGAAAGACAAGGCACTAAGGAATGTTGGATGGCTAGCGCAAGGTACGAAAAGCTGGATGATGTCAGTTGTGGCATGTGATCTAGAGAAGACTTATTTGGGAGCTGACTTTAGTAATGTAGTGTGCATGTTGTTTGGAAAATATGAATTAAGGATGTTGGTCCTTAATTGTTGTAATGTAATCTTTGTATAATTGTTTTAGATACCATGTGTATATTAGCAAGGGTTTATATATAATTAGGAAAGCCTAATCATCCGACCTAATCATGTAGAATGTAATAGGGTATATATGTAAGATCTTTTCTTTGGAAAGGTCATGGGAAAATGAATATGATATAAATAATATTGTAGAAGCTATGAGCTTGTGTCTACTGGATGTAGAGCAGAGGATTACTGGTGGACTTCATTGGAACTGATCAAGAAAAGAGAGTTGTTTTCAAATAGGTTAAAAGATTGTGTATTTATCCATATACACTTGTGTTGTGAATAGTGAGTTATGAAGGTGGATTTAACCTTGTTTGGGTAGTGAGCCCACCCTTCTTTCTTGACTCCTAATAGGGTCTATCCTCTAACAAGGACCATGTACTATAATGTTTCAATAAGCTCCCAACAGGGCTAAATCTTCTAACAAGGATACTATACTCTCAGTACATCATTTTTGGGTGCTAATTCCCACCAGGGTTTTTACCTTTAACAAGGTTTCCCCGAGACCAAAATATTATGTTATTGTGTTGGCATTCATTATGTTCATTAGATCTAATATTCCTACTATTTAAAGTTTAAAGTTTAAAGTTTAATAATCTATCATACAACAGATTCACCCCCCCCCCCCCCCCTCTTAGTTGTATTATGGACTATTATTCCTAACAATTTGTATCAGATCTTATGGTCCTCAGAGAGAAATCTTAATAGCTTGAGGTGATCTTAGAGATGGCATTCTATAGGAAGAATAGTCCAAAATTTGATCCTAAAAACTTTGACAGTTGGAAGAACAAGATGTGAACTCATTTGCTATGTTTGGGCATTGATTATTGGTTGATTGCAAAGAATACAATAGCTACAAAAATTGAGAATGATTTTCCATTAGCTATTGATGATGAAAAGAATATATTCTCATACAACATGGTTGCAAGGGAGGCATTGATCAATGCACTCTTTGAAGAAGAATTTACTAAAGGTAAAGACTTGGATTTGGCACACTAGATTTGGCAAAGATTGGAAGCACTATATGAAGGAGAAAAGTATACCAAGAAATCAAAGTTACAGAACTAGAAAACAAAGATGGAGAAGCTACAAATGAATGATGATGAAAGTATTAGGTCTTATGTTCAAAGAGTTATAGAAGTTGTGGTTTAAATTAGAAATTGTGGAGGCATTTATGATGAAGAATAAGTTGTTGTGAAGATCCTTAGATCATTAACACCTAATTACAATTTTAAGGCTATGTCTATTCAAGAAACTATACCTTTGACACCGAACTTTAGCAGAGAAATGTTTATTGCAAAATTAACTACCTTTGAAGCTATTAAAATGGGAGACTCTGTACCTAAAGTTGAATATACATTTAAGGCATCTGCACATAAGAAGACAATGTCTTCACTTCTGAGCACCAGCAATGAGAACCTAAAAGAAGAGCTCAGAGAATATTATGAAGAATGGGAATAGATACTAGAATAAGAAATAAAGATGGACGAACTTGTTGCATTGATTGCTAGGAGAGAAAAGAGGTAAGGGTAAATTTGAAGGAAAAATACCTTTGAAATATTTCTCATGCAATAAGATAGGTCATTTTGCATCTATATGTACTCCTACAAGAGTTCCTAAGTACAAGCCTAGGTTTTTCAAGTCCAAGGATAAGGAATGTTATTATGCTAGTGAAGGTATTTCTGATGATAATGATTTAGATCATGAATAAATTGGATTTTTTGCTATTAAATATGAAATAGTACATGAGGAAAAGGCTTTAGTATCTCATGTTGATAAAAATATGAATGGATAATAGACAGTGGTTGTTCACATCATATGACTAGAGACAAAAACAAGTTTTTTAAACTAGTGAAGTATGATGGTGGTGTTGTAAGGTTTGGAGACAATCTTCCTAAACCTATCATAGGAGTAGGATCTATTACTCTGGATGGAAAAACTAATATTGATAATATACTAGTATGCATAACTTGTTGAGTGTTGGGCAATTGATGGATAAAGAGTTTCAGTTACACTTCAATGATGGTAAGTGCTTTATCAGGAGTAAGGCAAGAAAGCTAATTGCAACCGGTACCAAATCTAGAGGTAATGTATTTGAATTAAATACATCTGGAGCCTCTTATTTTTTTGTGAAGGTAGATGACAGTTGGTTATGGCACATAAGGTTTTGTCGTGTTAATTTTGACAATATTGTGAAGGCAAGTTTGACTAACGTAGTAAGAGATCTACCGAAGATTGTGAAACCATCTAACACTATGTGCAGAGAATGTGTTATGGGAAAACATACTAGAAGTGTTGGAATCATTTGTCGTTGCACCAAAAGCTTGATACAAATGCTAGAGTTAACCCGATCCATGGGAGGTGGTTAAGCCATGTCATGAATCTCCAAGGAGGTGCTGACCACCAAGTCAACAATAATTGTTGGAATCATTTTCTGTTGCACCAAAAGCTTGAACTATCAATGCTCGATACAAATGCCAGAGTTAACCTGATCCATGGGAGGCGGTTAAGCCATGTCATGAATCTCCAAGGAGGTGTTGACCACCAAGTCAACAATCTCCCCCTTAGCACCGATTGAGCCTTCAACACCCACTAAAGGGAAACTCAAACCTGTGACCCAAGGCTCTAATACTAATTGTTGGAATCATTTGTCATTGCACCAAAAGCTCAAACTATCAATGCCCGATACAAATGCTAGAGTTAACCCGATCCATAGGAGGTGGTTAAGCCATGTCACGAATCTCCAAGGAGGTGCTGACCACCAAGTCAACAAGAAGCAGTTACAAAAGAAAAGCATATACATCAAAAGGAAAGTTGGATCTAATACATACAGACCTATGTGGACCTACAAGGACAAAATCATACTATGGTGAAAAGTATTTCATACTTTTTATTGATTACTTTTCTAGGATGATGTGGGTTACTTATTTGAAAGAAAACTCAAAAGAATTTGATAAATTCAAGATATTCAAGGCAAAAGTAGAGAATGAATCAGGCTTAAAGATAAAATGTTTGAGTTTAGGTCAAGGTGGAAAGTTTACTTCATATTTATTCAATTCATACTACGAACAACATGGAATACAGAGACAAACATCTACTCCTAGGACTCCACAACAAAATGGGATAGCAGAGAGAAGAAACATGACCATACTTGATGCTACTAGGATAATGTTGCTTGAAGGAAATGTATCTCATGTGCATTGAAGAGAGGTTGTTGGGACATTGGTGTACAAATTAAATAGAGTTCAAATCAAAGAAGGTACAAGTAAGACTCGTTATCAATTATGGTTTAATCATACTCCTATTGTAAAATATTTTAGAATATTTGGTAGTAAATGCTACATCAAGAGAGATGATGAGATAGGGAAGTTTGATGCTAGAAGTGATGAAGGAATTTTCCATGGTTATTCCACTAAGAGCAAGGCTTATAAGTGTTTCAATCTAAGATTAAGAAAGATGATTGAAAGTAACAATGTGAAGATAGATGAAAGGTTTTAGATACAATAGAGACTGTATGATTGTAATCAGGTTACAGAGATCAAAGAGGCTACTTCTGCAGAAGAAGAAGAAATTGTTGAGGCTGAATGGAAAAATGAGACTTGTGATGATGACACAAATGAGGCTACTAAGGTTCCTAAAACTCTGAGGTATGTAAAGAAAAATCATCCTAAAAATCAAATTATCGGTAACTCTAATCAAGGAGTAATGACTAGATCAAAGGTTAGAGAAGAAATTTGTTTGATTTCTCAAGTTGAACCAAAGTCTACAAATGAAGCATGTAGAGATGAATCTTGGATAAATGATATGAAGGAAGAATTAGATCAGATAAAGAAAAATAACACTTGGGAATTAGTTCCTAGACCTAAGAACAAAAATGTAGTAGGGACTAAATGGGTTTTCAGAAACAAAATGAATGAGGAAGGAGTTGTTGTAAGGAATAAAGCAAGACTGGTATGTAAAGGTTATTCACAGAAAGAAGGCATAGATTTTGAAGAAAAATTTTCTCCTGTTTCCAGAATAGAAGATGTAAGATTATTCTTAGCTTATGCTACACATAAGAAATTCAAGGTATATCAGAAGGATGTGAAATCTGCATTCTTGAATGAGGATCTTGAAGAAGAAGTATACATAGAACAACTTGATAGATTTCCTTTGTGCAAAGATGGAGACATGGTATGAAAATTGAAGAAAGCACTGTATGGATTGAAGCAATCTCCAAGGGCTTGGTACGCAAGGTTAGACAAATAGTTACTTCAGCTTGGATTCAGAAAAGGTAATACTGACAGTAATTTGTATTTAAGAACTAGTGAAGATGGAGTTTTGATAATAGAAGTCTTTATTGATGATATTATCTTTGGAGGCAATGATGATCTATGTGAAAAAATTTCTAAAGAGATGGAACATGAATTTGAGATGTCCATGATAGGCAAAATGAAATTCTTTCTTGGACTGCAAATAAATCAAAATGAAAATGGCATTTTTATTTCACAAACTAAATATTTGAAAGAAATGTTGAAAAAGTTTGGAATGGAAGACTGTAAACCAGTTGGCACACCCATGGTGACTGGTAATAATCTGAAAACTAATGATAAATCAAAGTGTGTTTTTTAGACTGAGTATAGATCAATGGTTGGAGGATTACAATATCTGACTTACACCATATCAGATATTGCTAATGTTGTTGGGATTGTGGCTAGATATCAAGCAGAACCTAAAGAGACACACCTAGCTGATGTGAAGAGGATATTGAGATATCTAAAAGGAACAATAGATTATGGCCTATGGTATGATAGAAATGATCACTTTGAACTTCATGCTTATATTGATGTTGATTGGGCAAGAAATGTTGATGACAGGAAAAGCACTAGTGGTGGTGCATTTTTCCTTGGGAAAAAGTTGGTTTCATGGCTAAGTAAGAAGAAAGATTGTATAGCTCAATCTACTGCTAAATCAAAGTATGTTATTGTTGCCATTAATTTCACTCAAATTGTTTGGATGAAACAAATGTTGAAGGACATTGGATTAACTTTTGATGCACCTGTGGTTATCCATTGTGATAACACCAGTACAGTGAATATGTCAAAAAATATGGTGATGCATTCTAAAACTAAACATATTGTTAGAATAACTGAGAGGGGGGTGAATCATTTATCCACAGTCCCAATCAGAAAATGTATATCCAAAAACAATTTACTAAAACTTCTGCAGCTCAGTAAACTAAAATAGTATTCTATCTGTGCTTTTACCGATTACCAGTTAATAACATATAATGATTACTGATCAAATCCAATATGCAACATGTAAAGTATGATAAAAAACCAATCATCACAATCAACACATAACACAAGAGATTTAATGTGGAAACTCTGTGAAGGGAAAAACCACCTGGGACCGGCAACCCAAAAATTGTTCACTCTTCTGAAGTGAGGTCGGTGAAGACCCAACCCTATTAAAGGTTACAAACACACTGTGAGGTGTGACCTTGTTAGAGGATTTTAGACCAACCATTATCGTCCAACCAGCATTCACTATGGGGTTGATAGGAAAATAAATGTACACTCTACGAATGACATTACAAGACTTTCTAGTCCACGTTGTTAAGAGATTTCTCTATTTACAATGGTTAAAATGTAACAATAGTTGATCTGATTACAACACAACTTCAATTGTAGATTATTAGATCTATGTTAATCTCATTCAAATCCTCTGATCAATATATCTATTCTATTTCAATCAATATTCAATAATTTATTGTCGCTCGGTAATAGCTTTCTAACGCTCGATAATCTTTGCAGTTCAGTTCTCTTTAACCAGTCTGATCAAGCATGCATGAAACTTGTTCACATGATATCTTCTATAGTTTCCTTCTTCCAGTATGATTTCATCATGAAATCCTAGTCTATTAAATAGATGAGTAAACTATTTTAATTCCATCCATTTGATTTTTCCACTTAATCTCCTTTGTTGATTTTGCCGCTTAAACCTTCCTCGGCTAATGTGTCAGTAACACATTTTGTTTCAATCCATTAGATCTTTGAATTATGTTAGTTGTCAATCTTCATAAAAAACATTATCTTCATCTCTAATTTTGAGGTACTTTATAGCTCATCAACTTCATCGGCCAAACTAGTCATTTAGTTCTTTTCTTCTGCTCGGTTAACAAAGAAATGTGTTGGTGAACACAAGATCGGTTTGTACCGTGATTGGTATACACTACACTGTGTCGGTGTATATTGAAATAGTTCTTTAACCGACAACATTTTCTTGTGCATTTTTCTCTATCCTTCATCATAGATGAATGCAACATAATCAATTCAATAACATAAGGTCATAGACTCATCCATAAGTTACCCAATGTATTCCTTATCCTTATCTGTCATCTCCTTCTTCCTCATGTAGATATATTATGTTCTTCATATCTTTTCATCTTCTTCCTACAGATGTTTGGGTATAGTAACTTACAAGATAAGTACTGTCAAAACTAGTTGACATCAATGACAACATATTACTGATTTAACCATCTTATATATCTAATCAGCAACTCAGTGATCTTAAATCACAGATCTTCAAGTTATACAATGTATTAAAATCAGTTGTTATTCATCAATCTCTCCCTTTGGCATTGATGGCAACACAAGCAATATGAAATATGCCATACACATACAAAACATGTATTCTACAACTCTGTCAACAAATGTTGTAATGGTACAAGCTCTCCCTAGCTTAATATGTTTAATCACTATGTTACATAAAAGAATTTGCAAGTGCAGACTGACTTTTGTAGATATGATCTTTTCAAGTCTCTTTTCTGTATCTCTCCCCCTTTGTCTTTGGCCTCATATTCTTCATACTGATCTCTCTCCCTTTGACAGTAATGCCAAAGAACATACAGTGTAGCCATGTAACTCTCTATTGTTCAGTGCATTCTCTGTATCTCGGTATACTGTTATGTAAATCTATTCCAGTACTTCAACCTTTCACAACTTTAGACAGAAATCCAAAGTGTGAACTCTACTGCATCAACATGGATGATCTTCTGATAAGATTAGGCTGATGCAACCTCCAGATCACCTTAGTGACCAGTAGATAGGGGATGGACCCCAAGTCTAGTCCTCAAGTATTCATATGTATCCTTCAGTAGAGGCTTTGTAAATATGTCAGCAAGTTGTTCTTTTGATGTAACAAATTCTAGCTTAACTTGCTTCTCTTGTACTTGTTCCCTTAAGTAGTGATACTTAATTGATATATGCTTTGTTTTAGAGTGCATCACCAGATTCTTTGAAATATTAATAGAACTAGTGTTATCACAATATATAATCACTAGATCAGTGATTACCTCATTCATTCCTTCTAATACTTGCTTGATATATGCAATATTTGAACAACTAGTAGAAACAACAACATACTCTACTTCAGCTGTAGACTGAGAAATGCAATCATGTTTCTTACTTGTCCATGTAACAAGTCTTTCACCAAAGAAGAATGCTCCTCCGGTGGTACTCTTTCTATCATCCACATTTCCAGCCCAATCAGCATCAGTGTATACTTTCAGTTCAAACTTGCCTTTCTTAGGATACCACAGTCCATAATCTTCAGTTTTCTTTAGGTATCTTAAGATTCTCTTTGTAGCAACCATGTGTGACTCTCTATGGTTTACAAAAAATCTAGCAACTATTCCAATAGCATGTGCTATATCAGGTCTAGTATGAACTACATACATTAACTTACCAATCATGGATCGATACAGTGTCTGCTTTACCTCAGTAGTTCCATCTTCTTTAGTTAGTTTACATCCATTAGCCATCAGTGTTCCTATAGGTTTGGAATCTTCCATGCCAAATGTCTTCAATACTTCCTTTATATATTTAGATTGTGTGATGGATATTGTAAGGAAACTCAGGTGCGGAAACAACTTCCTACACTAATCTCTAAAGGAAAATATTGTGCAAATTCTTTTAAATCCTTATAATTTTAGATTCATTAACTACTTTAACAATGATATTACAGCCATATACCATGCATATAGAAAATAGAGAATGACACAATGATTTACCCTGGGGAAAACATTTCAGTAAAAACCCCAGCACTCCAAAACCTGCACAATGTATTAATCAAAACTATTACAGTTTACAATACACTTGCAATGCAAGTTCTTTCAGAAGATTTTCCAACTCTTGAAGACAAATCGCGGTAGCATAAGAATGTTCCAACAATACACTAACTTCACCTATCTTCACAACCCTAAAAAATGCTTATATCATGCACTTCCCTTTTTAGGGCAACTTCCAAAGATAGCCGTATTAGGGTTTTACCATTCTCTGAGAAAATAGGAACCCCACGATTAAGGAAGAGTGTACAGTACTCAACTTTATCAATTGCCACATGTCTTGCATGTCTTCACCCATCATTGAATCTTCCAGACATAGCTCTTATGTGTCATAGGAATCTGTCATAACCGTTTCAGCCATGATCTCCTTACACATAATTCAAGATGCTGACACATCAAGTGGAGTGACACATCAACATGCCAACTAGACATGTACACTCAAACTTAATTACATTATTTGTAAGAAATACATTTTAAAAAATAAATAATAAGAATAGGAATTATCCAAGGTTGAGACACCTTATTCATAACAAATATACCATCATTCTGTTGAATCACTTGTAAGCCTAGAAAGAACCTAATTTCTCCAAACATAGACATTTCAAATTCACTTTTCATTTCATCAAAAAATGACTTATAGATTTGATCTTGTCCTCCAAATATTATGTCATCCACAAATATCTCAACAATCAAGATAGTATCATCAAAATTTCCTTTCATGTACAGATTACTATTCTCACTTGTTCTAACAAATCCAATACTCAGCAAATAGTTATGCAGCCTCTCATACCAGACTCTCGGTGCTTGCTTCAAACCATATAAAGATTTATGTAATCTACATACCATATCTGTTTTTTCTGGATCAACGAACCCTTCAAGTTGTTCTATGTAGACTTCTTCAAGTATCCCATTCAGAAAAGTTGATTTGACATCCATTTGGTAAACTTTGAAATTTTTGTGTGTAGCATATGCAAGTAACATTCTGACTCCTAATATAGCAACAAGTGCAAATGTCTCACCATAATCTATTCCTTCCTCCTATGCATATCCCTTGCATACTAACCTAGCTTTGTTCCTTGTTACCTCTCCATTCTCATTAAGCTTGTTTCTGAATATCCACTTAGTACTGATAACATTCTTGTCCTTAGGTCTGGGTACTAAACTCCAAGTTTTATTCTTCTTTATCTGTTCTATTTCCTCTTTCATTGCATTAACCCATTCATCATTTTATAATGCAACTTTTACATTCTTCGGTTCATAATCACAAACTAGACATGTACCTTGTCTTTCTTTACTCCTTCTCTACATGCCAGCTTATCTATTTCCTATGATTTATGTCTCAGGATGATGTCTTCTGACAAATTTCACCAGTATTTGATCTCTTCTTTCTTGTTCATCCTGTGCAGGTTCATTTGCTTGCTCGGTGGGTACTGTCTGCTCGTCGGTTTCTTTTTCCTATTCCTCGGTATTATTTTCTTGTTGACCGATTGTCATTGTTTGCTACGTCGGTAGGTACTCTAGTTGTTCAATGTAACTGAATCTACTATAGTCTTCTGGTTCCTTTGTGCTTTCCTCTGCATTCTTATCATCAAACTCATCAACTCAAACATTAGTACTTTCAATCATTTTATTAGTTACCTTGTTAAGACACTTGTATGCTTTACTTTTAGTGGAATATCCTAGAAATATCCCTTCATCACCTTTTGAGTCAAACTTCCCATTTCTTTCATCTTTCAGAATAAAGCATTTACTTCCAAAAATCCTAAAATAACTTACAGTGGGTTTGTGACCAAACCATAACTCATAGGGTGTCTTATTAGTGTCCTTCTTCAATTGTACTAGGTTTAGAACATAAACAACAGTGCTGATAGCTTCCCTCCAGTATGTCTGAGCAACATTCTTTTGTAACATCAGTGTCCTTGCATAGTCAATGATTGACCTATTCCTCCTTTCAGCTATTCTATTTTTTTGTGGTGTCCTCAGTGTAGAGACCTATCTTTTAATACCATGCTCATTACAAAAGTTAGTAAATTCATCAGAAATAAATTCACCACCTTGGTCAAATCTTAAGCATTTCAATTCTTTACCAGTCTCTTTCTCAACTATTGCTTTATACCACTTGAACGTCTTAAATGCCTCTAATTTTTCTTTCAAGAACATGATTGTCATTAATCTAGTATAATCATCAACAAAAAGAATAAAGTATCTATCTCCATAGTAACTTTGAGTTCTCATAGGACCACATAGGTCGGTATGCACTAACTCAAGTAATTTCTTTGTTGAATAATCTTTTCTTTTGAAACTAGATTTTGTCATTTTACCTTTCTGACATTCATGACACATAACATGATCAAGATTAGATAAGTTAGGCAGACCTCTAACCTTTTTCTTTTTACTGATCTTAATCATGTTATCAAAATTTACATGACATAACCTCTTATACCACAACCATGCATCTTCATCTTTCATCATTAAACAAGAAGACTGATCATTATCAAGATAAAATAGATTACCTCTCGATTGTGTTCTAGTTCCAATAAGTATTCCTCCATCATCATATATCTTCACTTTCTTGCTCTCAAAAGCAACTCAGTGGCCTAAATTGTTCAGTCGTGCCACACTTAGCAAATTATAGTTTAGACCTTTTACCCAATAAGCATTATCACATCTAATTTTATCATTTATCATTAGGGATCCTTTTCCTCTAACCATACATGGTACATCATTACCCATTCTAACAGATCCTCCATTGTGTTCTTCAAGATGATCAAATTTCTCTTCATCACTAGTCATGTGATGTGTATAGTCACTATCTATGATCCATGTATCATTTTTATTAACCTTAGAGATAAGTGTTGTCTCTACATACCTCTCATCTTCCTCTGAGTCATCCTTCATTGCAACAAATACTACCTCCACATTTTCATTAGTGTCGGTATCGGTGACATCTTCTTCTACAATGTAGCACACCTTCTTTCCTTTATCATTATTATCTCGGTTGTCTTTGTTGTAGTGTTGGTAACTTTTGTTGCATCTTCTCCCATAGCTTCCTTCACAAGATCGGTCTTTATTTCTATCATCATCTTTCCTGTGTGGACATCTAGCAGCAATATGACCAACCTCTTTACAATTAAAGCATGCTAAAGGTAATTTACCTCTATACCTTCCTTTACCTTTAGGTAACCTTCTGGCCATAAGAGCTTCAAGTTCATCAAGCTCATCATCAGTATTGCTATCACTATCATCATTCTTATTTCTGCTACTAGACTTACCAATCTTCAGAGAAGACATAATAGCATATTCAAAAAATGGTACAACACTATTATCAAAGTTATTTAGGTCAAAGGTTGTAAGCTTACCAATCAGATTATCAAGACTAAGGTTGTTACCACATGCAGACCTTGTTTCATGAATTGTAGATATTATGATTGCATAAATCGGCAATAAGGTTCTGAGAACTTTTCTTACCACTATCTTTTCATCAATAACACCATCAGATGCTCTAATAGCATGTACTACCTCTTTCAGTCTATTTGTATACTACACAATATTTTCTCCTTCCTTCATCTTCATATCATCAAATCTACCCCTTAAGCTTTTAGCTCTGGCTCTTTTGACATTCACATCACCACTATAAACTTGAGAAAGTTTATTTCACATACCTTTAGCAGTAGTGCAATTTTTAATATCTTCAAATTTAGCATCGGTACAGGCAGCAGCAATCTCCATCATAGTAACATTATGTTCATGCTTGTCTCTCAATTGATCAAGGGTCAAGGGACTAGTGGGTGGTGCAATGTAGCCATTCTCCATTAGTGTCAGGGCAAAATTCCCATTTCCAGATACATGCAGCCTCATTCGACTTTTCCATACTGTGAAGTTATCTTTGTTTAGCTTTGGCACTTCCCTCTTATACATTTTGAGATCTTTGTGCTAAAGTCCTTAAAAATCTATTCCAAGAAACCAACGCTCTGATACCAATTGTTAGAATAACTAAGAGGGGGGTGAATCAGTTATCCACAATCCCAATCACAAAATGTATATCCAAAAATAATTTACTAAAACTTCTGCAGCTCAGTAAACTAAAATAGTATTATGTCTGTGCTTTTACCGATTACCAGTTAATAACATATAATGATTACTGATAAAATCCAATATGCAACATGTAAATTATGATAAAAAACAATCATCACAATCAACACATAACACAAGAGATTTAACGTGGAAACCCTGTGAAGGGAAAAACCACCTAGGACCGACAACCCAAAAATTGTTCTCTCTTCTGAAGTGAGGTCGGTGAAGACCCAACCCTGTTAAAGGTTACAAACACACTATGAAGTGTGAACTTGTTAGAGGATTTTAGACCAACCATTATTGTCCAAACAACATTCACTATGGGGTTGACAGGATAACAAATGTACACTCTATGAATGACATTACAAGACTTTCTAGTCCACTATGTTAAGAGATTTCTCTGTTTACAATGGTTAAAATGTAACAGCAGTTGATTTGATTACAACACAACTTCAATTGTAGATTATCAGATCTATGTTAAGCTCATTCAAATCCTCTAATCAATATATCTATTCTGTTTCAATCAATATTCAGTAACTTACTGTCGCTCGGCAATAGCTTTTTGATGCTCGGTAATCTCTATAGTTTGGCTCTCTTTAATCAGTCTGATCAGGCATGCATGAAGCTTGTTCATGTGATATCTTCTATAGTTTCCTTCTTTTGACATGATTTCATTGTGAAATCCCAATCTCTTAAATAGACAAGTAAACCGTTTTAATTCCATCCATCAGATTTTTCCACTTAATCTCCTTTGTTGATTTTATCGCTTAAACCTTCCTCAGCTGATGTGTCAGTAACATGTTTTGTTTCAATCCATTAGATCTTCTTCAAATTATGTTAGCCATCGATCTTCATAACAAACATCATCTTCATCTCTGATTTCGAGATACTTTACAGCTCATCAACTTCATCGGCTAAACTAGTCATTTAGTTCTTTTCTTCTACTCGGTTAACAAAGAAATGTGTCGGTGAACACAAGCTCAGTTTTTACTATGATCGGTATACACTACACTGCGTCGATGTATACTAAAATGGTTCTTTAACTGACAACACTGCCTTGTGCAGTTTTCTCTATCCTTTATCATAGATGAATGCAACATAATCAATTCAATAACATAAGGTCATAGACTCATCCATAAGTTACCCAATGTATTCCTTATCCTTATCTGTCATCTCCATCTTCCTCATGTAGATATATTATGTTCTTCATCTCTTTTCTTCTTCTTCCTACAGATGTTTGGGTATAGTAACTTACAAGATAAGTACTATCAAAACTAGTTGACATCAATGACAACATATTACTAATTTAACCATCTTACATATCTAATCAGCAACTCAGTGATCTTAAATCACATATCTTCAAGTTATACAATGTATTCAAATCAGTTGTAGTTCATCGCATATATCTATAAGGTATCACTTCTTGAGAGACAAAGTGGTAGAGAAGGAAATAAAGTTGGATTATATCAGTCAAAGGAATAGATTGTAGACATCTTTACAAGGTCGTTGCCAAAAGATACCTTTGAATATATCAGAGGTATGCTTGGGGTTCAAGCCCCTCCTAATCAAAATTAAATGATGTAGGGATGCATTAGTCCAGAGGTCTTCAGAGCTGTATCACATTCTGGACTTGATGTAGGGATCTATTCCTTAGGGGGAGTGATCGTGCGTGGAAGCTTACATAAGATATTTGGGTAATTTAGTACTTGGTTCATGGAAGATGAAGAAGGAGAACTTTTGATACCGTATGGTACCATTTTCCATTGTTGTCAAAAGTGGGATTTTGCTATGAGAAAATCCCTACTATATGGGGAGATTGTATGGAGGTGCAATATGAGAATATTGTTTGGTTGTAGAGCTTCAGATTGATATAACTTTGGGATGATGGATTTTCCCATATGTTGACATCAATGCAAAAGGGGGGTTGGATATTGCTAATGCATGGGATGGTGATTGATACATTTTATATGGTTAATCACTATGTTACTAAATGGGCATTCATAATATTGTCATTTGTGGTTTGTCACTAATGTCAACATATGTTTCTATGAAAGGAACATGTTGATTATTACAGTGTACGAACGCTGTATAGATGTTTCAAAATGTGCGAAGATAGATGCGAGTAAAGGAAGGATTTTTGATCTTATATCCAAGATCGCATCATAAGATGTTTCATATTGGATGAGTTATAGATGTTTTGGTGAAGACTGGTTACTGGACTATAATAGTGGAAGCTGACAGAGTCAGTCTATGTGTTTCTGGTATATCTTACAGAAGGTATGGATTCAATATATGTGAGCTTAAGAGATGAAAGACAAGGCACTGAGGAATTCTGGATGGCTAGCATAAGGTACAGAAAGCTGGATGATGTCAGTTGTGGCATGTGAGCTAGAGAAGACTTATTTGGGAGCCGACTTTAGTAATGTAGCGTGCATGTTGTTTGAAAAATATGAATTAAGGATACCAGTTCTTAATTGTTGTAATGTAATATTTGTATACTTGTTTTAGATACCGTGTGTATCTTAGCAAGGGTTTATATATAATTAGGAAAGCCTAATCATCTGACCTGATCATTTAGAATGTAATAGGGTATATATGTAAGATCTTTTCTTTGGAAAGGTCATGGGAAAATGAATATGATATAAAGAATATTGTAGAAGTTGTGAGCTTGTGTCTGCTAGATGTAGAGAAGAGGATTACTGGTGGACTTCATTGGAACTGATCAAGAAAAGATAGTTGTTTTCAAACAACTCAAAATATTGTGTATTTCTCCATATACACTTGTGTTGCGAACAGTGAGTTCTAAAGGTGGATTTAACCTTGTTTGGGCAGTGAGCCTGGGCAGTGATTCCACCCTTCTTTCATGACTCCTAACAAGGTTTGTCCTCTAACAAGGACTATGTACTGTAATGTTTCAATAAGCTCCTAACAGGGCTAAATCTTCTAACAAGGATACTATACTCTCAGTAAATCATTTGTGGGTGCTAATTCCCACCAGGGTTTTTACCTTTAACAGGGTTTCCTCGAGACCAAAATATTGTGTTATTGTGTTGGCATTCATTATGTTCATTGGATCTGATATTACTGCTATTTAAAGTTTCAAGTTTAATAATTTATCATACAACTTATTCACCCCCCCTTGCAGTTGTATTGTGGACTATTATTCCTAACATCTGTATTCCCAACTAAGAAGGGCTGAGGATGTTGGTACTTGAGGAGATGCATTACACTTTATTTTCAAGTCAACCAGGGGTAAAAAATATGATTTTCAATCTGAGGCCACTATAATTTTGGTTGGGGCTTACATGTGATGTAAAAACTTACATATCCCAGTGTTTAGAATTCTAGTGATTCAAAGCTGAGCGTGTCCACCTAGCTAGACTACTATACCCACATGATATGCTAAAATATAAATGGAAATTCATTAGTATGGATTTCATCCAAGGTTTACCCATGACCAGGTAGAGGCGTGATGTCATTTTTTTTGTAGTTGATAAAATAACCAAAGTGGCTCACTTCATTCTAGGGAGTTTGAGAGATGGATCATTGGCTTTGGCCAAGAAGTTTGTGCAAAAAATATTCAAATTGCATGGTGTGTTAGAGACTATCATATCTGATAGGGATATTCGGGTGACATAAAGGTTTTGTAAAACATTGAATTCTTTCTTAGGTACATGAATGAATTTCAACACTCTCTATCATCCTCAAATGAATGGGAAACCAAAGAGAGTAAATCAAAAGATAGAGGATTTTCTCTGCATGTACTACATGGATCAATAGTACAAGTGGGAAGAGTATCTTATCTTGGCAGAGTTTACGTATAACAAATCTTATGATGATTCCTTGGGTATGGAACCATTTGAGGTGCTTTATGGATGTAAGTGCTACGCTCCTATTAGTTGGGATAGGATTGAGGACAATATTATGATTGGTCTTGATATGTTTAGAGAGATGGAGGAATAGATGAGTTTGATTAGTAGTCGATTGAAGGAAGAAGATAACTAGAA
This sequence comes from Chamaecyparis obtusa, assembly GCA_027943335.1. Lineage (NCBI taxonomy): Eukaryota > Viridiplantae > Streptophyta > Pinopsida > Cupressales > Cupressaceae > Chamaecyparis > Chamaecyparis obtusa. Next base: position 1,018,712 of record BSBK01003670.1, on the reverse strand, counting down.
AAAGAGTTATGCAGACAAGAACTACACTTTTAGGAAGTTTCAGATAGGGGATAAGGTGTTCTTATGTGTGATACCTCAAAAAAGATCAATTTTATTTGGCAAGTCTTCAAAACTTTCACCAAGATATGTGGGGCCCTTTGATGTATTAGAGGTTATCAACCTAGTTGCATACCGACTTTCTCTACCAATCACTTTGGATCGAATCCATAATGTGTTTCATGTTTCTTTACTTAATCCCTACCATCTAGATACATCTCACATCTTAGATTGGCATGCATTGCAAGTTTAGGAGCCAGGGGTAGTGCTAGTGGAGCCTACCTGCCTCGTTGATCAATGTACTATTCAAGTACACAATATAGATATTTTTCAATACAAGGTCTAGTGGGACCGATTCTCTATTGATAGTGCCACCTAGGAGGATGTGGAGGACATGCATAGATCCTTTCCCTAGTTATTTTCATAGACATTTTATGTGTTATTTTAGCTATTATATATTTATACATGTGGTATGATCATTTTTTATGTGTTTTCATATGACATCGAGTCAATGTCTCTTCCTAGTGGGATTGGATATCATGACTCAACCTATTAGATCCCTAGTTCTTAGGATATTCATGTGAAAATTTGACTTTGTTGACTCAATTAGATAGACTTAGACATGTATCGATATTCTTTCTAATCGTTATGTTAGACATTTTAGTTAGTATTTTGTCTTTATACATTTGACTATATAACAATGTTTTTTTTTATTTCTACTTATAATTCTTATGAAACTTGTTATGATTTTTTGATCATCCATGATGACATTATATTTATGATGATGTTATAGGTTATGATATAGCATTTTGATGATTATTACCTGATTTTACATGCATATATGATGAATAATTTGTATATCTTGATTTATTTATGATTTGTGGTTACTGACCTATTGATTCAATCTCGAGTGTTTGAGGTTTCGTAGGTTGAAGTAGAGAGTGTGGTTGAGGTAGAGGAGGCTATCTCTTTGATAGTGGTAAGATTGGAAGATCTAGTATTCACACACCTCATAGACATAATATGTATTCTATGTTAGATTGAGAGGACTTGTTATTTCTTATGTTAGGTTAAATTGCATAGATATTGAAAATGTGGGAAATGTAAAAGAAATTGTGTCAATGATGCATTTGAAGTTAAATGACTACGATTTTACATGAAATGAATATGTCATTTGATGTAATTCAAAAAATAATAATATAGTATTAGGAATTTAATATTTTATTAAGGAGATATTCTTATCATTATATTTTCTAAAACTATATATGTCTTAAAAGGGGGGGACATAATATACTATTTTATTCATTTATTAAAAATGCATAAATGAGGTTATAATATTACATTGCATAAATTTAATCTGATATAAAGATAAAGGAATGACCATGTTGGGATAATAAAAAAATAGTTACAAGAGAGTAGTGGGTAATAAATAGGTTTTGACAGATTCTTGAAAGATACATGAGCTTGGTGGAAGAGAATTCCAGAGGAAGAACAAGAAGAGTAAGAAAAGAAAGGAATTTTTTAGCTTGGGGAAAAATAAAATCGATCCCAGTCTTAGCTCAACAATTTAGTGGAGGCATATTACCAGGTTTGAATCCTTTGAAAATTGTTGAATATCATGTTGATTTTATGTGTTTGTTCAAGCATTATAAAAGTTGAAAATATTTCTTGTAAATTTGAAATTTAGAGTCTTTAGAAGAACTTAAACTTTCTGTAGAAACATTTCCATTATTGTGTATATCCTATTTTAATTTGAATGCATGTATGGCTTTGAGAAGAGGTATATGTGTTGTTGCTCAATATTAATTCCCTTATAGACACAAGCCTATGAGTTTCGGTATGTATCATCTCTCCAAACAAGCACCATATTTTTTTTTTGTTTTCATTTCCTTGTGCATGGATGTGGAGTTAAGATCCTTGGTTTGGGGGCTCCTTAAACTTAGTGATGACTGATCTCTTTACAATTCACCATGATCATCTATCTCCCATCATTAGAATATTTCTTCTTTCCCTTCCTTTACCATGATCATGAGTTTGTCTCATACTCCCGCTAAAGTGGGGGCCAAATGTACCATCCTAAAAAATAAGACTTTACTAGCATTCATTTTGGGATCAATTTTAGCCCACTTTAGTGTGTTCCTTATGGTAGGACCTCACATTGTACTTAAATGCATACATTATTTAAATTAAGATCCTCCTTATTGATTAAACTCAAGGTTGGATCTAATTTAAATGCACAGTTTTTCACTATTCATCCACTCACATAGTTCATTTCACACCTAGGTCCTTTACATGCATTTTCAAATCTCAAGATTTACCCTAACCTCATACCAGTTGTGACTTCCAATACCCCTTTTAGAACATGACATCGATACCAATTCAAAATTAGCCTGTCTAGGACAAGCCCAAAGTCAGCCTAGTCCAGGACAAGGTTGACCCAAGTAGGCCTTATCCTATGGGTTTGATTTTTATTGGGCTTCAGGCCTGATGCAAGTTTATTTCCCCTAGGTTATTAATCAGGGTCGGCCTCACAAAATATGGGACCCAAAATATGTATAAAAGGAGACCTCTTCCCCTCATTTTTACATCCATTACATTCCTACATCTCATATCTACAATGTATCAAGACTTCATGCAAGCATTATCAAGAAAGCTATTGTGCATTCAAGATTCAAGCAAGAAAGAAAGTGTCCATTGAAGGCATACATTATCAAGCATTCAAGTCTATCAAGAATTCAATTGAAAGGAATCGATTCAATCATTTCAAGTCTTCATTCCATATTTTCCATCATGAATGCGAGACATTTCCTCCCATAGATAGAGCTTGTTTTCCCCATTGGATGCCAAGCCAAGGAGTTTGACATCAAGGAAGGAGATCTACATTCATTCATCAAGTCTTCTTCTTCTCCGTTTTCTTGAATTCAACATTGAGGTGAACTAAAACATATACTAGATGAGGTTTTATCTTTCATGATTTCCTTTGTTCTTTTGTGTTGAGTCAAAGCTATTTCATCAACACTCTTAATCACATTTTAAGTACAATTGCATCTACACGGTATGATATACTCTATTTCTTAGATCTAATCTCTACTACATGTTAGCATTCCTTCATTTACATCTATTTCATTTTAAGGTTAATTACTATACATGGGATTGACTAAGGCAATCTCCTCCGCACAAAAAATTCCCCTTCTTTCTTATATACAGGAATAGGTGGTGCAGTTGTAGATCCACATTTTTAGGGTTTCAAAATCAGTGGCTGATCTTTTATAGATTTCATCAGTTTTTAACCTTCTTGGACTAGGCCAACTTTTTGGGGCTAGACCAACTTGGGTCGACATTGTTCTGAGGGTTTAAAAATTTCACAAACAGGATTTTTAGGTCTCAGGGTTCTAGATCCAAAACTATTCTTGATTCTAACAAGTTTTCGACAATCAATTCTAGATCTAAAGTTCACTTGTCCTTTCCTAGCCCTCAAGGTGAGTACATCATTCTTATTTTCCTTTACCATTTACTTTAATGCATTAGACATGATATTGAATCTTGTTAGTAATCATTTCTTTAATCATAGCCTAAGTGTCTAGCAAAATTTTGTCATAATCATACATTTCTATCCATATAGGGAATACCCAAAATCACCCCTTTTGTTAGATCATGCATTAGCACCCCTTCATCCTTTTGGGTTGTGCTAATAAAATTTGGTCTAAGGGTGGGTTTTGTGTTCCAATGTATGTAGAATTTGGTTTTCTACCATTGATCACCATTTTCTATATTACAAATGTCAATGTGCTTATCATAAATTTTGGATGTCTATTCATACAGATTACATGTCTATCATACAATATGAATGATTGTAATGCAGTTTCACTAGTAACTAGGAATGTTCAGACAAGTTTCATAGAAAGTTACTAAAGATTAGGAGTTGTGTACCTCATGGTGAGACATATATGTTTTCTACATGATGTATGCAAAGTTCCAAATGCTGACATGATGTTTTGGTTGAGTTATGGTGTCACAAATAAAGATTTGTTATTTCATAGTTTGACAGTGCGACAGAGTTGAAAAGTATGAGTTTTCACAAGAACATATAAGAAAATCTTCAATTGTACAATTTGGAATGTGTAAAGGACATATCAATGTACCTACCATTCAAATGGTTTGTGATTCTGATAATTCACAAGGAAGTTACAAGCATATTATTGGGGGACAAAAGTATTCTTGATGCAGGGAACGAATTGTTGGCACATTCATAAAGGATGATGAATTTGATTATTTTTTTGAGCTTAAATGATGCCTTAGGATGATCTAGGATTATGTTCTTGATAATCTAGCAATTTATATTGATTAAGGTGATTGAATTCAATGAATTTGAAGAAGTTTTTTATGTTCTAGGTCGACATGCTAAAGGAAGATTATAAAATAACTTATGCGAGATCAGTAAAATGTTTTAGGGTTATGGTTATGATCTTGAGGTGTTTGAGATGGATCAAAGATATGTTTGGATAGTGCACAAAGATCCTAATGGTTTATTTTTCCACTAAGAGATGTATGTTTTAAGATTAGGTTTTTCCAACCTAGTTCTTGATAAATATGATGAACTAGGGTTTGAATATGTGTGTTGCACAGAGGAATTTTGTTGTAGATGCCAAGGGATTTTCTTTAGAGTTTTTTTTTCAAATATACTAGAGGTTGAATTTCTTGTCTGTACGTGGCATAAAGAATTGCATCAAGAGATATGATTGTACTTTAATATAATTGAACCAAGCATAGAGAGATGCTATCATACAATTCATTTATGTATCATATTGTAGTTTGAATTTTGAATGTAAGTCATTGTGACTTCCTTAGGGTGGGTGACCAAGGTAGAATCAAGTAGTGAGCTCTAGGAAGTGTGCATAAATGCAAGTGCATTCCTTTTATTGTAATAATTTATACTTCTAACAAGGTATTAGTCTTATTGTGGGTTTCATCCCCACCATGGTTTTCACCCTATTTGGATTTCCATGATAAAAAAATCTTTGTGTTATGTGGTGATTGATGTTTACTAATTTATTTTTACATTCTTTACTTTATGAAAATTATTAACAAGGCTTATGTGATTAAGGATTTCATACATTAAGGGTTTTAAAGGGGTTTAATGTTTAAGTGTTTTTTTAGCAATTGATTCACCCACTCCCCCTCTTAGTTTCTCGCTGCTATTTCCAAAAATTGTGTTTGATTGCACTCCATATTTTAGAATCCTTATTGTTCAACATTGAAGAATGCACTGCACAAAAAGAGGTACATAGGAAAACCTCAATGATCTTTTTAGTTTGATTAGAGAAATTAGAGCTATACAGCTAGAATTAGAAACTGCATCTCTTTCTATTGATACATTTCCCTCCATTAAGGATTGTTTGGTCAAATTTTAAGTCCTTCTACTCTTAGTTGAAGGGTTATGGGAAAGAGAAAACAAATAAGGAATGCATATTCTTTATTTGTCTAAGCTTGCATGTGTCTTTCCCAATTTTTCTACTTCCTTCTATTTCACAATGGATGGGTTGGGTGCAATATTTATAATGTAATATTTTGAGACATTTTGTGAGAGGTTGACCAGGGAAAAACCCAAACTTTGATAAAATGATGTCACTAAGTCTCATGCATTAGTTTCCACTCCACCTCAAGACAAGGGAAAAAGGAAAAAAAAGAAACCTAAGTCCAAGATAGAATCTTGTGAGACTTCCACATATTATTCTAAATAGGATAATTAGAAGAAAGAGAGACTCACACACACATTTTATAAGAAGCACAGGTATAGTGAACAAAACTAGTATATGAAGGAAATTCATGAGTTAAAGAAATTACTCAAGGATCATCATATTTCCATTCCTTCATCTCGTTCACCCTCTTCAATGAAACATGATAATACATCTCCTAAGAAATTTGGAAAGGGTCATGTCTTGATTACTAGACATGCACCTAGGGATGTTGGATAATCATTGATTCAGGAACTTCAGTTCACATTTCCTATTCTAGTGATTCCTTGATTCCAGAGTCTCTCAGAGCACTATTTTAGGATAAAATATTAATTGCAAACAATCAATTTTTTCATGTTGCTTCTATTGGTGATAGTGTTTTGGATATAGGAATAAAAAATAATTCTTATTTGATTTTTGACATCTCACATAATCTCCTATTAGTATATCAAATCACACAACAAGGAAACATAGTTTATTTCATTCCTAATTAGTGCTCATTTGTTGTTCCATAGGAGAGATTTTTTTAGTTGAAAGGTTTGATCATCAATCCAAGGTGTTTACCTTTGATTACTTCATTGATGACGATGATCCATATGTTCCATTGAATCTCCCTTCTAGTGAGGGGAGTAATTTCAATGGGTTTATGGACTTAATTACATCTTCTACATCTCCTACTACAACAGAGGTTACAATTGACATGGATTCAAGGGCTTCAACATAGTAAGAAAAAAATTGGTTTTTTAGATTTGAGGTTCAAGGATGGTTTCATTGCAAGCCTATCTAATTTGGTTTCTCATTCTTCTATTGTAGATTTGGAGAGAATTCTTGAGGAGGTATCATTTCTCTTTATAGATTTCTCATTGAAGGATGATCTTGAGTCTTCTACATCCATTATTTCTTCCTTGATTGGGGCTCTTCCTAGTCTTGATGAGACACATTTGGAGCCACCTGATTATTTTTCCACACTTTAATTGGCGAGGATTAGTCCTTCTCCTTTTTTCATGGATATGGAATTTCCTCTAAATGATCTATTGGATCTCCATCTTTTGAAGGGGAGACATATTGTTTGTTGCCACAAACATTTATTTTGGCTTCCAACATGCTTTAGTGGTTTTGAGGATACTTTATTATGAGGGAAATTATTGTCTCCATACTTCCATTCATTAGAGGGATAATTGTATTGTATCTTCATGATGAATGTCATTCTTGGGGGTATTGTGGAGACCTCTACTCATCACTGCATGATTTGCATATCTCTTTTTTGGAGAGGATTTTTGTTCCATGAGGTTTTCTCCATTTCTCTATTTGTGAGAGATACATTGCATTGCATTATACATGGGCACCTAAAATGGTCTATTTGTCAAGATCCATCATCAAATCATTTTGAATAGTGCATTTTCTCCCTAAGTTTCACTTAATGGGGGTGTTAGAGTAAATTTTTTTGCTCTATGCTTAAGTTAACTTAGGTATCATTTTTCCTTGGTTGCATTAATATTCATCCAATATAGTTGTCGGTAGTTGGATATTACATACCCTAACTACCCTCACATATGATTGGTATACATGTCTTCTTCTATTCCCTTTATTCATTATTGTCTTGTCTATATAAGAATGTTGTACACATTGTATCATCAACCGATCAATGAATCAAAATTTATTTCTTGGAACTTTTTGGTGGTTGTCTTCTCCTCCTGAGATCCTAAATGTTACAACTTCTAGTCTCTTGTTTGAATTTACAACGTCCACTATTTATTTTTCCACAAGCTTCGTAATATTTAACATGTCTATTCCTAGAGCTATTCAAATACAACGCTTCTCATTAATATGACTTTTTCTTTGCAATAATTAACAACAAGTTATAATATCATGTATATGGATAGTAGAGGTTACTATATTAACATTAATACACTCTTTAAAACCCCATCTCTCTATAAGTGGCTTCAATGTTAGTGGTTGGGCTCTATGCACATTCATTTTTCCATTCCTTGTTTCATGGTTTTTAAGGTTTTCTTATGTGTTCATGTTTGTGATAGGATATTGTAGGTTCTATTAATTTTCTCTATTCCTTGATGGTCACATATAAAGATATTCTTAGATGTTGCATATGTTCTTAAGCTATGTGCATTTATTATAAGGTTTCAAGCTATATACACAACTTTTTATTGGCTTGTTGACATATTTACTGCTTGTTGGAGGTTGGACATGACTCTAAACAAATTTTGTGCATATTAAAAGGGCCTTGGTTTTTGGTTGGCCTTCACTTATTCTTTTGCATTAATGAAGACATGGTCTCCCTCATTGCTGGTATAGGAAGCTTATCCAAGAAATCTATAGTTTCATGGATTACTTAATGTCCTTAATTGTAAGTGTGTACAAATCATGTTAGGGACCTAATGTGCATTGGGCATGTTGAATCAACTTGTGAAATTGTTGAAGAATGAATATAATACTAACTATATATGTCAATTTAAGAATATAACTACTTGGATTGTGAGTTCTGTATAGAATAAAAAGGAGATAGAATTTGTAAGGTATTTATAAATCATAGGAAAAGTTTGTCATGGTATATTTGGGTGCAATTCCATGTTGTAATAGCATCCTTGTAATCATTTGAAGGATAGCTTTCAATGCATAATTTGTCAAGGTTGTGAGTGTCTCCTTGAATCTCAAATAAGATTTTAGGAATGTTGATTTCTCTTCCATTCACACTTGTTGGAATGCGTATTTTGATTGATTAATTGATAAAATGGAAAGATATAAAATTATTGTTAATTTTTTTTGCAAAGATGTCTTTTCAATGCAATATATGAATCTCACATATCTAGTCATGAATTATTGAAGTATATTCAAGTCTTATACTATGATTCTATGATGTCTCATCTTGCATGTATAGACCCTATCTCAATCCTTATGGTTATAATCTCTTACGATGTTGTTATGGAATGTTCATGCTTTTTGGTTTTGAGATTCAATTTTGTAGCCCGTGTAGGATCAAGACAATAGTTTGTAGAGTATTTGGCATTTCATTACATCGATCCATATATAAAACAAAGCACACATATTTAACAATTTTAAGTGTTATGTGTTCTTCCCACTCTACATACGTCGATTATTTAGTAATGCTACGATCATTAGAGAATATTCAAGTATCATTATTTGTGGGGCATACATTGTGGCCCCTCTTACAACCACACATAAAGTGTAGTTGGGGTTTGAACACATCTTTGGGGACAAAAGTGGTACATCTTTGATCTTAAACATAAGTTGTTCTTAAAAGAGTTTTTAGGTCTTGGTTGTGATAAGAAAACACATTGAAGCTTAAGTAGTGATAAACATTGGAGTTTTCTTGTGCATAGGTTATGGTTTACTCTAAAGGTAGGTTGCATTTATTCATTTCTCTCTATTATCTTGTAAAAAAACCTCAAAGAATACTTCCTTTTTACTTAGTAGAGTCAAAAGAAGAAGAAATTACCTTTTCTCATGCATTGGTCCATATTTATGTTTGCTTGATCATAACTTGCAAGTATATTTAAGTTAGTATCCCTTGGAGCTTAGGTGAGACTTGTCTTTAAGGTTTAATGAATATATAATCTTGAGATCCAACAAATGGTAATTAAAAATTCCTTTGATGAATTGTTAGATTGCTAGAATATTCTCCTAGGAAATTGTTAAATTGTTAGCTTCATGAATTCGAGCAAATGATTCAACACAACATTCTCAACTATGCAATTGGTCTATATGTTTTTGATGCATATTTTGGTTCTTTTATCTTTTTAGGAATTGAAGTAAGCACTAATGAATATCTTGGAACAAACACATGAAATGATTGTACATTGAATGACTTTCAAATACTAAGGCACAACCACACGCAACACAAAATATCAAGTGGACTCATAATGACTATTATGAGAAGTATGTGAATGTGAAATTTGAATTTTGGGTAATCTTATACCGCCCAAGATTGATGTAGGGCAAAAAAGTGCTAGGTTGAAGGCAAAAAATGCATATATAAATAGAAGTGTGATAAATGACTAAGAATGGTGAACACAAGATAATGTGTATAAATAAGGATGAAATAATCCAAATATATAGAGATAAGTGCAAATAAATATAAACACATACATGTAAACAACAAATTCTAAATGAAGCTAACACTAGAATTTACCACTTGTCCATATATTATATCAAATTAAACTATCAATATAGACCAAAAAAAAAACAAAAAAAAATTAATATAAATACAAATTTCACCACTATATTTCTCTATATATAAAAATATTTCTACCTTTTTAGAGAAATAAAAATACTAATCCTAAACTCGCACATGTAGGATATCTACTAATCCTAAACTCTTACATGCACAATATCTTGTCCACTAGACTCTGCCCTTAAATACATTTGAAATCTCAATAAAAACAAGATTTCAAATGATTTAGCCAATCAAATTATCAATAAATAATTTTTAGATATTATACATTTAAAAATATTGTATTTTCATTATATTAAATACAAAGTGTACAATATGGTAAATTTTAATTGGTTGAGAGGTATGGTTTTAATCACTCGTTAATGGAAGAAATCCAAAAAGTGATGCAATAGTACTTGCTAGCCTATAGACAAGTACTAATAACAAAAATGTCTTACATAGACAATATCATTTTTCTCTTTGTGTTTTCTATTGCTTTCTTTCATCTAATGATGAATGATAAATGTGATCCTAAATGTTATGTAAAATATTTTAACACAATTTAATCCAAAACCATTGCATCTTATTATTATTATTGATTGTGGAAATCTCTTGTTAAAGATGTCTTACATGCTCAAATCTCAAATTCTGGCGCTAAAATTTTGAAGATTGTTGGGGCCATTCAATGGGCAGTAACCATTATGGACAATATCCTTCTTAATATCCATCGTATGTTAATCATTCAAAGAAAAATCTCCGACTAACAACTATGGATTAAGGAACCTATGTAAGCTTAAGTTTAGACAAAGTATGATAATTGGTAAGCTGACTGGTAGCAGATAACAATGGCTCTGATCCATGCACGTCCAATTCAATTGTGCGGTACAAATTTTAGACCCCCAGCAACCTCTTATGGACGTATAGTTGCCTCTGCTTCCAATGAAAGCCCATCCAATGTATATTCATTTTACAATCCTCTTATGCGTACATTGTATTCAATTTTCTGCTTGCCTAAAATTTATCAATAGATTCAGTCTGACATAGCTTAGAGTGATCGTTGCATTATGTATTTTATTTTATAGCTTTCTTGTCCTTCAATATTACTCGTGATTTTTTGGCTTTTTCTTCTTAGTGGGTGTCTGCTTGTCTGCAATGTAGTGCCCGGTATATTCTTACAGGCGAATTTCCTTTTGTGGTTTTCTTTAATTCAGCTAATCCATCTGGGCAGAGGTGTTTATAAATTGATAATCTTCTATACCAATTTTGAAAACTTGATCGTCTTAACGATATTTATAGGACGCCTTGAGGTATAAAATGTACGCCATTGTTGTTCATGTCTATGGATTCATTCATGGGATATGTGAAGACAAAACGTACATACCGTGGAATTATTGCCCTTGTGGGTGCTATTAAACCCTAAAGTTGCCTAAAATGGTATGAACTATGAAGATCGAGGGGAGAAAAAAGAGTTAGGGGTGAGACGCCGTAGTCGGGTTCCTGCTTTTTAACTTCTGATCCAGTGTAGATGACTAACAAAAAACAAAATAGAGGGATTACGATTTATTGCAGCATCCTGGAAAGTTACTGTATGCATCTTTTTAATAGCTTATCTTCTTACCATTACGGACTGTGGAAGCTCGAAGTCTTTAATTTGTCAAATTCTTGCCGAGTTCATGATGCTCTCTCCATCATAATTACAGGTGTCGACTTGGCAAGAACAATACACCAAACTGAGTAGGAGTCCAGATGAGGGTACTTCTGTCTGATTTTATAGGAATGTTGTGCTTTATAGTCACTCGGAGTCTTGTCAAAACTTATAAAGACTTATTGAGATTCAATGAGTAAATTCATTTAAGTCTTTTCAGATCCCTCATCACTTGGACTTCGGGAATTAATGAAATATGGATAGTCAGAGAGCCTCAACGCTGCACTCACATTTGTGCAATGCAACGGAGAGTTCTGAGTTGAATGTTTATCATATAATAGGTATTTGGTTCAACTCTTAAGGTTCAAAATGAAACACATCCTGGGTATTGCTAGGAAAGGCAACTCCCTCATGTAGCCTCAAGGATATCAATTTGAACCACGCGTATGCTATATTAAGAGGAGGGGGAAAGAGAGGTGAGCAATTAACATTCAAATTATATGAGTAGACATCATGCGGGCGCTTAAGTTAATCTTGTGCACAAGATCCTACTTGACAAAACACTAAATTATTTGGCAATCAACATTGCAAAGCAAATCAAGCAAGATTTTGAGGCCACTCTCACATCTTGTTTTGTTTTTCCTAATGATGTTAATTTTCTAGAATGCATTTGATTGGATAGTTACCAAATTTTTACCAGTTCAAAGATTCTTTCTGGTCCACCTCTGTAATTACAACCATTATAAATTGGTTATGGAGCATTGTCTTAGGTGTCAAAGTGATTTTCAATGGGCAGATTCAAGTTGAAACAAATTGAAATGTATGAAAATGTGCATTAGGGAGAGTGTGTGTTCCTATTTCTTATAGTTTAACCTTGAGTAAAGAAACTCACTAAGGATGTTTTATGCTACAGCCAAACAGAGGAGTGAAAATGGTTTATATTACAGTTAAACTATGCAGCAATCCTTATATGCTGGAAAAGAGGTATGATAACGTTATTCATCATGACATAGACTTCTCATCTATATGAGCTTTTGATTTTGGGGGTTGAGTTAGATCTTATACCAGGATCAATTCTTCATTTTTCATTGAGAATGATTTATGACAAGGCTGTTGTGCCTCGCACACATGCCCGGTCGCAGACAGGGACCCCCGACTCTCTTTTGGGCCCTTAGGTTAGTTGTCTCTCTCCGTTTGGAGTGTTTTTGTCATGGTTCTGCATTTTATCTCTGCATTTAGGAAATTGGATTGTATCTTGCATTGCAGAGATTAGGCTAGCTGCAATTCAAATCGTGCTTAGGATTGAGCAAGAAAGGAATAATTTAGATGGAGAGTCATTAGGACACTTAAGCTCTCTTTTAGGAGCAACAAAATGATCAAGGATAAGGAGTTTCAATGGTTTTGGAAGAGATTTTCGGAACTTTTGCATTGAAGAATAAGTCAAATGATTGGAAAAACAAGTGTAGAATGAATAAAGTTGCAATGACTTTGCAAACTTGGAATGGTCATTTCAATCAACTAAGTCATGGAAGAAATAAGCGAAGTGAAAGGAAAATATGACCAAGGAAGAAATGTGGTCATTTGGAATAGTCATGGATTCCTTCATCATGATGATTTGTCACCCAAAACAGTTTACATTATCAAAAAAATATCATCTAATGAAGAGAATGCCGGAATTTTGCCTTAAGTTGGGATTTCATAATCCTTTGGACATACAAAAACTCACCTTAGGATTCAAAAGAATGAAACAAGGACAAGGAATGGTGTAGTTTTAGTCTTGGTGGGGACTTATCTATCCCTTGGTTACAAAAAGGATCACCTAAGACATGAAGCGAGAAGAATAACAGCAAAAGGAATGGTGGCATTATGCTCATGGCGAGGATTTGCTTGTCCTTTGGATAGCATTTCATCCAAAAATTCCCAAAACACCTCCAAATCCCCAAATTCCAAGTGCACCTCCAAATTCTAAAATTCCAAGAACACCTCCAAATCCCGAAATTTCAAGACCACTCCAAATTCCAAAATTTGAAGAACACCTCCAAATCCCAAAATTTGAAGAACACCTCCAAATCCCAAAATTCCATGGCCACTCTGAATCCCAGAAATTTCAAGAGCACTCTAAATTCTCGAAATTCCAAGACCACTCCAAATTCTTTAAAATTCATGAACCCTCTTCAAGCCCGCCAAATCCAAGAACTGTCTTCAAGCCTGCCAAATCAAAGAACCCTCCTCATGCCCGCCATAATGCAGAATCAGCTATATCTTCCTATGGTGGGGATTATAGTGCAAAATGGAAAATCCAAAAATGTCAATCCAAAGACACCTTCCATATCCGCCTTCCTTCCAATTCCGAAGTCTTCAACTTGCTCCAAGATCCAATTCTCCACTACACCTTCAAATGCTCAGTTCCTTTCCATACCTGCCATCCTTCTTCAACCTCAAAATCCAATCTCCTCCATCCCAAAATTTCCAATCCAAAACATGAAAAACATTCCATTCCAATCCATGATCAAGTCCAAAATCTGATTTTCCCAAGCCTAAAATCTTCCAATCCAAGATTTGAAGGAATATTCAATTCCTCTCCAAGCGCAGATTGCTAAATCCAAAATATAAGGACAATTCCCCATTCCTTTCAAGCTATGAATTCTGATTCCACTCCAAAGACGAAATCCAATCCTTAGCAAAATGCCAATCCAAAACATGAGTACATGACCACCACTCCTTTCCAAGCATGATGAAAATCCAAATCCAAAACATGACTGCATACCTGCCATTCCTTTTCATGTCTCAAATATGATCCTTCTTTGGATGAAAATGTTAAATCCAAGATTTCATACTTTGCTTGAGGACGGGAATTCATAGTTTAGGTGGAAATACTTAATGCCTTGGGCACAAATTCATGTTTTAGGTGGAAATAAAACACAAGGTGGGTGCAAAGTTTCATCTTAGCTGGAAATGCTAGCGGGATTTCACCTTTTGGGTGGAAGTAAAATTATAAGTTGAGTGCAAATTCACCTTTTAGGTCAAAACGTCCAAGGCCTTGGGCAGGTTTGAAAGTTTTAGGTGGAAATGGGGAAGGAGAATCAAGTTTTAGATGGAAATGGTGAAGGAAAATCAAGTTTTAGGTGGAAATGGGAGTGGAAACTTGATTTTTAGCTAGAATTACAAGTATTTTTCATTTTTTTTACATTTGGAATTCTTCTTGTTTCCCTTTCAAATTTGGAATTTCTTTTCTCCTTACTTAACAAAATTCGAATTATTATTACCACTCAACATTTCCATTCAGCTTTTTACAAATTTCACTTTTGGCACCTTGATTCCTAACCTTGACAAGATTTTGACATCACTTTGCAACTTTGATGACATTTTAACAATCTTTATACTTAATGAAATTTCATAATTCTCCTTCTATCCCAACCTTGACAATACTTTGACTCCACATTTATTGAGCGAATTTCTCAATAATCGTCATCTCAACTTATGTAAGGATTGAAGGGGGACATGGGCCTAGAGGTGGAAATCCTCCTCCATTCTGGATTTTGTAATTGAGATTCAATCCTTAGGAAATTTCCTCATTCCACACCTCAACCTAGGAATTCCTAACTTGCACCACCTATTTCCCGAGAGCCAAGAGACTAAGAAACCTGAAAAATGTTGCCAACCTAAGGACATCTAAGCTAAACACTATGCTACTAAGTGAAAAAAGAGGGTGCCCCCATTTGCAATGGGGTGTGTGTGTTTACAACACATGTAGCATCCAAGGAAATAGAATAGTCTTTGTAGAGGAAGCTTACCACCATCGTGTTGAAACCTTTTGTATTTAAAGGACCCTAATACTAAGGAGCTCTAAAATCAGGTGCCAACTGTGTTAGTACACTTTAGACCAGAGAGTGTTACATGATATGTTATTTACAATAACATATAACATAAAATACATGTAAGTACAGCAATGATATAGTACACCTTGAAGTGGCATAATGGTGAAGACTTCTGTACTCTGAAGTGAAGGTCACAGGTTCAAAATATAATAGCATGCTATCATAATAATCCTCATTTGAACAATATTTTAAGTTTAAAGGAAAAATAATCCTCTTGTGGAATGCTTGCATAAGGGAGTTTTGCACACTAAATTGGTATCTCACCTGGCAGTGACGTAATAAACAACCTTTACGTTTCTTTTACAAACATATAGTGCTGATCACGTAAATCTCCTCTAAAGTTGTTTGTTTTCTTATTGTATTTCCTTTCTTATAAAAAGGCATACAAATAGATATGGTTCCCCCTTGCATAAGAGGTGGTTGTATCTTTTCACAGATTGCAGGGTCAGCCCAAAGGAGAAGACAGTACTCACTGCCAGTTACTCTTGAGGAAAGTGTGAATCAGGTACAATCAAATGCAATTCCTTAAAACACGCACACTTGATATTTTCCGATCATGTTTGCATCAATTCCGGTGGCCATTTTTACGTACAATGCTAAAGTTGATCACAGAGTATATATGTTTGTGATTTATGCAAGTTTCGTTAGGTACTTGCTGTGCAGGTATAGACATTGATTCCCATTGCATTCAAAACTATAATAACATACAATTATCTTGTACATGTACCATTAAGGACTTGGTAATCATGTGTGTAGAAGCTGAGGTCAAGGATACTTGGTTTACATAGAACATGGTGATAGTTCAAAACAGATTAAACTGTTTTATATATTTCCCATTGCTTAGAGAGTATTGTCACATGGGTAAGTGGGATCTGCAAAGATTCATCTTTGATTAGTTTAACAATTTGACTATGTCCGTTATTTTCCTTTCAAGGCTTTGCTAATGCTGTGCTTGTTAGAAGTATTTTTGAGCTATCTAAAGTGAAAGTTTTAGGGTTTAACTTTCTGAGTTTAAATACATGCTAACAAATGCTACAGTTATTGCCTGTTATCGATTAGGCTAAGTTAGCATGTAGATATGCTATAAAAGATGGATTGACAAGACTACAATTGGAAGTTCTCCTTCCATTGATTGGTGCAACTGACCTTGATGATTGGCCTGTAAGTGTTATCTTGAATGTGAGATTAGCAACAAGTTTGAGATCGATCCTGCTTATATCAAAATATAACAGCATCCTATCCTAATAATTTGTGTGCTAATAGGGTGGAATACAGCAGCAGTTCAAGGCTGCAATGCCTGTTGTATCATCCCTACTGAATGGATTAATTGAGGGTGAAGCTGCTGAGGATGATAGCGCATATCAGAAATACTTTTTAGATGAGGGTGATGCAACTGGTGTGTGGGAACAAGATAAGGTATATTAGAATTGTATGATCCCAAGACTGCAAATTTTTTTTTGGTAATTTGGTACTTAACAAAATCTTTGCATCTCAAGTCTTTGGTAGAAACTCTACAATGGTTTATGTCTGGCTACATTATTGTAAACTTTTGAGAAGTAAATACATTAATGAAAAATCAGAAATACTGTCTCTTAATTTCTAGTTACCATGGTAATGATCTAAAATGTTACTTGATTTATTGCAGCAAATTCTAAATGTTTCAGAGTATATTACTATTCGTAGAAATTTCTTTTGGGTGAATTCAAGTGATAAATTGCTCCAACCTGACTTTATGTTATGTTTTACATGTACTTTATTTGTTTTACTGTACAGAAACTTAAATTCTGTTTCTCTTTATTCCAGATTGCATTAGTGATGTTCCCAACTGCAGAATCTTTACCAAGCATTGAAAATCTAGCAAATGTTAATGACCGCCCTTTGCTACTGCTCAATCCTCAATGGCAAGATGGTCAGGTGCTGACAACTATAACATTTATAGTTATTGGGCTGACTTTGTCCATGCAACAAACATAGGATTTCATACATCTGATCATTATGTTGTAGGGAAGCTAGCCACTCTTTTGCATTAGCTGTTAACAAACATAAATTACAAGTATTTTAGAGCATTAATTTAATTCTTATGTTTAACAGGTAATCTCTGATTTTGGATTTGGTGAGCAACGAAAACAAAGGGAGAAATTTGTTCAAAGTTTTTCAAATGTATACTTCCTGAAACAGATACGCATCTTGGGAGAAGATGTACGTTTGTTAAAAAGCTATCCTGGAATCTGGCAGGTTTGTTTCTTCTAAAATCTTGATGGAAAGAAATCATCTTTGTGTGCAACTAAGGAGGTATATAGTAGTTGTCATCATTCATGTTTTTTCTAATGTTCAAGGATTTTATTATGTTTGATGGTGAATACCTTTTGAATGAGTTCTAAGGACGACATTTATAGTAACCGATTTGATGCTGTAAGATCCTCTCCAACTTCCCCCTTAATTTTTTGCACTCTCCCCAATGGACATTATGGCAAACAGTTTGCATGCATGAGGAGAATATGGTGTTTCTGTTGTTGTTTCAGATTTTGCAAGAACTCACACAACATATATCTATTCTTGAACTTCTTACATGAAGTAAAGGCAATAATATTGTAAACTCCACAATGGTTTATGTCTGGCTAAAATATTGTAAACTTTTGAGAAGTACTTTAGAAAGGTTGCAACAAAATTCAAAGATTGTAGTTCTTTTCTTCCTTCTTTGGTAGTCGCTTTATCTCTTTGAAACAGAAAAGCCCAAAAGAAGAAGAGAATGATAAGTGCATGCAAGACCAATGATGCGAATAAATTACCAAAGAAACATGAGATGGAAATAAAAGCACAAGTTCTATCTGTTTTATTGAAAGAGAATAATGACAATAGTTAAATGGTTCTATTATGCCTTTAGAATAATTCAACCATATGATGAAGGTGTTCCAATCGCATTCTTGATCAGTATGATGATAACAAAATCAATTGGTGAGGTTTTTATGCAAAATGGTTTTCCTAATGCTATTTTCACTTGTATCTTAGGTGGGGTTCATAATGGCAGTGTTGTCAAACTAGTATGAACCCCTCTTGAGTATGGAGATATCATTGCATATTGTTGTAAGGATGGAACTGCATCATTGTAGGTTCATGGAAGGAAAGGATGATTAGCAGATGCATTTGGAGTATATGTACTTAGGCCAAATTGTTGATGAACAAGTAACTCATGGATCCGAAGAAGACATAGAGCCCGCTTGTCATATCCCCTTCTTGGACCTAGTCAACCATTGATTCCCTTTAGCCTATTCTTAGGTATTTGTAGGCTAATTGGTGGTGGTTAGGGAACTCCAACATTCTTGGAGAGCTCAATTTCAGTTTTCCTAGCTTTCGACAGCAATGTGGTGTTCAGTTGATGTTCTAGTTGGTGGCAATGCTCTTTGTAGCATTTTTTAACTTATGGTTGTTTTCGATAGCTTTTGGAGGACCATTGCTATCTTTAATAAATCCTTGATGTGACACTAGACATTATTCTTCACTATCAGTATCTTCTTGGCATGATTAGTTTTAGGATGCAATAGCTTTTGGATTAGATCGTGTAAAACATTTTTGCATCAAAGTTTTGGATCACACTCCGTGACCCATCATCAGGATGATAGAGAGCATTAGAGAGCTCTCTAATGCTCTCTATCATCTTAATGATGGATCACGGAGTGTGATCCGAAACTTTGACGCAAAATATTTTACACGATCTAATCCAAAAGCTATTGCATGCTATTATTATGGATTGTGGAAATCTCGTCTTTGATGATTAGTTTTAGTTTCCGGTGCCTTGATAGTACTTTCCGGAATATGATTGGGATTATTTTAATTATTACACTTAAATTATAAAGTAACATAATATTGTTTACTTTACTGTTTTAATTTAATAAAGTGATATTATGTTTGCCAAGTTGGATGCCTAAGGAAATGGGAACTTGGGGTTATTTTATTTTTAAATTGTAAAAGGCCTTTGGAGGGGAATAGATTGTTTTTTAAATTTAAGTTGCTTCTTTTCCCTCCAACTCTATATAAGGGGTATTTTGGCTCTCATTTGGATTATTTTGAGTTGCATGCATAACAAGATGTTGTCAGAGTGAATGGAGAATTCTTCTAAGGTTTGATTAAGGATGGAAATCTTCATCAAAGTTTACTAGTTTTTCTGGTGAGAAATCCATCTTGGTTGGTTGAGAGATTTCACATAGGAATCACATTGGTTTCCATGGAGTTTGGAAATTCAGGTTTTAAAATAAATGAAAATATTTGTAGGGTTTTGATTGCTCCTTTTTGGGTCGGTGTTTGGTTTTTCCAGAATTTGGTTGTGAGTTTGATGCTTTCTTAGTTGGTTTTTTGCGGGCCATACCATCTAGAGTTACCCACGTCCTCTAATCGGTTGAATAATGCAAAAAAATGATTAAAAAAAGGAGGCTTAAGGGGGTTGAGTTTAGTGGTGAATGCTTTTGAAGGGGTTTCCACTATACGCTGACAATATTGGAGGTGTTTATTGGCTGATTTCAGACTAGCACAAATTTCCATGCTAGCTGTACCATATATTGGGGGCTATTTGAATGTTGGCATGAGGTTATTAGGCTGGAACGCTTAGTTTTTTGTGTTCAAACCTCCTCGTAAGGTGGTGTCTAGGCATTATGTACCAATAATAATGCTTATTGCAAGGGGTAAATGTTGTTTAATGTAATAAGCACCCTTGTTCTAGATTTTTTTGTTTGTTTACTATGAGGATGATTGAAAGTTAATGACAATGAAATACATTCAACTGAGCACATAGCTAATCACTAATGACTTAAATATTAATATGATCAGTTTCAAAATGAATCTTACAAACCAAACAATGATCTTTTCAACCCAATCTGATCAGTTCTTACATTATGCATAGAAGATTGATCATTCAAATGAAGTATTACATATAATCTGAACATACAAACATACCCATGAATTGCAGCCTCAACTTCTGATAACACAATACAAGTCCGAGCCTATGAAGCCCTAGGTGCCATTTCAACTTGCAATGCACAATGCTGTCAACCACAGATCATCTCCAAGACTTCTACTAGCCACAGCAATCACCAAGTCGTGCCAATATTCTCTGCAATAACAGAAATGGTGTCCTCCAACATATATATATATATATATATATATATATATATATATATATATATATATATATATATAAACAGCAGATTTGGCTATGTGCAGCTGTTGTTGGGAAATAATAATAATGTTGTTAAGTGTCGTTATGTTTGTTAGTGTAACCGAGGGGTAGGCAGTTATCGATTGCGATGGTTCACCTCGCACACCCTCGGGTCTATATATGTGCTTCTCTCGGAGGGAATGGGGGATCATACAAAAGTTGTTGTTACTGTTATGTCATATTTCTGTCATTGTAAATAGTTGATGAATTAATAAAAAAGCATTGAGTGTTCTTTGGCATTTCATGTTCTCTTATATTTTATACTGTTACTATATGTATTAAACCAGTTTACCCGTAAGGGCAAACATTTGGTGCCGTTGCCTAAAGTTGAAGATTTGGAGGTCTAAGGAAGTAAGACAGGCAAGATGGTGGTATAATGGGTCGCACCTTCAACCAACAAATTCTGGTACCTGACAGTGACATAGAGGACAATACGGAAGTGATTGGAGAGGACTAGTTGAGCGAGGATTTGATTCACGCGTGAGGTGTGTCGGTTGATGAGTTCGCGGAGAGGGAAGGGCGAGAGAGAGCACTCTCCCCTGCTACAGTATGTGCCGAACTCACGGTGAGCGGTCCTGTAAACTGCCTGCTTGGCTCTTTGCTGCAAACAACCTTTTTTGTATATTTGTATATTTGTTTTGCAATTTTTATTTTGTTTTTAAACATATGTAATTTTTTTTGATATTTTCTCTCAATATATAAAATAATCTCAACAACAAGATATTTAAAATTCAGAAGCTCACACACTAATTAATCCAAATCACTTGTAAATAATTCATGAACACAGTATTCTCTTCTTTTACAGGTAAATAGGCACCTCTGGGAACAAGGCGGCTGCTAGATATCACCAACGTAGCCCAAACTGATAAACAACAGCTCCCAAATGAATCGCAGCCACTATGGAGTGACCCGTAACTCCTTATACACAGCACACAACTGCTGTGTAAATTATCGCAGCTTCAATGAAGGGTATCACAGCCACTAAGGGACAAATCGCAGCCCTCTTATGTTGACGCAGCTACTGGGATCATTAATGTGACTTCCTTGGCATTTAAACATGCAGCTTACAAGCTAATTGCACACACAACTCCTGGTATAAATGTCGCAACTTCCTTGAATTTATTGAATTGATCCTTGTAATTGCCGTACGGACTCAATTCCTCTTCACAGCCTGAAACAAATTACACAATTCCCTGGCATACATTCCAGCTCAAAGTGCAGACCGAATTCTTTGAAGAAATTCACATTTCTTCAAGACAAAAACCCTTGAGAGCTTCCCCAATTCCGATTTTCACCAAATTGCATAAACATGAATAATAATCAATGATGAGGAATTTCGAATTCCTTCAAGGCTTTATAATTAAACATTAAAACAAGGCTTCTTCCACACACTAAGCCTCAAGCTTCAAGATCACTCATTTCACTAATGAGGCTTCAACAACACACCATCCAAATAGAACATTAAATAACATAAGTTATTAATTAAGCCAAGCTTAATTTAATAACTCCATATGCAAATGATGAAATTGAATGCTTTTGACACTAAGCATCTTGTGCCCACCCTGCCCTGCTAGGAATAGTAATCGGACAAAAATAGACTTACTATAAATAGTAAATATATCACAAAGACCCTCTAAACCAACTGTCAGCTCACGAGGGTCGCGATGACGAATTGACGAAAACACCCTCTAGACTCCTGCTAAAACGGGGACATCACAGTCCTCCCTTTCCAAGATTGCTTGTCCTCAAGCAATTGCAACCCAGGGTGCTGAAGTATATCCTCTGTCTCCCAAGTGGCATCCTCAGCTGGTAATCCATGTCACTTCACCAAAAGCACCTTGATGACTCGTCTGCATAGGTGTCTCTCTTTAGTATCTAGAATAGCCTCAGGAATCAACTCCAATTTCCCCTCATTGTCCAATGGAGGTAAAACAAAAGATGGGACAACATGCTTGCCTAACGCCTTCTTGAGGTGCAAAAAATGAAATACATTATGCACCTTGCTGTCTTTTGGCAAATCAAGCTCATATGCAACCTTGCCAACCCGCTTGACCACACGGAAAGGACCATAATACCGAGGTTTGAGCTTCTCAGCTCCGCTCTTCCGAATGGATGACTGCCTGTGGGGCTGCAACATCAAATATACCATATCTCCGACTTGGAAAGAGCGAGAAACTCTCCTCTGATCAGCATACTGCTTTTGCTGATTCTAAGCTCTCTGTATATTATCTTGCAAAGCTCCCATAATATCTTGGTTGTCCTGCAACAAATCACCTGCACTGGGAACTCTGCTATCACTAAACATCAGATCCAAGAAACTAGGAGGATCATAACAATACAAAGCTCTGAAAGGAGTCATACAAATAGACATATGGTAAGTGGAATTGTAGCAGTACTCACAAAGATATATCCACTTCACCAAAGCCCTCTGTTGAGCGAACAAATAATTCCGAAGATAACCCTCCACCCATTTATTAACAATTTCCGTCTGACCATCAGTCTGCAGGTAGTAACTGGTACTAGGAGTGAACTCCGTGCCACACAATATGAACAACTTTGCTAGAAGTGACTCATAAAACGGCTATCACGGTCACTCACAATATTCTGGGGTAAACCATGCAATCTAAAAACCTTCTGGAAAAATAACTCTGCAACCTGAACGGCTGAAAATGTAGTAGTGATCGGAAAGAAATGAGCATATTTCGTGAGACGGTCAACTACCACATAGATGTAATCTCCGCCCATGGCCTTAGGCAAGCCCACAATGAAATCCATAGAAATACATTCCCACTTCTGCTCAGGAATGTGAAGTGGCTGCAGTAACCCAACTGGATATGTGTGCTCTTGCTTGTTTTGCTTGCAAATAGAACACTCCCTAACATATTGCTGCACATCATGCTTGAGGCCTTTTCAGGTGAAACGCTCTCACACCTGCCTATAGGTTTTGAAAAACCCCGGGTGTCCAGCTAAGGGAGAATCATGGAAAGCTCTCAACACTACCTATTTGACACTCGATCTTGGAACCGGAAACACCCTTTCCTTGTAAATGATCAACTCATTCACAAGGGTATTGTTGGAGATTTGCCAATAGGCCAGTACTGATTGTATGTTTGTCATTGATGACAACATATGGAAAGTAGCATGCGTGGAAATCTTATGCAGTAAGCTTTCAGTATATGTAGCATGGATGTGATATCAGCATGATATTAGGGGCGCAGAGGTTAACTGTTAGTACAGACAATTATATAGCAGTTGGTGTCAACAGTGTTCCTGACAGAGTAACAGACAGTGTTCTGTGTATGGCTGTCCTTACAGTTATCATGGAGCCTTGCGCGCTTGGATATATGTTGAAGACATGTTATTGATGTTTCAATTATGGATGCATAGTCTGGTGATGAACGCAAGTGAAATTATGCAGTCACTATTTGCCAGTAGCAGTTTCCTGTGTTTGTTCAGAAGAGCCGACAAAGATTTTATTGGTTCTTGAGTTGCGCCTATCTTGAGGGTATGCGTCCTTGGAGTTAAGCTTGGAGAAGTGTTATTAATGTTTGGTTAAGAGCACATGAGTTAATTCAGCTTACAGAGAAAGTTCCAGTTGTTTTGGTAGAGCCGATAGTTTGTAGCGTGCATCTACATTTATTTTATTAGACAGGTCCCAGAATGAGTTGCGTGCATAATAGAGCCAACAGAATGTTTATTTGAGTTTGTTATAGTTTCTCTAATATGGTTTCAAGATGGTTCTAACAGGCCGACTTGATTATATCATTTGGAGGAAAGATATTTATAGGCAGTCATTTGTGATTGCTTGAGTATGGTTCATGGTTGATTAAGCAGAGCAGAGTAGAGTGTGCGAAGTGTTGAGCCATCAGAAGAAGGTCTATGTCACCAAGTAAAGTACTTGTGCTATTCATTGGAACTGATCCAGACAACAGGTCAAAGCGCAGTTCACCAAGATCCAGATATAGTGTGTATCTGTTATTTAGAAGGCTGTAGCCTTCGCCCATTTGAGCAGTGAGCTCTCGGACAGTCCGTCCTCTCCCTTAACAGGGACAATTGTAAAAGACTCCTAACAGGGTCTGACCCTTGACCAGGTCTACTGTACTTAATATATTGTAAAGCTACTCCTAACAGGGTAAAAGATCTTCTAACAAGGATCATTATACACTAGTACAGAATATTAGTGGGTATCAAGTCCCACCGGGGTTTTTACCTATTTGGGTTTTCCCGTAACCAAAATATTGGTGTTGTGTTCAAGTGTTCTTTCATTGTGTTTATGCTTTATGTTTAAGTATACTTAATTGGATAAAGAATTGAAACTTGTAGATAACTGATTCACCCCCCCCCCCCCTCCCCCTCTCAGTTATCTCTTGGGACTATTCCTAACAATTGGTATCAGAGCCAAGTGCCTCGGAGAGAAAGTTTAAGAGCTTGAGGTTGATTAGATGGCATACTTCAGGAAAGAAAGTCCTAAGTTCGATGGAGAGAATTATTTTGATTGGAAGAACAAGATGGTGATTCATTTGCAGTGCGTTGCTTTTGAAGTTTTTAATGTAACTATCAAAGCAGCCAAGATTCCTACCTTAGAAGACCTTGCAAGAGATGATGCTACTGACGCACAAAAAGAATTGTTTCATTAGAATGCTATTGCTAAAGAAGCCCTTATCAGCGCCCTATCTGATGGTGAATTTTCAGAAGTAAAAAAGATAGATACAACCCATAAAATTTGGAAGCACCTTGAAGACATATTTGAAGGAGACAAACAAGCAAAGGATGCACGTAGAAAAACATGGAAGAAAAGATACAATGCATTAGAGATGCTGCCTGAAGAAAATATCAGAGCTTACAATAAGAGGATTAATGAAGCAGTTGCTGGAATCAGGAACAATGGTGGAGAGATTTCTGAGGACATTATGGACAAGTTGATGACTACTCTTACTCCAGAATATGAAAGCAAGATCAACATCCTTGATGAGACCATGCAGCTTACATCAAATTTCAAGAGAGAGACCTTGATCAGCAAGATCTCAGCTTTTGAGATTTCAGATTGAAGATAGAACCAAAGAGTGAGACAGCTTTCAAAGCAACAGTTCATGGTAAGAAATCTACAAACACTTTTGGTAATTTTGATGATGATGATGAAGAGAGAACATTAGATGATTTTATTGCTATGATTGCCAAAAGAGAAAAGAAAGGAAAAGGAAAATATGAAGGTCAATTACCATTTAAGTGCTTTTCATGTAATAAGATCGGTCACTTTGCATCTAAGTGTCCCACTAGAGTTAAAAAATTCAAAAAGGATTACAAGCCTAAGTATTCTAAGGAATGCTACTATGCTGGAGATGGAGTTTCAGATGAAGAATCTGGTGAAGAAGAAATTGGATTCATTGCTATTGTAGACAAAATGAATAACAAGACAATTCATGTAGACAAGAAAGAGAATCAAGAACTAGCATTAATTTCACAAGCTGACATAAGGACAGACTGGATTATAGATAGTGGTTGTTCACATCACATGACCGGTGATAAAGGCAGGTTTGTTCATTTGGACAAATACAATTGCAGTATGGTCAGATTTGGAGACAACACTCCTAAACCTATAGTTGGTAGAGGAGCCATCACTTTGGATGGAAAGAACAGTACTGATGATGTTCTTTATGTTGATGGTTTGAAACATAACTTTCTCAGTGTTGGACAGTTACTTGGAAAAGGCTATTAGTTGGAGTTCAAAGATGACAAATGCATCATTAACAACAAAGATGGTGTTATGATTGCATCAGGCACAAAGACAAGATGTAATGTTTTTCAACTCAATTCAGAAGCAAGTTGTTTTGTTGCTAAAGTTGATGATAGTTGGTTATGGCATAAAAGACTATGTCATATCAATTTTGATAACATAGTAAAGATAAGTAATGTTAAGGCAGTAATAGATCTACCTAGCATAGCAAAGCCAGTTGATACTATATGCAGGGAATGTGTGATGGGGAAGCATGTGAGAAATTCATTTAGGAGCAAGCAGAATTCAGTAGAGAACAAGTTGGATCTGATTCATACAGACCTATGTGGTCCAACTCAAACAAGATCATATTATGGTGAAAGGTATTTCATTTTGTTTGTTGATAATTATACTAGGATGATGTGGGTTGCATTCTTAAAAGATAAGTCAGAAGCTTTTGAGAAGTTCAAAATATTCAAAGCTAAGGTTGAGAATGAATTTGGACTAAAGATAAAATGTCTAAGATCGGATAGAGGAGGAGAATTCACTTCTGACAGATTCTATGAGTACTACGAAGAACATGGCGTAAAAAGACAGTTAAGTGCACCTAGAACCCCTCAGCAGAATGAAATTGCAGAAAGAAGGAATAGGATCATTCTTGATACAGCGCACACCATTATGATAGAAGGAAAAGTTGCACACACCTATTTGAGAGATGCGGTCAATACAACAATCTATACCATCAATAGAATTCAATTAAGGCCTGACGTTGACAAAACACCTTATGAGCTATGGTTTGGTAATGTTCCCACAGTAAAATACTTCAGAATCTTTGGAAGCAAGTGCTACATCAAGAGGGATGAAGCAGTAGGCAAGTTTGATGCAAGAAGTGATGAAGGTATTTTTCTTGGTTACTCTACTAAAAGTAAAGCCTATAGATGTTTCCATTTAAGATTGAAGAAGATCATTGAAAGTGCTCATGTAAAGATTGATGAAAAGTTTATGATTCAAGAAAGATATCATGATTACTCACCCATGATTGAAGAACCTAGACCCTCCACTAGTGAGACAGTTATTGAAGAAATGTTTGACAGTATTGATGTGTTATTCAATGACCTTGAGACAAGTGAAGAAAATAGTCCTAAGGCTGATGAATCAGCATCACCTAAAGTTCCAAAGTTTACATCAAGAAATCATTCCAAGGCAGACATCATTGGAGATCAGAGCGGCAAAGTCTTAACAAGATCACAAGCAAAGAACTCAGCTAGCAGTGAAGCGGTATGTTTACTATCTCAGATTGAACCTTTAAGTGTTGAAGATGCTTGTAATGATTCAGATTGGTATGATGCTATGAAAGAAGAACTTGATCAGATTATTAAGAATGACACTTGGGAACTAGTCCCAAGACCTAGTGATAAGAATGTGATTAGAACAAAGTGGATATTCAGAAACAAGATGAATGAAGATGGTACAGTAGTAAGAAATAAAGCAAGATTAGTATGTAAGGGTTATGCGCAAAGAGAAGGCATTGATTATTCAGATACATTTGCACCTGTGAGCAGATTAGAAGCTATTAAGTTGTTTCTAGCCTATGCTACAATTAAAAACTTCAAAGTTTATCAGATGGATGTCAAGTCAGCATTCCTGAATGGAGATTTGAAAGAAGAAGTATACATTGAGCAGCTTGAAGGATTCACCTTATCAGATAGACCTGATATGGTATGCAGATTGAAGAAAGCCTTATATAGACTTAAGCAAGCCCCTAGAGCATGGTATGAGAGACTAGATGGATACTTAACAAAGATTGGATTCAAGAAAGGAGCAGCAAATTGTAATGTATTCATTAGAGAGACATCTGAAGGTTTACTACTTGTAGCTATATTTGTTGATGACATTAGCTTTGGAGGTAATGACAAATTCAGTGTTGAATTTGCCAAAGAAATGCAGAATGAGTTTGAGATGAGTATGATTGGTCCTATCAAGTACTTTTTGGGACTAAATGCGCAACAGACAGAAAAAGGGATTTTCATTAATCAATCAAAGTATGTGAAAGAGATACTGAAGAAATTCAAGATGGATGATTGCAAGCCAGTAGGAACCCCTATGATCATTGGATGCAAACTTATAAAAGAAGATGACTCACCAGCAGTAGATACAACATTGTATAAGTCTATGATTGGTAGACTCATATATCTTACTCAGACTAGACCTGATATTTCCAATGCAATTGGTATAGTTGGAAGATTTGCAGCAGAGCCTAAACAAAGTCACCTCATGGCAGTAAAGAGAATATTCAGATACTTGCAAGGCACTATAGATTATGATCTATGGTATCCTAATTCAGAAAATGTTGAGCTTCATGTGTACACTGATGCAGATTGGACAGGATGTGTTGATGACAGAAATAGTACTTCAGGTGGAGCAGTGTTTCTTGGTGATAGACTTGTCACTTGGACAAGCAAGAGACAAAATTGTATTTCTCAGTCAACAGCAGAAGTGGAGTATGTTGCAGCAGCCTTGAATTGTTCTACAATTGTTTGGATCAAGTAGATGATAAAAGATTTTGGAATTCAGATTGATTATCCTATTGTTATTCACTGTGATAACACTAGCACTATCAATATTTCAAAAAACCTTGTGATGCATGCAAAGACAAAGCACATTGAGATCAAGTATCACTTCCTAAGAGAGAAAGTGGCAGAGAAAGAAGTCAAGTTGGACTATGTGAGTACTAAAGATCAGTTGGCGGATATATTCACAAAGCCCTTGCCTAAGGGTACTTTTGAGTATCTCAGGGAGAAGTTGGGAGTCATTCCCTTCCCTGATTCTGCTTAGAAATAGAAGGAAAGGCATCAATTCTTAGGGACTGGTGGAAGGTTGACTACTCTACCTTAGGAATAGTATTGGTGCTTAAAATAAGTGGCGCCCTTTGCCATTGATGTCAAAGGGGGAGTATATATAGAGTCCTGAAAAACATAAATAAAAGAGGAGTAATATACTAAGGGGGAGCAACATTCAGTTATGACGGCAATACAGTTGAGGAAATGGAGAATATTAGAAAATATTGCAGCAGATGGAGGATTCATCTTTGGGGAAGTTTTGAAGAGGAAATGGAGAATGTTATAATAGAATTATTCATTTGGGTTGGTGGTGATTTTTCATTCCACATGTTGCCATCAATGCCAAAGGGGAGGATTGTTGGAGATTTGCCAGCAGGCCAGTACTGACTGTATGTTTGTCATTGATGACAACATATGGAAAGTAGCATGCGTGGAAGTCTTATGCAGTAAGCTTTCAGTATATGTAGTATGGACATGATATCAACATGATATTATGGGCGCAGAGGTTAACTGTTAGTACAGATAGTTATATAGCAGTTGGTGTCAGCAGTGTTCCTGACAGAGTAACAGATAGTGTTCTGTGTATGGTTGTCCGTATAGTTATCATGGAGCCTTGCGCGCTTGGATATATGTTGAAGACATGTTATTGATGTTTCAATTATGGACACATAGTCTGGTGATAAACGCAAGTGAAGTTATGCAGTTGCTATTCACCAGTAGCAGTTTCTTGTGTTTGTTCAGAAGAGCCGACAAAGATTTTATTGGTTCTTGAGTTGCGCCTATCTTGAGGGTATGCGCCCTTGGAGTTAAGCTTGGAGAAGTGTTATTAATGTTTGGTTAAGAGCGCATGAGTTAATTCAGTTTACAGAGAAAGTTCCAGTTGTTTTGGTAGAGCCGATAACGTGTAGCGTGCGTCTACATTTATTTTATTAGACAGGTCCCAGAATGAGTTGCATGCATAATAGAGCCCATAGAATGTTTGTTTGAGTTTGTTATAGTTTCTCTAATATGGTTTCAAGATGGTTCTAACAGGTCGACTTGATTATATCATTTGGAGGAAAGATATTTATAGGTAGTCATTTGTGATTGCTTGAGTATGGTTCATGGTTGATTAAGCAGAGCAGAGTAGACTGTGTGAAGTGTTGAGCCATCAGAACAAGGTCTACGTGACCAAGTAAAGTACTTGTGCTATTCATTGGAACTGATCTAGACAGCAGGTCAAAGCGCAGCTCACCAAGATCCAGATATAGTGTGTATCTGTTATTCAGAAGGTTGTAGCCTTCGCCCATTTGAGCAGTGAGCTCTCGGACAGTGCGTCTTCTCCTCTAACAGGGACAATTGTAAAAGACTCCTAACAGGGTCCGACCCTTGACCAGGTCTACTATACTTAATATATTGTAAAGCTACTCCTAACAGGGTAAAGGATTTTCTAACAAGGATCATTATACACTAGTATAGAATATTAGTGGGTATCAAGTCCCACCGGGGTTTTTACCTATTTGGGTTTCCCCATAACCAAAATATTGGTGTTGAGTTCAAGTGTTCTTTCATTGTGTTTATGCTTTATGTTTAAGTATATTTAATTGGATAAATAATTGAAACTTGTAGATAATTGATTCAGGCCCCCCCCCCCTCTCAGTTATCTCTTGGGACTATTCCTAACAGGTATACCTACTGTCTTGTAAGGTCCCATCAATAAAATCAGATGCCCATTGATTTCTAGCATAATCAACAATAATCAAGTATCTCCAATCCTCAACTATCTTTGTCATAGCACACAAGTGTGGCCTCCTAGAAAGTGCATCAACAACCACATTTTGAGTCCCTTTGATATATGAAATATCGAAATCATAAGACTGAAGCTTGCTGACTCACTTCTGTTGTCTCTCATTTAGATCATGCTGTCCAAGGAAATACTTCAGGCTATTATGATCAGTTTTAATACAAAACTTACTACCAACCAGATACTGCCTGAACTTAGCCAAAGCATGCATAATGGCTAACATTTCCTTATCATAAACACTAAAAGCTTTCTCCGGACCCTGAGTTTCCTGCTCTCAAAAACAATGGGATGGCGATCCTGGGAAAGTACAACACCAATGCCCTCACCAGAAGCATCACATGCAAATCAAATAGTCTAGAAAAATCTAGCATCACTAGAATTGGGCATGATGTCATAATCTGCTTGAACTTCTCAAAACACTCTTGTGCCTGAGAGGTCCACTCAAAAGCACCCTTATGAGTCAAATCAGTAAGGGGAGCTGCGTGACGAGAGAAGCCTGCAACAAATCTGTGATAGAAGGCACACAGACCAATAAATCCTCTGAGCTGTGTCAAACTCCCTAGAGTAGGCCAATCTAGAATAGCACAAACCTTATCAGGGTCCATGTGAACTCCCTCTACACTGATAATATGACCAAGGTACAACAACTTGGTCATCCCCAACGCACACTTGGACTCCTTGGCATACAAGGAAGCCCTATCCAGAATATCTAACACTCTATCCAAATGAACCAGATGGTCCTCCCAAGTCCTGCTATATACCAATATATCATCGAAGAAGACCAAAACAAACTTCTTCAACTGGCTGTGGAAGACCTTGTTCATGGTGGATTGGAAAGTAGACGGAGCATTAGTCAACCCAAATGGCATGACTAAAAACTCAAAGTGTAATGGCATTGGAAAGCTGTCTTCTCAATGTCCTCCTCCCAGACTCTGATCTGGTGGTAATTGGACCTCAAATCTATCTTGGAGAAGAAAGCTGCACCATGCAACTCATCAATCAACTCATCAATGCTTGGAATAGGATACCTATTTTTTATTGTCTCACGATTCAACATCCTATAATCAGTACACATCTTGAGTGTACCATCCTTTTTCTTCTCCAAAACAACTGACGAAGCAAGGGGAGACTTACTCGGTCTAATATGTACCATAAATAGCAGTTCCTGAACAGTTTTCTCAATCTCATCTTTTAGGCGCTTGGTATGTTGGTAAGGAGTGATCATAATGGGCTTAGTGCCCTCCTCTAACTCAATGATGTGTTCAATGCCTCTGTCAGGTGGTCTAC
Organism: Chamaecyparis obtusa; assembly: GCA_027943335.1. NCBI lineage: Eukaryota > Viridiplantae > Streptophyta > Pinopsida > Cupressales > Cupressaceae > Chamaecyparis > Chamaecyparis obtusa. The sequence continues at coordinate 986,397 of BSBK01003670.1, read as the reverse complement.
CATAAGGTAAATCACTAAACACTTTAGAGTGTTTAGTTCTAAAACCCTGTATGTCAGGATGATAAGCTGATTTCCCTGTCTTCTCAAGTGTGGGTAATAATCTGCACTCTACTGCCCACTCAACTGCATCATGACTAATAAGATGCTACATACGTCTAAGTGTGATAGTCTTCAAATTTTCCTCTTTGATTGCCTTGAGAATATGTTTTTTCCATCTACTTCAAACTGCATCTCCATATCCTTAAGGCTGAGATAATAAGCCTCAATAGAATGTAACCAGCTCATACCTAAAACCAATTTTGTCCCTCCCATGTCAACCACATAAAAATCAGACTTGAAGTCATAATTATTTAACCTCAAGGGGAGGTCTGCGATCATCCTGTCACACTTAAGTGTGTAACCATCAGTCACCTTAACTCTAATGCCTTCAAATCCTTCAGTCTATAAGCCTCTCCTGGATACCAACTGAGAGTCAATGAAATTATGAGTAGCACCTGTATCCAACAAGGCAATAACACGCTGCCCTGCTAGGAGTCTTCGTAACCTAAAAGATCCCTCTTTCTGCATGTTGGAGAGGTAGACAACCTTAAGGTTGGGATCATCAACAACCTTTTCCTCTTTTGCCACTTCTTCATAATTCTCTTCATCATTTTCAGCTTGTTGTCCCGCAAAATCAAAACTATGTTCATCCTCAAAAAACCACTCCATAAGCCTATTTCTCCCCTTAGGCTTCAAAGGACATTCATGTTTTCATCATAAGGACCCCTGCAATAGAAACATAATTTTTTCCTTCTCAAGTCCTTAAGTGTTTCCTGATCAAGAGGCCCTGCCATAGGTCTTTTGGAATCTGATCCATCTATTCTTTTTGGGACAGCTTTGTTGTCAAATGAAGAACTAGATGGTTTCAGAGGAAACTTAGTACGTGGAGCTGAAAATTCCAAATCTCTTGCTTTCTTCATGGCTGCTTGCAAAGAAGGGTCAAAAGACTTAACCGAGCCCTTGAAGAGGCTCAACTAACCCCTCCACGAACAACATCACACACCTCTCAGAAATATCATACACCATGACTGAAACCTTCTGGAACTCACTGATGAAGGCCTCCAAACTACCAGTCTGTTTGAGTTGTGCCAACTGACGGAAATAGGACTCTGGGTCCTTGTCAAATCTCTCAACTAATCTGTCCACAAACTCCTGGTAAGACGTAATCTGATCATGGTGCAATGAAACCAGCCCATGGTACCACCAGTCATGGGCTATGCCATTTAAGTGCAACACAGCAAATCGTATAGCATCCTCTTTAGACATAGGACGTAATGACAAATATGTGTCCATCTTGTGGATCCAAGCTCTAGCTGTCATTTTCCCACTTCCATCAAAGTGAGTCAAAGTCAACTTGTTGGTTGCTTGTTTAAGATCACTCTGTCTAGGCCTCTGTCTCATGTCAGGACCTGGTCTACCTCTGGAATGCTCCCTCTTTTGTGTCAAGAATTTGTCAAAGTTCAAATTTCTCTTGATGGCTTCAGGTAAAGCATCCCACTCTGCAAAGTGAGCCACCATGTCATCAACAAATGGCGTCGGCTCTGTCTCAACGCTGACTGTATCCACCTCAAGCCTCAAGAAAGGGGGACGTAGAAGGCTATCATGAGTGCCTATAGGATCAACTTTAAAATCTTGTCTATCCTCAATCTTGGACCTATGAGAGCTAACTGATGCACTCCTAGTGCCCCTATCTCTGCCATGATCACCAGGTAAAGTCATATGCTATAAGGTGTCAGATAATTGTTGCAAAACATTTGGAACATGATGTTGTCCTTTTGCTAAATTTTTGAAAGCATCTCTGGCCTCCTTGTCCACATCATTACCAATATTATTTATATTCCGGTCACCTGTATGATCAATCTGTGGACCCTGTTCACTATCCTCAGGTGATGGTGAAGCTCTACCCTTGCGGGTATAGTGCATTCTAGGTACAAATCTATTTGCCATAACTGGACCCAAATTACCTTCAGGTTGGCAAGACCAATGCTCTGATACCACTGTAAAGAGCCTTCCTGGCTTTGCTGCAAACAACCTTTTTTGTATGTTTGTTTTGCAATTTTTGTTTTGTTTTTGAACATATGTAATTTTTTTGATATTTTCTCTCAATATATAAAATAAATTCAACGACAAGATATTTAAAATTCAAAAGCTCACACACTAATTAATCCAAAACACTTGTAAATAATTCATGAACATAGTATTCTCTTTTTTTAAAGGTAAATAGGCACCTCTGGGAACAAGGCGGCTACTAACTATCACCAGCATACCCCAAACTGAAAAACAACAGCTCCCAAATGAATTGCAGCCGCTATGGAGTGACCTGTAACTCCTTATACACAACTCGCAACAGCTGTGTAAATTATTGCAGCCTCAATGAAGGGTATCACAGCCACTAAGGGACAAATTGCAGCCCTCTTATGTTGACGTAGCTACTGAGATCATTAACGTGACTTCCTTGGCATTTATACATGCAGCTTACAAGCTAATTGCACACACAACTCTTGGTATAAATGTCGCAACTTCCTTGAATTTATTGAATTGATACTTGTAATTGCCGTACGGACTCAATTCCTCTTCACAGCCTGAAACAAATTACACAATTCATTGGCATACATTCCAGCTCAAAGTGTAGATCGAATTCCTTGAAGAAATTCACATTTCTTCAAGACAAAAACCCTTGAGAGCTTCCCCAATTCCGATTTTCACCAAATTGCATAAACATGAATAATAATCAATGATGAGGAATTTCGAATTCCATCAAGGCTTTATAATTAAACATTAAAACAAGGCTTCTTCCACACACTAAGCCTCAAGCTTCAAGATCACTCATTTCACTAATTTGGCTTCAACAACACACCATCCAAATAGAACATTAAATAACATAAGTTATTAATTAAGCCAAGCTTAATTTAATAACTCCATATGCAAATGATGAAATTGAATGCTTCTAACACTAAGCATCCTGTGTCCACACTACCCTATCAGGAATAGTAATCGGACAAAAATAGACTTACTATAAATAGTAAATCTATCACAGACCCTCTAAAACAACTGTCAGCTCACGAGGGTTGCGATGATGAATTGACGAAAACACCCTCCAAACTCCTGCTAAAACGGGGACATCACAGGTCTTGTGTATGATCTTCTAGGTAACCTTCCTAGATTGTTGGCTCCCACATTGGTAGAAGTTCAAGAAAAATGAGAGGCAAGGGAAAGAGAACAATGCAGGCTACAAATACTTCAACGATATGAAGAAAGGAAGCAGAGGAAGAGCCACGTGACACTAGTTGGCGCTGCACATCCAGACACCAAAATCAGAGTCCAATCTTCTCAATAAAGATAAAAATTGGAAGGAGTATATAGAGGAGCATGAGGCCGGCCATAGGGCTTTGATTCTACAACAACAAACCGAACGAAGACAGAGGTTGAAGCAACTTGCCGAAGGACGACTGGATGAAGGGTTGTCGGAAGGGGACGAAGTAGGTGTCACGGTAGGTGCAGAAGCCGAGGAGAATGCTACGGTATAGAAGAACACCGTAGGGAGAGAAGTGAAGAGTTGATTGAAGAGACCTGACAAAGGATAGACTTCATTGAAGAAACACGACATCAGTTAAGGAAATTATCCCTTACAGCACGCAAAGAGGCAAGGGAAACCTGAAGGAACGAAGGGGAAGAGGCTAGAGATAGGATCATCGAAGATGCCAGTGTAACCAGGAGTGTTGGAGCAACATAGGGGCACGATTGTCAGAATCCGTCAGGCTCTAATCCATCTGGTTCGGGACCGCAACCATCGCAGACGAGGAACAAAACCACAACCATGTCACAAAAACAAAAATTGCCTAAGTTTATGAGCGACGGGAAGGAGGATCCCGCCCGACATTGCTGTGCGTGTGAAACAACTTGGTTGGCGACAAGGATGAATGGGTCCAACAGTTTCCAGCAACCCTACGTGAAGTCGCCATTGATTGGTACTCCGATATGGACAAAACAAAAATAAATACGTGGGATGACCTGAGGAAAGAATTCCAGATTGAGTTTTGCTTGCTTCGGGATGACAATGAAATACTAGCGGAAATCTATAGTGTACGAAACAAGGGAAGAAAGAAACAGTGAGAACTTATGACCGGAGACTCAAAGAACTGCTGGGGAAGATGGATAGCTAGCCTGTCGACGGATTGAAGAAGAGATGGTTCATTGACGAACTCAAGCCCTCACTTAGGAAGAAAATGAAGATAGTACCTCCCACGTTGTACGCTGACGCCTACGACAGAGTCACGGATCTTGAAAGCAAGGATAAAACCTCTAAGAAGAAGAGGAACAAGTCATTGGGGAGTGACAACTCATCGGAGGAGAGCAGTAGCGACGAGGAGTCAAATAAGAAGGTACATGCTCTCCAGAAAGATATGGAAAGAATGATGAAGGAATTTAAAACAATGAAGGGGGTACAAGCAACAATGATGAAGGGGAGCTTTGGAGCATTGATTGCAAGGAGAATGGCCACACGAAGGGCTCCTATCCCAGAAAAGTATTTTGTGACATTTGCCAAGTTATGGGCCATTCCACAAAGGAATGCCCATACAATATGAAAATGAGGAGCCAACAAGTGCTCTTCACACAAGAGCAACTGTCCACATCCGGGGCAGCAAGCACCTCCTAGCGGACAAACAATAATGCATCATCTGGCGGGTTCCGAAACAACCGACACAGAGGAAGAGGGAATAATAACAACAGTATCAATAACAGAAGCTGGATACAATATGATGCCAAGGGATGACCGATGATCCAGTGCTGGGCATGCAACCAATGGGGTCGTTTTGGCCGAGACTGTCAAAAGGACACCACAAAAGTTGTGTCGATGGTGCGGCCCCGGAGACCATGAAGATGCCAACTGCCTGAAACCTGATGTCAAACTTCTAAACATTGAAGGAAGCATGGGTGAAGAAGTACTCGCCATCACTTGTGCACAAGTGAAACATGCCACGTACTCGGACCCCCGTACTGAGAAGCAAAGGGTATGGGAGGCGAGAGAGGAGATTGAAAAGGCAATGAGGGCACAGAAGGAAACACATGAGATGGCTGGCATTTCTAGTCGGACGGAGGCGAAACAAAGTATACTAAGGCAAATGTTACACATGGAGGTACTAGTGAGTCTAGGATCTCCTTCACACTATGCCTCACTTGCGGACAACATTATTGAGCACCTTCTCTGTATAACGTACACAACGTACAGATGTTCCTGGTGGGTCTGCAATGGACCCGATGTTGCTGCAATAAATAATGGCCGACACTCTACAGTCGTGGAGATGGGCATTTTTGACACTATTCTAACGGATACCATTGTGGACGGTGGGTCCGGGGTGAATGTACTTCCGGAAGAGACATGGAAGAAACTCGAAAAACCAACCCTATGGCCTCCGACTTTCAATTTACTGGGTGTAGACCAACAAGGAATCAAACCCCTCGGGACATTGATGGCGCAACAACTCACTATAGGCACACAACTATTCATACTAGACTTCGTTGTGATCCTTCTCAAGAAGAAAGGATATGATGCCATCCTCGGCAGGGGGTGGCTTGTGGCGGAGATGGTCAATCATAACTGGAAGAAAAACACCCTCTCGATGGAGAGTGGAGGGCGGAAGTTTGTCATCAACCTCCGTACCTAGATGGTGAGCGAAGAGATTGCATCTTCCTCGGAGTTAGAGTTTGATGGAGAGAATGGCCGAATGGACGAAGGAAGGAAACAAATGGAGCCTAACCTCGAAGGTGTTCTAGAACTCGAAGAGTGTTCGGAGGATGAAACGGGCTCAATGAATGGGCTCTTCCATTGGCAGATGGAAGACTATGAGCTATTTCATAGTTATATGTGTCGCCTGACTTTCAGTCGCCCATCATTTTTTTTGGTAATGTCAAGTCAGATTTAGTCATGTCTGAGTCTAAGTCTAAGTTTCCTTCAGGATAGGTTGTCCTTGCCAGGTTTCGCTGCCATTGCCTTCTTCTTTTCAAGCCGGGTGGGTTATTTGGAAGTCCCTTTACCAATGGGTAGGTGATAGACCCCAACCTAGCAAGGATAACATGCTCACATTGAGGATCTTTTTCAGATGGAATGGTGATTAGAAGTAATCGAACACAGTGAATATGCAATGGTTTAAAGTTCTTTCTAAGATTCGGGTGTGTTCTTCATGTGCACAGAGCTGAACTTCATGAAACTGATGTGCATATAGATAATCGACATAATCGAATGAGATATGTTTTAAAAATATTGGAAGGTGCCAGCTAAGCATTCAAAAGCATAACAGAGCTGAGTTCGTGCTTATTCAATGCATTTTCCACAGTTAATTGAAATCTATGTTTAGCATGGTTTGGATACATATATTGATTCTCCGGTCTTTCACGATCCCAACGGTGAAAACAATATTCAATTTGGAGTTGACGGGTCTGCAGTCGTCGTAAAATGTCAATTATATATCTACGGTTCCCGCTATCCCTCTATGGTGTCGAAGAGTCTTCACGGCAAAGCAGGATCCTTCCACGTGCACCAATGATAGAACAGTCGCATGATCGCATGAATTAAAAAAATGCCATGCGATCATGCGACAACATAGGCAAGGCAGATTAGTGGGCCTTGTTTCTCAGCGGAACCTGAGTTATGACATCGCATCGACGGTTCAAAACATTCCAAGGTTTCAATCCAACGATGGTTGGAATTGCGCAATAGAAAGATGCTCGAAAAATAGCAACAAGGTGCCACCTGTCTCAGCGGACCCACGGGCACCAATTATAGAGTGGTCGCATGATCGCATGAATTAAAATAATACCATGCGATCATGCGACAACATAAATCGGCGACGAGAATAAGCAAACGTGAAAAAGGCAAACAAAAAGGGGTGGGTAAGTAGAGTGGTCGCATGATCGCATGACAAGGAAAGCTGCCTTGCGATCATGTGACAAGGCTTTAAAGAGCAGCCGGAGGTAGGTGCAGGAAGTAAACGTAAGCAGGCAAGATTAAAGACTTTGCCCTGCTGGCAACCGCATGCGCTAACATTAGTGCGATCTTTGCCAAACGGCCATTTCATGCTTTGATTGCAGTAACAGTTAGACAAACAGTGCCGAACTTGATAGTTCTTGCTAACCAATATTGTGTATCATGATTTGTATGCCGTCGATTGAAATGGATTGATTCTTTGTAATGATAATCATAGCTTATGTATTCGACTATGTTCTTCTGATTAAGAAATGAAGCCGAGTGATATGAAATTCAATTTGGCATGAAGAAACAGGTGCATGGAGACTTAGCATAAAGATTTATGTTATGAATGGAAATTGTATATCGATTTCTAAGCTAATGGCGGTTTTCTGTTAGCAAGACTATCACTGAGATTATGATTATTTCGGTTCTATACAGAGTGGAAACCGAGAGGGGATTGGACAGAGTAAAGTGTTATGGAAAATATTTCAAGATAAATCACGGGCATGCTTTTATTTTTCAAGATTTATCAACACATGAATAAGTCAACAAGAGGTCAACAGTGACAAGGAAGTTCTTCCAGATGATGATGAGGAAGATGATAGTGGTTAAGAACAGAATGACAAAGAAAATCCCAGTGTTGCTGATATATATTTCTCAAGGCCATTGAGATAGCTGAAATATACAGAAAAGAACATTGGCACTGATGGTTCTGTTATGAATATAAATCTGCAAGTGTTTATAATGCATCTTTGACTTGATGTCAAGTAGTTTAATAGTTATAAACTCAATTATATTAATTTGATGGAGGACCATTCAGTTTTGCTTCTCGAGCAAGGTCAGATGAATAGGCAAAGTCTTTTGGTTCCCCTTTAGTGTGTTTTCGTAAGTCCTTGGCTTCAGACTTTTCAAATTCTAGAATTTGAAACATTTTGTTTTCCCATGAAGGGCGTATGCTTGTAAACTTTATATATACTTTTGCGAAAGTGAATGAAAGGGTCGGCAAATTTTTGGTGTAGAATACTTGATGTTGTAGAGACAATTGAAAGTGTTTTATGTCAATGATTTTCTGTTCCAATTAGTTATTTAGATGGTTCTTTCTCTTTCATCTAAGTTGCAGTAGGAAGGAAAGGATGTTTCATTTCCTGTTTTCGAAGATGTGAATAAACTCAGTAGGATGTGCTGTAGGATATTCGGAGAAGAACTAGTTAGAGGTTTTTTCATTTCTGTATGTGATGTTGTTTCATTGTGTTGGATTGATAATAGTGAGTGAACAGAGTTTTATTTCATTGTTTTCAGTTTAACCAATCAGTAAAATAATCAGAGAGTTATAACTGGTTATGAGATTGCATCACCATACTTCATTTGCATTCCATAAACTGCATTTTCATTCTGTTGTGTTGTGGGAGTCATAAGATTGTGAATACCATAAACATAACACCCTTGCATTTAGATCCCTGCCTGAGTTTCACTTGCCTGGGTGAAACTTGGTTTCCTTTTCTGCTCTCGGGTTAAGAGCATACCCCGTGTTAGTCTTAGGAGCAAAACATGATTCATTGAATATCATTCACATAGGGAGCTGTACCTACCAATTCAGAGAAAAGCCAGTAATTATAGAGCGGCTTTTCAACTGTTGTATTTAGATATTGTTCATAGTTTGGATATTAAGAGTTATTTTCATAAGTAAAAAAGGACAAATCTGTTTACTAACAATATGCTAGAAGTGGAGGAAGTAGAACAAGCGTTTGAGAGGGATGTGTTCCCGCCGCAGTACGAAGAATACAAGCAGGGGGAGGCCTATGTGAATGAAACCCCAACCCACAAATTTAATGCCAACAGATCAATCAAGTATGAAGAACCGTCCTTGCGAATCACAAATCTCGAAGATGAGACAAATCCGCGCAACATTCTGGTAGGGGATGACTAGCATCCTGTGTTGAAGGCCACGACATTCAAGATTTTCTTGGAGTATAAGGATGTATTTGCATGGACCTATAAAGATCTCAAGGGTGTACCGCTGGAGTTGTGCGTACATTGCATTCCTCTGGTACTTGGAGGCATACCCGTGCGGAAAAAGCCTTACACAATGAAAATAATTATGCAACGAGGGTGAACGAGGAGATTGAGCTTATGATCGAGGTGGAGATCATGTTCAAGGTACAAACAAGTGAATGGGTGTCCCCAATCGTGATATCATTGAAAAAAGAGGCCAACCAAATCAGATTTGCATAGACTTAAGGTGCCTTAATGCCGTCACCGTGAAAGATCCCTTCCCCATCCCATTTACGGATTTGATCCTAGAGGAGGTTGCCGAACACGAGATGTACTCGTTTATGGATGGGTTCTTTGGATACAACTAGATATCCATCGGGGAGGAGGACAATTTGAAGACAACCTTCGTGGTGGAGGACGAAGTGTACGCATATAACCGGATGCCCTTCGGTCTATAAAACGCATCAACAACCTTCCAATGGATAATCCTCCACATCTTTGACAAGATGTCGGTAGGAAATTTCAAGGCCTTCCTCGATGACTGGTCGATTTTCAGCGGGCATGTCACGCATTTAGTAGCCTTCGGGAATGTATGGAGAGGTGTCGGAGAGAAAGGTTGGCACTCAACCCGAAGAAGTGTAGGTTCATGGTGCCACAAGGGAAGCTGTTGGGTCATATTGTTTGCAAGGTCGGATTAAAGACTGACCCTGACAAGGTCAAAGTGATCGTGGAGATGGAGCCTCCCATAGACATCATGGGGGTGAAGTCATTTCTTGGCCATGTTGGCTATTATTGGCAGTTTATAAAGAATTTTGCTCAAGTCTCCTACCCACTAGATAGGTTGACATGAAAAGGAGAACCCTATGTTTGGGGGATCGAACAAGGTGCAACTTTTGAAGAGTTAAAAACTAGATTGGTTGGAGCCCCAATTCTAGCATATCTGAATTGGGATAAGGAGTTTCACGTCCATGTGGACGCTTCTAATTTTGCCATTGGTGCAACTTTGGCTTAGGTGGGCGATCACGGCTTAGACCACACCATTTATTTTTCCAGCAGACTGTTGTCGAGGGCGGAGAAGAACAATAGCATGACGAAGCGAGAGGCTCTTGGAATGGTCTATGCCGTTCAAAAATTTTGGCACTACCTGTTGGCGACACCATTCACTTTTTATGTCGACCATCAGGCGTTGATGTATTTGGTCAACAAGCCTATAATCCAGGGAAGGGTAAGTAGATGGTTGTTACTGTGCAGAGAGAGCTATATTGGAGTTTCGCCTAGCCATCTCTATGGAGACTGTGGATGCTAAGGAGAAGAAGCTCTTGGAGATATTGATGATAGTGAAGCACACTATGGAACGGAAGATAGTAGCTGATCAAGACTTGCAGCTGAGGACGCAACAGGTGTATGAGTTGCGGGCTCGCCTGGCAACAGCCACACCACCACTTGAGCCTACATCCTCAGGGACGCATTCTCAGCCTCCTCAATCTTGATTTCCTTTTGTCTTGTATAGTTCTTGGGTTGGCATCATTCCATTTTGTTGTACTTCGTTGGAGACGACTTCTTTTTATGGGGGGGATGATGTTGTCAGGAAATAATAATAATGTTTTTAAGTGTCGTTATGTTTGTTAGTGTAACCGAGGGGTAGGTAGTTATGGTTGCGAAGGTTCACCTCGCACCCCCTCGGGTCTATATATGTACTTCTCTCAGATGGAATGGGGGATCATACGGAAGTTGTTGTTACTGTTATGTCATATTGCTGTCATTGTAAATAGTTGATGAATTAATACAAAAGTATTGAGTGTTCTCTGGCATATCATGTTCTCTTATATTTTATATTGTTACTGTATGCATTAAACCAGTTTACCCGTAAGGGCAAACATCAGCCAGCATAAAGATAAAAGATTTCCACAGCGATATAAATCAGACATTTGTTTCTCTGAAAACTCTTCAATGCCTATCAACTAGTTACACCCAACTCATACCCTCGTCTCAGCTCTGCAAATGAACTATGAACTGATAAATAATTGCTTAAAGATTATGATCTCAGACCTGAAAATCACTGATAGAACATTCATTTCATCCTTATGCTTCTTAGGATGGTGATAAAGGGTGGTGATCACGGGTTTGGCCCCTTCTTCCTAACTCTATGACATGCTTTATTCCTCTCTTAGGAGGAAATCCATGGGGTATACTGTCAAAAATCTTAGTGTGTCTGGATATCACCTTCTATATATTAGGATGGTAACTCTTGAGCTGCTGCTTGGAAAATGAAAGCATAACAAGACACTCTGCTGCCCACTCTACCTCATCATATCTAAATAACTGCCCCATTCTTCTATGTGACACAACTCTAAGCCTACCATCTGATAATCTCCTAAGTACGACTTTCCCTCCTTGATGCTTGAACCTCATTTCTAATTTTTCTAAATTAAAAGTATAAAGATTCCATCCATGTCAAACCAAGAATAACATCATAATCACCTATGTCTACCACGTCGAAGTCATCCACCAACTTGTAGTCGCCCATCTTCATGTGTAGATTAGAGATCTTACGAGTCCTGAGAAGCTTATACCCATTGGCTACTATCACTCTGAACTTGTCATGTTCTTCTTCTTGTAACCCTCTCTTCTTCACAAAACTCCCATCAATGAAGTTATGATTAGCTCTTGTATCTATTAGAGAGATTACTCGCTGTCCTTGTATTACACCCCACTTTGAAACTTATTGCCTTTTGCGTATTGGTGAGTCGTACAATGGCCCTCTCATCCTTAGAATCCTCTTCTGATGTATTTTCTTCATCACTGCTCCCTGCATCAGATTGCTGTTCTGATTTCTCCAATGCCGATTCTTTAGTTGAAAAGTACTCAATTTGCTTAACCTTTTCCTTAACAACACACTTATGCAAAGGGTCCCATGGTTCTCTACAATGGAAACATAATTTCCTCCTTTTGAGGTCATTCAACTAGTAATTGTCCAACCTACGAGGATCACTCCGGAGCTGCTGGTATTCCTTGCAAAATGACTTTTTATCCTTATCTTTCTTTGAAGGGAAACTCTTGGATTGAAATTTACTCTTTGATGATGAAGGTTCCATGTCCTTTGCTTTTTTGATAGCTTCCAACAGTGTGGTAGGATTGAGGCCTTTGATCCATCCTTTCAATGGATCTGCTAACCCATCTATGAACAAAACTGTGAGCTTTCTTTGTGAGATATCGGTTACTAGAACCAAAAGCCTATGAAAATCTGCTATATATGTTTCAACTGATCCCCACTTCTAACCTGAGCTAGCTCCTTAAAATGCAATTTTGGATCCTTCTTATCGAACCTTTCAATCAATCTCTTAGCGAACTCCACATAGGAGGTAATCTAATCATGTCCCATGGCGACCATTCCATGATGCCACCACTCATGTGCTATTCCATCCAAATGAATCGTTGCATACACAATAGCTTCCTCCTTTGGCATGGGGTTAAGCTGAATAAGAGTGTCCACCTTCGGTACCCACACTCTAGTTGTGGTCTTCCTTGATCCATCATAGTATGGTAATGTAGGCTTGCCCACTTTCTTCTACAAGTCATTATTGTTGTGCCCTGCCACTAGTGCAAGGAAAATGCTGGAGTCTGACATCCATATATTCCTTAAAAGTGATGGCTATTTGAAATTCGACCTCTCCATTGTCCCAATCTTGTCGAAACTGATCCTGTAACTCTGTAACTCTGTAATTTGTAATTCATTCTCTAGGTGTAATGGAATCCTAGGTGGAAAGGTGGGTATAAGTAGTCTCAAACTCGCTGTTTTCGCTGTCAAGTTGCATGTCAAAAATTATCATCAACATTTCCTCCTCAATTGCCACCATTCTGTCCATGTTTTCCACCATTGTTTCTTCCATTGCTTCCACCACCATTATTTGCATTAACATTAATGCCCATCTGCTTGGCCATTATTTGGATCATTAAGTCCATTTGCTGATTTTATTCCTGGATTCTCTGTAAAGCCTGTCCCTGCCCCTGTCCTAAAGCATCCAATAAATTGAGGAATCTCTCCCCATCTAGTTCTCTTCTCTCACCCATATTTTGAAAAAACCTCTACGAGTTCTAACTCTGCCCCATTGAAAAACTGATGTAGTTCTTTGGTTTTTGCCTTGCAAAAATATAACCTTTTTGTATTTTCCAATATATAGAATGCAAATGTAGAGCATAGACTAAATTTTGGAAGTAACTAACGACTGCAACTAGAAATTAATCATGCAAATAGGTTGATAATTGAATGACAGCATCAACATATAAAACTTTATTAAATTTTTACAAGTCCCAATGATTACAAGGTATGGCATTGAATTCAGAAATCATAACAACAATCTAAAGAAACCCGATGATGACGTTTTTGCTTCTATACTTGTATTCTCCACTTCGAAAAGTTTGTCTAAAGCCTTAACAATGCTAGGCATTCCAAATGGTGATGAGCTGGCCACTAGAAGAGAGGCAGTTTGGCCTCCAATTGACATGCCTAGGCTGCTGAAACTGTTTTTTGGTAACAAATGCTTGTAATTTGATTTATAATTGCAACAATAATATATTTAGGATCAGTAGCTGATAAACCTTCAAACGCATGCTCAAACCCTCGTCCAAAATCTTCAAAACTTCACCAATTAAGCTCAAATATGACCATTGTATGTAGCCAACCCTTTAAGAAATCTTTAGCTGATTTTCCACAACCTTTGATAGCTGGAATCATGAGAGTTTTTGTTCTCAATGATCAAATATGACTGAAACCCTAGCTGGTTCCTTCTCCAAGCAAAAACTCCAAAAAGCATAAATCGAATATCATCAAGAATGAATTCTATTTTCTTTTTGGCCTTTTTTATAGTTTCTCCAAGTAGGTCGACCTCATAGGGAGTAATTAATAAACTTTTGAAATCCATTTCGGGTTTTTTAGTAAGAACTTTATAATATGTCTTCAACTTGGGCGCTCAACTCATGTAATTATAAAATGTACTTTAAGTGATTTTCATTGACGGTCATGACCCCTTTGTGCATAAAGTGAACTTAAAACATTATAATTGCACTTTATAAATAATTATTATTAAAGTAATCACTTTAGTAATAATTAAAATAATATAACTCCACAAATAATCATTATTTCTAAATTTCGTCTAAACCTGGGAGTTAACCATTGTGTCCATTGTGCACCCAATTTCCTTACTAAAAATAGTAAGGGTCCCTCTCTATCAACCAATGACTTACTATAAATAGTAAATCCCTTATTATCTGATCAAACCAACTGTGCATTGCAAATCACAGCCTGTTCAGGTGCCCTGCAATAAATAGAAACCATGACTTAACTTACTATAAATAGTAAGTAATCCAAACTGAGTCCAATGAAGGCCAAATTGGAACTTATACTGAGCTATGAAAGAAATAAAACATATTGATCTCTTCCAAAAAGGAACCCTCTATCCATCTTCTCTAGCCTATGAGGGCCAGTGATAGGCTAAACTAACAAAAACAATATCATCCCAAAAAGGGCACATTATAGTTTACCCTCCCTGAAATTGCTTGTCCCCAAGCAATCTTAGAAGCAAAATAACACACTAGTCCACCCGGATATGAAGGGTAGTACTATGCAATGTCCCTGTTGATACCAATCGACTCCTATAATACCATCACCAAAATAACTGATAGTTCCTGCCGAACCCAACCAATACCAACAACAGGTGTCGCAAGAGGAAACAACTTAAAAGGAAGCAACTTGGAAGGATGACAAAGTTCACTTCCCAAAATTGCACAAGGTGAATCGTCATACACGCTAACACATGTGCCATTGAATTGTGCATTTGAAAGAGTTCATGCATATGAGGGCCAAAAGTGTAATTGTATGTACTTGACACCAAGTACACACCCAAAAACTCCTCTACGAGCCCTATCCGAAGTCTCGATGCACTAGAAGGATCCCAAACACTACAATCAATGCCCAACTTTGAACTATGGTCAAGAGAATGATCAGAATCAACCTTAAGGAACAAAGTGTCACTTGACAATGTGACATCTGACTCAAGAAAAGGGACGGTCATATTTCTGAATTGACTCCTAAGTGTTGATGTGAGTTTTGTTCCACTACAACATACAAAATCATACACTCAATGTTTTAGAATGAAACACCAAATATTCAATCCTCTCTTGATATAAGGTCATCTCTCATGCTAAGCTTGCAAAGTAAGATTGTGAAATGACTTCAAGTTTCCTTCTACTGTGGATACCCGCTCAATGAAATGATGTGATTTGTTGGTAATCACCTAGGGGAGTTACGTTGTCTCTCAAGATTTGTCAATTACTTGCACCTCTAAAGATTTGGCTTCACAATGTGCAATGAAAATATAAGTTTTGGGATTTTCAACTCTCCAAACTTAACTTGAATCTAAACTTGACTTCTATTTCTATTCCTAAATGTGAATGGTAGGAAGTATGGATGAACTTGGACTCTACTAGATGTGATTTTGTTATTGACTACCACCCACCTAGTGCAAGCTTCTAAGGTATACTCAAATGGTTTTCAAATCAATATTTCCTCTTCAATGCCATCAATGGATGCAAACTAAAGTTTGGGTATCGATTGAAGTTAAGTACAATTAATCACTAGCTTGCCACATAGGGCGCACTTACAATCCACAAGAGGCTAGTGGACTAGTTTTCAATTCGAGTCTCATAAGTAGACATCCACAATTTCTTTCATCTGACTACTTAAGGAACTTTTATTCTATCTCTATAACTTGAAATGAAAAGCAACTTGAAATGAAATCTATTCTAAGTGAGGATGAAGATAACCATGCAATAATCCATACTTGATAAAAAATAATCACTATGCAAACACAACAATGATAAGTAGAGCCAATTTAGCATTATTCTTGCAACAATTCTCCAACATCTCTACAAATGGTGTGAGCAAGCCTTTATATAAGGGCTTCAAGTACAATGGATGACCAAGATTAATTTGAAATCAAAGGCCAAGATTAATCCACATAAGCCCTAATTAGAGTTTCCATAACCATAGCTACAAATATTAAATGCTCACCCAATTACAATTAGGCACCACCATGTGGGCCAATTAGAAAATTACATTGCCTTCATGGACCAATAAGAAAATTCAAATGCATACCAACCAGATAAGGTGCACCAACAAATGGAACAATGAGAAGAGAGAGCTTGTAGAAGAAGCCACCAACTAGTAGACCATTGAGAAAATTCAAATGCTTCCAAAAGCCAATCATAAAAAAGGCCATTTGGGCCTATGCCACTTGGCACCAAATGGGCCAATCAAAATAAGACATTTATTAATGAACCAATGAGAAAATTTAGGACCATGTGGGCCTACGCCACCTCATCACCTTAGGAATTGTGTCCCTCATCCTCATTCTCTTTTTCACATTCAATGAACCTGGACACAATATCATTAATCATCTCCATGGGGACACTTGGCATCAATCCAAGCCCGTACTCATAGTAGCTCACCTCACTAGTATAAGTAGAACATGATTTCTTCCAATTAGCAGCATTGCATAAAGTCATGAGCTCACAAATTTTGCAATTGCATCCAAATGCTCAACATGAGTGGATTTCCTTACACAAAGTAAATCTCCTTCACTTTCCCTTGAAGTTCTTCCATGCTTATCCTCTGATTATCATCTATCCTTAAATGAAATATGGATCTCACATATCCAAGCATCTCATTCTTCATCTCCAAAATAGCATCTCTTGTAGCTGTGCAATCAGGTTCCACTTGCTTAAGTACATCACACTTGTGAGAAATTGCTTGATGACATGCAAGGAAATCAACCTTTTGTCCCTTTTCCAATACTTGATCTTTTATCAATGTATGCAGTGGCACCCCCATGAGAGCTTGTAAATGAGAGAGAATCTCCTCCTGACCTGATGAGAAGTTCTCACATTGCCTCAATATCCTTTCACTTTGTTCCTGAATGGAGAGCACGGTATCATAAGTCTTGATAAATCTCTTGATGAATATACTTCTTCCAATACTGATGCCACCCATCTCTTTGCCTCTTGTCTTGTAAGTCCAACTCCTTCAAGTCCTCTTATAGATGCGCTGGAACTAGGCATAGGAGGAATGAAAGTTGGATCAGCTTGCTGAAGTGGGTTCATTATTTGTTTGAGATTCTCCTTCAACCTCTTGTTCTCTTCTTTGTACTTTATCTTCTTCCCCACTTCCTTGTTGATTGTTTCCTCTAGATCTTGAATAGATCCGTGGGCTTGCTCAACTTCCTTTTTCTTCGCGGTTTGCCCCAACTCATACTCCTCTATGTCATACTCTCCTAACTCAATCTCTCCTATATTGTCAACTAGCTGGTTAACTGTAACTTGCTTCACCATCTGATTCAGTAAACATGCTGGTGTTGTGATCTCTCCTAGTTCATCCTCAGTCTTTTCCTCTTCCTGAATTTGTCCTTGAATCTCTTGATTGACTTCCTGATTTGCCTCCTCATTAGGCTGAGCCTCATCCTCCTCTGAAAGTGCTTCCAAATAAATAATCTCATTCTCTCCTTTCGTTGTTCTTCGTTATGCTGAAGGGGGGAGTCTATGTCATGCTCATTAGGATCTAGTGGGACATAATTAGAACTCTTACTAGGTGCTGATTCTTTGACAACTGGATCAGGTACCTCTTCCTCTACTGCTTCCCTTGGAGTTGTGTTCTCTATTGGATATCTATGTTTCTTTTACTATGGCTCTTGATTAACAACTTCTTTCCTTTTCTTCTCCTTTTCTTGCAGAGGTCTTGTTGTGAGTTTTTTCACACCATTGTCCTATTGAAAATGGGGAACCCCCTCTTTTTGCTTTAGCAGTAGATGTTTTGGCAGTTCTCCCAGGTTGGTGATGTTAAAAGAGTTTGAAGTGGCCTGCAAAATTTGGAGATGATTCGAGAGGTTGAATAGTGAGAATTTTTGGTGAGAAGAGGATGATTTGTAGATTTGAAAACGATAAAAAAAATTGAGTTTTGTCAAGTTTATAACTTGATTTCCTAAACGTAATGATTTTGCTTACTAATCCAAATTAAAGATATGGATTGGATAATTCGATTCATAAACAATCTTGGTTTGGCATTTTGAGCAAAAAAATTGGATTTTGTGGACTTAGAATTTTTTTGGGAAATTTGATGAAATTTTGCAAATTGTAGAAAATGGATAGTTAAATTTGGGCAATTTAATTGTGCAATTTTGATAAAATAATTTTTGAAAAATCTAAATTTAAGTGTCAAAATTGCAATTTTAATGTTCACTTTTCACAGTTTGGTAAGAGGGTTCCTGCGAGTTGGTAGGCATGTTCCTGCGAGTTGGTAGGGGTGCTTTTGCATCTTGGCAAAATTTCAATTAACTTGAGGGAAGCTCAACATTTCAAAATGGTAATATCAACATGAGAAAATGATTTTCCTTTAGCCAAGTGGAATTATCATTATTGAGAAAATTATTTTTGGCTAAGGAAAATTGCAATTTGCAAGGAGATAAAATGGTTTCAAGTTGGCAAGCAAGTCTTTGCAAGTTGTCAAGCAAGTCTTTGCAAGTTGGGAAGCAAGTCTTTACAACTTGGAAAGTGGGCTTGTGCAAGTTATTATGAATTGTGAGAAGTGGTGTTGCAAGTTGGGAGAAGTGTTGCAAGTTGGTAGAGGTGATTGTGCAAGGTGGAGAGATGCACTTGGCAATTTCAATGGCAAAATCCTTATGCTTGGCAAATTTTCCTTTCAAAGTGGCCTATTAAATGTTTTATTTCAAATGATAATCTGGGCTGGATTTTATATTTAATTTCCCAAGGAAAATTCAATGCCATTTTAAAAATCAAGGCCAATTTATAATTTAAAAATCGGGGTCAATTTGTAATTTAAAAATCAATGCAATTTAAAATTTCAATGCAAATGTGATGCCATTTCATAATTTAAAAAATCAAAATTTGAAAAACCATCTTGCAATTTAAATATCGATGCTGAGTGATGCCAATTTGTAATTTAAAAAAATAAAAAATCTTAGAGGCCATCTTACGTTTAAAATTCAATGCTAAGGTGAAATTCAAAATTAATTTGGGGGCTCCTTTGTGTGCTAAATTTGATGTATTTTAAGGCTTAATTGGTTTGAAATTCAAGGCAAGTTATTGGGTCCACAATTGGGAGAGTTTAAAACTTAATTAGGGGCCTACATGATCTTTTTTTCAAATTTTAATTTTGGGGCCTATGTCAATTTCGGATTTGGCTAATTTAAATCCACAATTTTGTTAAAATCAATGCAATTTTGGGGCCCATGTTTGCAAGTTTCAATTGAGAGAGATTTTAAAATTCAAGGAAATTTAATTATTATAATTTTGGCCCAAATTCCAATTAATCCAATTTAATCAAGGGCTGGAATTAATTAAGGTGAATTTTAATCCAAGGGGATGTGATTTAATTTTATTCCTTTTCCCCCATGCAAGTTGTCCATTTTGGGCAATTAGATGGGTATTTAAAGAGGTGTTTGGGCATCATTTCTCATTGTTTCCAAGAGAAAATTTTATGATTACAAATTCTGGAAATGCATTTCCAGCTATGGGCGATTTTGTTTTGAGGATTTTGTTGGCCATTTTCATGCAATTTTCTCAAGTTTGAAGGCTTCTAGAGGTGGTGAATTGGTCTTGGGGTTTGAAGACATCATCTTGGCATTCAATTTCACCTACCTTTTGAACAATTCTCATCTTCTTCGTGCCTAGAAAATCAGAGATTTAAGCAAATCCGAAATGGAGTTGGTGCATTGCAATCTTGACATCATTTATCCAGCTCCTAGGGCATCAAGTTACATCCATTGAACATGTTTTCTGCCTAGATCATGTGGATAAGTTCATGTTTTTGGGATTGGGCAAGTTAGTTGAATGAAATGCAATGATAATCCTAGCTCAATTAGCCTGATCAAATGTTATTTTCAAAGTTTTATTGGCATTTTATCAAATGAAATGGAGTGACTTGTTTCTTTGCCCTTTTTTTAGGTTGGCGGGGCAATTCTTGCAACTTGGTGAAGGCCCTCTTGCAACTTGGTAGGGTTGACGGGAAGGAGGATGCAAGGTTCAGGTTCAAGTCTCTCAAGTGGCAAGGGAGTTCACACCAAGGTCAAGGCGAGATCAAGGGCAAGTTCAAGATTCAAGTACATGAAGGCTTCACCATCTCAAGATCAAGACATCAAATGTACAAGTACAAGCAAGCAAGTTCAAGACATGGCAATGAGAAAATTCCTAAGGACTCAAGTTGGTAGGGGTGCTGCTACTAGTTGGCGGGCATGCTCTTGCAGTTTGGTAGGGGTGTTCATGGAAAGAGGTGGACAAGGTTGAGCATCTAAAGGATATCTTCCCTTCATCAAAAGATCAAATAATAGGATAAGGATGATGGGGTGGTAGTTGGTTGTCTCCTACAATAAAAATATTCCTCTTTCAAGCATGTGCAATCATATCATGCCAAGTGTCCTATGTTCTCATTGGTTAAAAATAATTATTGTAATTTTCTTATTGGCCAACAAGTTTGGTGCCCTCATGTAATTGGTTGTAATTATGGCCACCCTAATTAGGGTTTATGGGATGTAATCTGGGCCCTTGATTTCAGATTTTTGCCTCATAATCTTGGCCACTGGTTGTACTTGAGCCTCTATATAAGGCCATTTGCTTTGATTTGTAAAGGGAGTTATGTTGGAGAATTGTTGCCAAAATACTATCAAAATTGTTCTCTATTCATTGTTGTGGCTTGCATGGTGGATATACATGATCATTTTGGTGTGTTTGCATGGTTCTTTACATCTCTCAATTAAAATAGGATTTTATTTCAAAGTCGTTAAAGTAAGAGTAAAAGTAGATAGATTGTGTGGTGATATTGGTGGATGTTTGATTGGTTGACTCTATAAAACTAGGCCACTAGCTCCTTGTAGATGCAAGGGTGCCTTGTGTGGTAATCTAGTAGTTGTGCTCAAGTTCAATTGGCATTAGATCCTTGATTTGTACTCTAAGTTGAATTGAGGGGAAGGTGTTGATATGAAAACCATTTGAGATCCTTTGAGGCTTTGCACTAGGTGGGGTCGAAGTTGCAAGCAAGCCTCCATTTGGTAGGAGTCCTAGTTCATCCATTAGTCTTCCCATCCATAGTTAGAAGTAGAAGTAGTCTAGATAATAGGAGTTGAAGAGCAAAATTGGAAGTGATATAAATCACGGTTATATTTTTATTGCACATTGTGAAGCCAAATCTTTAGAAGTGCAAGTAAGTTGACATCCTTGAATGAATCACGTAAGCCCGCCTAAGTGATTAACCAACAAATCACATCATTTCAATTGAGTTAGATATCCACAAGTGTAATGAACCTTGGAGTCATTCCATGATCTTCATTGCAAAGCTTAGCATGGAAGATGACTTTATTCAAGAGAGGGTTTAATGCTCTATGTTTCTTGAAGCATTGAGTGTTTAGTCTTTTATGTTGTGTAAGTGGAACAAAACTCGCATCAACAGGTCTACTATCACCTCACTCACTATTTTGACTCTCAAAACCAACACTCATCCCTTGTGGCAGTCCTGACGATTCCTCATGTTCAACCATGTCTTTGATGAGCTCATAAGTCAATGGAAGCCTCATCGCTTGTAGGCGAGCCACTTGTTTTGCAACCAAACCTTAGTGGATATCTTAATTGTTACCATGAGTGCGTCTAGACTCTCTTCGCTGTTATCTGTCCAATCAATGTGAGGAATGTCATCCTTTGCTTTCTCATAATCGGGATGGAGGTAGAATGATCTCCTCTTTATCTCCATGTCATTAGCAGCATTATCCCAATGGTCCTCTATGTGTGCTATATGCCTGTACTGGGCTCCGTACGCTCTCTTAATCTAATGGAGAGGGTCAAAGTGTGCTCTTACATGATACAACCCTAAAGAGTAGAATCTGAATTCTCCTTCAGCCGTCTCTGCCACTTGAAGAGTCAGACAACTCTCACTCCCAAGACTGAGTGGAAACAAGATCCTCGACTTATGCTTGTTCATATGCTATCAACTCCCTAGCTATCTTCATTAATACCATCTTATTAGTTGGGAACTTGGGAAGCTTCTTCAGGCAAATTGTGCTCCTAATATCCAGATGTAAGTAAATTTGGAAAAGTGGATAAACCATGAGCCATACTTCTTTACTAGATCTTTTTCTTCTTTTGACATCCTTCTAAGTGGGCTCTTTTGCAATACTCTCACATTACACATAGCAAATACATCATTAACAATTTTGAAATCCTCTTTGTTGTGAAGATAGAGCTGCGGGTAAAAATCATAAACCATGAGTTCTCCCTTCTTATTTCCAACAGTCCCAAGGCATTGTAATCCTAGATACCTACGCATCCACGCCATCATATAGATTAGGTAGGAGGTCATGTAGAAGGTCTTGGTGCATGTCACTGATCTCAGCTACTCATCAATGTTGTTTCTAATCATCCATGCCCAATCAAACATTTTATTGCCATTAAGTATTATCTCCATGTAGTAACACATCCCGGTATCGAAGAGTGCTGCCTATGAACTGCCCATAACTTTGTTTAGCATCAATATCAAGTCCCCTACATCATCTTTAAACTCAGTCTTTGTCATCTTAGAGAGTTGGGAACGAGTTCTCTTAGGCCCATCCAACTACTCCTTATTGATGAGGGCAATGTAGTGACTGGTTCTGCTCCCATATTCTTTCATGGCATCCTTTTTTGTCTTCCGAATGTCCACCTTATGTTCTGGAATATTGAAGGATTCCCTAATTACATCCATAGTGAGAGTAACCACTACATTTCCTTTTGGTGTAAGAACTTCTCTTATTGCTGGATTGTAATTTTTTGCCATTTTGTAAAGAACCCTGCTGGTTCTAACTTCTGAAACCCAATTTCAAACCTTTTGACATTTCGTCAAGCGGTTGGCATGCAATGTTTAAGTTCCGATTTTCTGAATGTGTATGCACAGTTTGTGTTGTTTTTCAATATATAGGTAGTCTCAAACAACAAATTACTTAACTCCAAATCTCACGAAATGATTTAATTCAAATGCTTCAAATATTCAAATGACAAGACATATATTTAATGACAAACAAAGCACTTTTCTTTTGAAATGTAACATACTAGAATTGGACGCAGCCTGTATGTTGTATGCAGCTCTTGTATGAAAACGCTGCTTCCTTGGGAATGCTCGCAGTCACTAATGGAAGTATCGCAGCCCTTATACATGGATGCCAACAATTAATTGGAGTTCCCTTGCAAGGAGAAATGCCGTACATTACAATACGCAGCCCAGGTTGAAGTACGGCTGCCTTACCAAACTGTATTTTGGTTGCTACATCCCATTCTGAGCTACCACAATCATGTGCAATTCCAATCTCTAGTCGAACAGACTCTCCAAAAAACAATGCACTAACAGCAATTAACCACACAATTTATTGGCAATTTGAGTCCAACTCAAAGTGTGTGGAATTCTGAAGAAGATTCTCGTTTCTTCAAAATCAAGAACAAACCCTCAAACCCTTCTCCCAAACTTCTCCACAAAATGCAAACAATAGATATCATTGAATAAATTGCTTTTGCCCAAAGCATTGCTTTTATCCAAAGCATTGCTTTTATAATAAAAGATATCTTGTCTCACACACTTTTCACTCACAAAAGACTTTGCTTAATGTACACATTTGAAATATAATAAACTATTATATTTCTTTCCTCTTTAATGATGGAAAAAAGACCCTTTCATTAAAATAACCATATTCTGACACATAGGGTCTCTGTTTTATGAGCTCGGGATTTAAAACTTCTCAACCCAGTTCGAACGAGCTATAACACTAAGATGCCCAAAATACATTCCCAATAAAAATGGCAACCTTAGCTGATTTAATTAAATAATAACCATAATTCACCCATCTTGCGAAAACGACTGAGGAAGCATCAGAATCAAAATTTGACAGCACAAGAGTGACCCTGATGATGAAAGATGATGAATGAACCAGACGGGGTGACTTACTAAAAATAGACGCTCCCTCCAAGAATCTTGGAGTCCAAACTAGAAGCCGGAAATAAAATCTGAGAGCATCATATAACTCTAAATCATCTGAGCTCAGTAGAACCATATGTTGGCTTACTATAAATAGTAAGTTCATCAAAACGGGGCCAAAAGCCACAACAAAGTCCTCTAATCACCAGTATTAGCCTACAAGGACCCAATGATAGGCTAAATCCACTAACTCCAATGCTCGCTCAAAATGGGGACATTACAGTCCTCCCTCCCTGAACTTGCTTGCCCCCAAGCAATCTCAAAAAAACAAAACACAGAAGTCCACCTGGATCCCAAGGATAGAATGCAGTAATGTCCCTGTAATCACCTGCAAACTCTTGTGGAGAAATCATCATCCATTGAGCAAACCCGAACACACTATCACCATGCCAACCATAGTGACCCACACATCCCGTAGTGCTGAACCTGTCACTACGTAGCTCCCAGTAGAGATGAAACTCACAACCATCCAAAACAAAGAAAAATGGATGTCCAAAACCATTTGACAAGCCAAAGCTACCTGCACACCCTGCCAATCTTACCTAAGTACTCCTGTAATCTAGATATCCGTCCATTGTAAAACCATCCTAGATGTACTGACCTTGCAAGTCACCTCTTGCTAACTTGCAGTAACCAACCCCATCAACTGCAGATGGAGAAAACCCATCCCAAAAAGGATGATATAACCTTGAAGCCAACTCACACCGATGCACAAACAAGTCCTTAACTCGTGGGTCAAAAGAGAAGTGATGAATGCTCCTCACTATGTAATCATGATGAAATGCTCCAATCTTTGATAGAGGCTCATCAACAACAATCCGAGAATCAAGAGATGGCTCCAATCTTTGAATCTGAACAACTTGTTGGGCAGGATCTTGAATAATCCGCTCAGCAAACCCAACCAAAAAATCCGTCTGAGGAAGCATTGTAGTCAAGGTGTCTACAATTTTCCCCACTAAAAGTTGAATACTGCGAGAACCTCGGATGAGAGTACTCTTAGAAGCTTCGAATGGTCCCTCTTGCAAAACTGGACTCTCAAGCAAATATTCCATTAAAGACTCCATGCAGTAGAAATTATAAGAAGTAGCATCAACCTGCTCCCCTGCAAACCACAACTGATCTCTCCGAAACTGTGGCACTGCCAACTGCCTACTGCTATTAGCTATGTGAAAAGAAGAAATAGATTTGCTTCCAGCAAAATGAAATAAATCATCATGAGAACTAGCCTCAAAATCAAATGATACTTTGTCCATGTCCTGTGAAACATCGGGAGTAGTGTCAAAAACTGGCACACAACTCACTAGCGAATCCGATCCTGCTATCTTAGGACTCTCAACAACCTGCTCTGTATCATCTGTCATCGTGCTAACAAGTGGAGAACCTGATACCACAAAACTCTCTGCTATCCTTCACTGATGCAGTCACCTCAACTATATCTACTACGTTTGTCACAAGGATGGATGTAATTGTGTCCCCAACACATCATCACTGCTAATTGTGGAAGCTGACTCACCACCAACCACTACTATATGCAGCTGAACTGGATCTATGGCTGGCAAAGACTGAATCTGCTCCAACTCCATAGTCACCTCTCCCTACTGCAATTGCGACTCTTGAAGAGCCCACTGAGTGCCCTCTAAAGCCTCAGAAGTCGCTGTGAGCTCCTGAGTAAGCTCACTCACCTCCTCTCTGTCCATCAGTGTCTCGTATGTCGTACTCCCCCGCTCAACTAGGTGATCTCGGTCGGCTACCAATTGTAAATAATCCTGTCTCAAAATCCTGACAGCCTCACGCAAGGAATGAATCTCTGTCAAGGAAAAGTAACCACCACTGTGCTCATCCATCATAGGAGCACCCCAACCATAAACAACCAACAGCTAATGAGTGGCATCAAAATGCTCGAGAGTAGAAGTAATATCTCTCTCACCAACTCTCAAATGGCTAGTCACATGATGACTCTGCACAACAGGTCTCCTATGCAAAATCTCAACTGTACTACCCACACTATGTTGGGAAGCTGTATCCAATAAACCCCCCTCAAGATCACCATATCTCTATGTGCTATCATTTGAGCACACATTTGCAAACTGAGTACTGACATCAGACTTATCCTCATCTACCCCCGAGGAAGCTATTGCTGAATCTATCTCATCACAATCCTCAGCTACCTCCTCCTCTGTAGCCACATGACAATCCAGATCCTAGGACCCATCCTCACTCACAAACAACTCAGAGTCCTCCCCTAGGGTTTGATAAATCAAGCATGACTCACTACAGGTAGAGTCATCCTCATTAGTCACCAAGGAAGCAACCTCATAATCCCTCTCCTCATGTGTGCTATCAACCTCACACATGTCCACCAACGAAGTATCACCACTGGGTACCTCTACTAACAGCTCAACCGAAGGAGTGGAAGCCCTGGATGAAACAAACTCCTGCCACTCATATGCTACCCTATCCTCATCCGTGAGTCCCTGTAGAAAAGGATCCTGGAACCCACCACCACCGGATGACAACGTTGAGTCCACACCCAAAGTCTGATATAAAAAACCAAAAACACTGCAGCACCCATCATCCTCACTCTCAACATCAGAGTATCTGCGATGCTAGTATCAACATCATCTATGTGAAACCCCCTCTGCTATCTCCGGCTGCATACATGACTCAATGTCATTGTGCGAATCACCAACACTGTGGCATGAATCTATGTCACTTGACTCATCTGTAACACTCGCATCATGAGTGTCATCATTGGGTAGCTCCATGCTCACATCCTCAATATAGGAAAAGACTGTTGTCTCCTGCACTGACTCCACATTGCGACTGCTGTCATAAACATCAGAGTTGTCAGAGCTCATATACTCCTCGTAGTCTTCAAAGATAACACAATCATCTATGGTGTCAGAATCCATAGTGGTATCTACAACATCCTCCACTCTCACCCTATCCACAACATCAACAACAAGCTTAGGCTGCTGCAACTCAGTTTCACTATCTATCAATGAGACAAACACATCCACGTCCCTGAAAAAAGTCTCCATCCACCGGTGTGCAAATGGGACTAGTGACTGACCTACTAAGAACAGGACCATCTCCACAATGATCAGTGGCTGCTGAAAACTCATCATGAAGATTTCTAGATGTCTCACCTGCAAGAACATCCCGTTTCTCTTCCTGTAGTCTTTGTGGGGAAGACTTCCTGAAGAAGGAAACCATGAAACTAGCTCCCCTGTCAACAATAGCCAGATCTGCAAGTTGAGCTTTTAGCCTTTCTTGTATTTGCCTCAATTTCTCCATTTCATTTTCCAAGGCGCTTGATTGTTTCTTGTAACATGACACACTGCTAGACTGGTTCCCATATTTACCTGGTTTTCTGTATTTATCCATGACTAAAATAAAACTAGAGTGCTGATCACTCACAAATCAAACATGGGAACTCAAGATTTCCAAACCCCACAAGATGGCAGGATGCAAGCTCTGATACCACTGTAAGAACCCTGCTGGTTCTGTTGGGTCATATTTAAGGTTTTCTGATAAGTGTCAAAAGATTGTTCTTGGTGTCAAATACTTGTGCCTCTGCATCTAATAGTTTCAATGTTCCTGCAAAATTTCTAAGAATGTCTGTGTCTCAAAGCAATTCTGCTTCGAAAATGTCTAAAACCTAAATCCTAGGTCTTGTTTGTCTTTGGTAGGGTTTTTATCTTTGAAATTCGCCAAGTCATGCCTTAGTTCTTATGTTTTCACGTTGACATTCATAGTTCCCCTTTTTTTGCATGTGGTTGTTATTTTCCTTTGTATCTCCAAGTCTCGTAAAGTTGGCTGTCAAATATGAGGAATCTGGAGATTGGGCGACAAAGAAAAGACTTGACAGTTGATGTTCTATCTCTTAATCTCATGAAGATCAGTGGTTAGTTCTGATTATTCAGCGACCTAGCGAAAAGGATTTCTCTAAGTCTCCTGAAGTTCAGCGGTGAAGTCTAAATGTCTAACGATCTGGCGAAGCAGTTATCTCTTATTCTTATAAAATAGTGGCTAAGTCTTTTAATATTTGGAGATCAAGCGATAAAGTGAAGACTTAACAGTTGCAGCTATCTCTGAATCTCATAATGTTTGCTCTTAAGTGTCTAACATCTGAAGATCTGGTGAAAGGTTAAGAAATAGACAAGTGTTGTTATATCTCCCAATCTCATGAAGTCACAGTTAAGTCATTTAATATTTGGAGATCAAGCGACAACCGTAGATGATGGTAAAGATCAAAGGCTATTGCTGAATCTCAAGAACTTTTCTGAGTTAAGTGAAACTTCCAGCGACCCTGAGAAGGCCTTTAACTCGGAATCTCATGATGGAACTATGGTTAGAGCTCACATTCAGAGATTATGAGATATGTGTTAGTCGCTCAATTTCGAGATGAAACCATAGTCAAGCCAAACATTCAGAGATTCTGAAAAAACCGGTTATCGCGTGATCTCCAGAAGATGAGTGGTTAAAGTCTCATGGCAATAAGGAAAATAGGAGATCTTGACATGTTAAAGTATTCTGCTGAGGTGGAAAAAGAGAGTGAGTAGTAGCTAATCAATTTCCAATTGGGGTTTTTTGACAGACTCTGAAGGTTTTAAAGGAAAAAGATGTAATGAATGCCTTTTTCCGCCTTTTTTTCAAAAATTGAATGTACATGTCAGCTTCACACGCCACAGTTAGTTCAGATTTGAACTTGAATAAAGACAGAATAATTGCTGAATTGTGAAGACAGTTGCAAGTTCAAATGCCTATTCAAATACAAATTGCTTTTTCCCCTGCTGGGCCTTCATCCTCGAGCCCTATTATTGAGTACCCTCCTTCCCCTTAACCCCCTATTTACTCATGAGGAGTTGCTGATTGAAAGAGAAATGTTAGAGGATCATAGAAGAGCCTTGATTGCGAAAGGAAAGAAATTGAAGAGTTAGAGACAACTTTTTAATGAGGGAAAATTGGAGATTGACATGAAGTATGAGGAGAAGCTTAGGGATACAGTTTTGCAGTTTGTTGAGGGCATAAAGCCAAAAAGTATTCATGGACGATTTTCTATTAAGGTAAAGTATGTGACACGCATCTGATGTTTCCTTTAAAGACTGAGACACGACTGGATGATGGATTCACAAGAGATCTTCATGGGGATCGCAATGGCAAAGAGCGGGAAGATCTTTTGAAGTTGGATTTGAGCAATTTGTGCTTCTTTCTCTCAACTGTACAACTGTCCTACGCTCTACAGGAAGTGTATATATTTTTTAGTTAGCGAAGAGGATCATTTGTCATCACCCTGCAAAGGAGTGAAACAATACGTTGATCAAAGCCACTGTAAAAGAAAGGGAAAAGAAGAAGAGAAGAAGAAAAGGAAGAGAGTGTGCAACGAAGCACAGTAACATGAGGAGAGCATATCAGTGGTGCTTGATGGTGACTCTCAGTGAGTGAATCAGTGATCTTATCAGGCTCTACAAAGCCATCTCAAAAGATCAACCCTTCAATTGCTTTCTAACAATTGCAATAGCCAAATCCCAATATCTGGGTGGACTTTAACAGGTCCCTTGTAATAAATCCTTTAACCGGGTGACATCTAGTTGATGTTTTAAAGTCCTCTAACAAGACAAGCTTTAACAGACTGTATTCAAATCTTTTAACCGGGTTGCACCTAACAGTGCGTTTGTAATCCTCTAATAGGGAAGGCTCTTCACAGGGTTCACTTCAGAAGAGTGAAAAATTTGAGTTCCAACTCACACCGTGGTTTTCTCCCAATTTGGGTTTCCACGTGATATATCTAGTGTTCTATGCTGCTGTGATTTTGTGTTGTTTATTTCCTTTACAGGATATGTTTTGCATGTAGTAATAGTTAGTGGATCTAAGAGTGTCTTCAAGTTTTATTGGGTGCTGATTCACCCCTCCCCTCTCAGCACCGGTTGGGACTATCAATTGGTATCAGAGTCACATCCTACTTTTAGAGTTTCTTAACTGCAAAAAGGGAAAGATCATAATGATGAGGAAGGAAGGACCTGTTGATGTGAGTTTTGTACCACTACATAACATATAGCAATTGAAATACTTGATACGGCGTACCAAACACTCAACCCTCTCTTGAAAAGTATATAAGAATACTCCAAGGTTCCTTACACCTGTGGATACTAACTCAGTTATAAAAATGTGATTTGCTGGTAATCACTTCGGCGGGCTTACGTTGTTCATCCAGAGATGTTAAACTCTTGCTATGATGATGATGAGATAACTTTCTTCTTTTACATCATTTCCAACTTCGCTCATCAAACTAATTTATATCACTTCTAGCTTTGCTCTTCAAACTTTCGAACTTCAACTTCTCAACTTCAACTACTGAACTACTAATTACTTCTACTATTACCCCTACTGAATGGAAAGATTGGCAAATGGACAGGGATCAAACCGAATGAAAGCTTACCAGCGGTGCTACTTCCATCGATGCAATGATTCTAAGGGAATATTCTTAGGATTTTCACACTAACACCTATCTTCCAACCCAACTTGAAGTACAAGTGGAAAGATGAAATGCAAGTAGAACTTGGGAGCAATTGACTAGATTACCACACAAGGCTCCTTGACAAGCCGCCAAGATGCTAGTGGCTTAGTATAAGATCCTCATCAAACATTCACCAACATCACCATTACAACTAATCATCTACTTCTATTCTTACTTTAACAACATGAAATGAAATCCTACTTTAATTTGAGAGATGAGAAGAAACATGCGATACACCAAAATGATCATGTATATCCACCATGCAAGTCACAACAATGAATAGAGAACAATTTTGATAGTATTTTGGCAACAATTCTTCAACATAACTCCCTTTACAAATGAGTACAAATGGCCTTATATAGAGGCTCAAAATTACGAGTGGCCAAGATTAAGAGGCAAAATCAAGGGCCAAGATTAAACCTTACAAACCCTAATTAGGGTTACCATCTTTCAACCAATTACACGAGGGCACCAACTTTGTGGGCCAATGAGAAAATTACAATAATCTATCAACCAATGAGAACATAGGACACTTGGCATGATTTGATTGCATGCACATGAAATTGCCACCTCATCAACCTTGGCTTATAAAGTTCATTAATCCTTGAGATGAGATGAAGCCTTGGATGCTTGAGCTTGTCCTTAGAAATTTTCTCACCACCACTTGAACTTGCTTGTACTTGATGTCTTGACCTCGAAAGGGTGAGGTCTCCATGCACCTGGGGTAATCTTGCCTTGACTTTGGTGGCTTGCCTGGATGTGAACCTTGTGCAATTTAAGAGCCTTGCTCTTAGCCACCGCCTTGAAATCAAACTTGACCTTCTCAACCTTTCAATCACTTTCCTCTTTACTTCAATACTTTGCCATTTTAACCTTCCTATTTGGATTTGATTTGCATGCATGCATGTTTGTTTCAATAACCTTGGGTTTTGGGGCACTTGCCCTCACCATATCTCCTTGATTGTTCCACAATCCACCCATCACTGAGTTCATCAACTGCTTTCATCAATGCTTTCCTCCTTGGTTAACCCTTGACTGCCTTCAACTGTTCGAACTGCCACAACCTTGCCCTTTTGGCATAAGTACTTGCCTCAACCATAGTGGTGCAATGCATCTCCCCAAGATTAGATTTGGTTCGACTGGAAAAGCATCACTAGTAGTCTTGCACCCGAATTGAAGAAGTAGGACCCCATGTAGATTTGCCCCCGATTTTGTACTCTTTAAGTTGCAACTCTAAATTCATGCTAGTGATCCTAATCCAATCAATTTTCCTTAACCATTCTCAATCTCTTCAATAAAATAAAACATCCAAGGATCAAATTGTGTACCTTTAGCATAGCTTGGGATCCGACTGAGAAGCACGATGAGGTCGCTGCACTCTGATTTGCTGTATCCTGTTTGCTGCTAGGGTAGACTGAACACTTCCTTGCACAAATCCATATTGATTGATCTTCTTTGCCGCAGGGGACTAGCTGTCTCTCAACCTCTCTCTTAATTGAATCATATCAAAGGTACCAATGTTGGTGTCTCCAACGTATTTCAATTTTGAGCGGAAGTTGGAATTGGGTATCATGACTTCCTTGTCTCCTATTGCAGCATTAATTCCTTTGGGTCGCTTGCTTGCATTGGCATCATTCATTCTAAACACTTATCACTCCCCGCCTTTTCTACAATGAAGATGAAACTACACTTATCACTTCAAACTTCGCCTATAAGATGGAATATTACACTTATCACTCCCCGCCGTTACCTTAAAATGGACTACACTTATCACTCCAATCTTCACCTATAATGAAATGCAATGATGCAAACTACACTTATCACTCCCCGCCTTTGCCTTAAGATGGACTACACTTATCACTCCAATCTTCTCCCTAGGGGTGGATTACTACACTTATCACTCCCCGTCGTTGCCTTAAGATGGACTACACTTATCACTCCAATCTTCTCCTTAAAATGAAATGCAATGATGGAATGCAAGCAAGAACTTGAGGGAAAAAAGTCAATCAAGACAATCGAGTAATCAACCTACTAACCAAACACGTAACTCTACTCTTGAAATTAGTTTTCAACACCTAAACTAGCACCAATGAAATGAAAGCAATTAAGGAGAGAGGAAAAGATAGGCCACTCACCCAAGTACAAAGCTAGGAATCCCTTGTCAATGCAATTAGCTGAGCTTGATCTTCAAAATCTTCCAACTCTACAAACAAGGAGATCACCCCCTTTCCTTCAACTCACTTTCAAAATCTGATTGCTACGAGTCCCTTATCAACAAGCTTCCCTTATACAAATCTGATTATCTCAAATCCACAAACTTCCTCCCTCATCAAACCCTCCAATTTTCGGATCTGAAGAAAATGGTATGAAAAAGTCTTCAATTTTTTCCAATACGGGCACCAAACTTGATGAAAATAAGCCTCCAATGATATCCAATCAAATACTACTTCGTTCTTCTTCACAATCTACACCTAAAAGCCCCAAAATGACTTGAAAATGGATGAAATGCAAGCCCAGGTCTGGTATAGATCAAATCAGATTTGAAAATATATCACCAACTCCTCAAAATGACCTTCAAAGTCCCCCTAAACTCAGTCCAGGTCTTGGTACAGATCACTCCATGCATAAACAGCCCTTCAAAACCATGAAAATGCTATCAAAGTTGCCAAAATGATGCTTCAAAACAAATCGCCCAGGTCTGATTATGAAGTCGCTGCCAACAAATGTCTTCAAACTCGCCAAAAATATGGAAGATTTGCTGCTCTTCTCCACATAATATCCAGACCTCACACACCAAACACGGGCCCCAACTCTCTCCTTGCCGCTGCCCCTTTAGACTGCCTGTCCCCTTCAAATTTTCGCACCCTAAGAAGAGGAGCAGCCGTGGATGTTGAGTGTGGAGTGTGGATGGAAGATGCCTCCTTTATAGCCGCCTTGGAGCCTCCCACCTAGAGGGCCGACCCTCATCCACCTAAAACCGAAAACAATAAAATAAATCAATGAACATTTAAGGGACGACTTGCATTAAATAAATGCAAGGTAAAAACAATTAATTCCCCTCATAATAATTTCGAAAATCATAAAGACAATAAATGATTTTTTATTTAAATTTTCAATGCCAAATGATTTTTTTAATATTTTCTAAATAAAATCTAAGCCCAAAAAAAATTATAAAATTAATTGCTTGAATTTCGACTTTAGAGCCAAGGCTGTGATTTCAAAGCAAAATGAAAATGCTTAGGCTCAGATTTTAACTTCTAAAGGCCAGATTTTACAATTGTTAGCCCAGATTTTTTTTTATAAAAAAATTTCCATGCACAATCTATTATTTTCAAAACAAATTTTCAATTTTAGCATAAATTTGAGATTGCAAAGCAAAACTAAATTGTTATTGCCCAGATTTTAGAAATTGATTAGGGTGATAGCCATAACTTTATCCCAAATCCCCAATTCAGCAAATTTGCAAGATTTTCAAAGGATCAAAACATAGTTAGAATCGAAAATCACAAGTCTTTATTTCAAAGCCTTTCAACATTCACCAATTTATTTCAAAAATCAACACCAGGCATCCAAGTCCAACAAATCGCTAAGGCATCAGGATCTAGAGGAAAAGCCAAGGCTAGTCGAAAAAACGGGGGTCCCCAAAATTTGGGGCAATGGTGTGAAAACCTCACAACAGGACCCAAGTTCTCTAAGGAAAACTTTAGTCTATTGTGGAGCAGAATGAAGTTGTACATAAAGACCACGGGAGATCAGTTTTGGAACCATGTGATCACAGAGTACAACAAACCTGCCGGTACCTTGACGACAGATCAACTAAAGGTTAGAGGTGGACACGTAGCTGCTATAGACATGATAGCTAGTATGTTGCCTGATAACATGTATGCAGAGATTGAAAACCTAACTACAACCTTTAAAATGTGGGTAAAACTACAAATTGTGTATGGAGGCGAGCCACATGTTCAAAGAGAAAAAGTAGAAAGCCTCAAAGGAAAATATGATGACATGAAAATGAATGAAGGCAAAGACATTGAGCAGTACAACAATAGAATAAAAGAAGTGACAAACTCCATCAAAAGTACCGGAGGAACACTGAATGAGGAGGATGTGATAAGCAAGATATTGAGGACGTTGAGACCACAATATGCAATCAAGATCTCAGCTATACAAGAGCTCAGATTAGTGAGCACATCACAAGTCACCCTTGACTCTCTAATTGGTAAGTTAACTGCTTTTGAGTTAAGCAATTATGATAACAACTTACCTATGATAGATGCTTCCTTTAAGTCTTCTGTAAATGTTGCTTCCACTAAGAAAGGAAGAGAGACACGAAAATGAATGAAGGCAAAGACATTGAGCAGTACAACAACAGAATAAAAGAAGTGACAAACTCCATCAAAAGTGCTGGAGGAACACTGAATGAGGAGGATGTGATAAGCAAGATACTGAGGACGTTGAGACCACAATATGCAATCAAGATCTCAGCTATACAAGAGCTCAGACCAGTGAGCACATCACAAGTCACCCTCGACTCTCTAATTGGTAAGTTAACTGCTTTTGAGTTAAGCAATTATGATAAAAACTTACCTATGATAGATGCTTCCTTTAAGTCTTCTGTAAATGTTGCCTCCACTAAGAAAGGAAGAGAGATCGGTAATATTTCTACCGGGAGGTCTAGTCATTTCCTTGACAATCTTCTCTCAGAAGAACAAGAACAAGATGAGTTTGAAGCACTCATTGCAAGGAGATTCCCTAGAGGAAAAGGGTAGTACAAAGGTAAACTTCCACTGAAATGCTTTTCATGTAATAAAATGGGACACATTGTGGCTAGGTGTCCTGAGAATGAAAATAAAGAAAAGTACAACCGATTCAAGAATAAAGGAAAGGAGTGCTACCTTGCCGAGAAAGGTGTCACTGACAACGAATCTGAGGAATCGGGAGACGATGAAATTGTTAGTCCTAACCGGTTATTGAGAGGGGGGGGGGGGGTGAATCAGTGAATACAATTTTTATTTCAATTAAACCTTATGTATATATTCTTGCAGTATAAACAAAATATAATCAACCACTCAAACTGAAATAGAAAAAAACAGGTCAACACAACATATATACGTGGAAACCCTTGGTTAGAAGGAGAAAACCATGGTGGGACAGAACCCACAACTTTACTACTGCAGTAATAAAGTTGTCCTGTTAAGAGCTTACAAAGTACTTGTAAGAGTGCTACTCGATAAAAGGATTTGGTAGAAGACCTGTTAGGATCTTGACTCTGTTAGGAGTCACTTTGCAAAAGGACTTTCAACACCAATTAAGATGTTACCCAGTTAAGGGATTTATACAACGAACCTGTTAGGGTTCACCCTGATAGAGGGATTTGCATATGCTTAACAATAAAAGCAATGATCTGTAATGATGCTTTATGTCTAATTAGATCATACTTGATACCCTTTCCACTTTGCTTGGCTGTTTAACCTTTCTGCCTTTCACTTCTTGTGACCGTAGCTTCTCTTAGAAGATATCTCTCTCCTGCTCTGTATGTTCAACAACACATCTTGTGTATGCTACCTCCTGTATTTATAAGACATTACTCTTATTAAAATACTTTCTCATAGTTTCACCAAGCTGTAAACTCACCCATAAATCATGTATGCAAAAGGCTTGGGAAATGATCTTTGAGTTTACCTTGAAACATCCGCGTAAAATAAAGCTAACTCCATTCAAAAAGCTAACTCCAGTTCTAATTGTGAATGCTCCGTATAATCTGGTTTTAATTGAAATAGCTCCGCATAATCCGGTTCGGATTATCATGCAGTCGACCGGTATCAATGTTATAGCCGGTTGTTCATACATCCCCTGTATGTCATAGAAGACTGGTTGTAGACACTATTTGGTCTACCGGTTCATACAGATGAGTATCGGTGATAGATTTGTCTATCGGTGCTCTGACCGGTGCTCCAGTGGGATTGATGTTTGCCTCTAACTTAACCAATGACAACTCAAATATGTCAAGAATCTTCCGCTTTGGCATTGGTGGCAAAACCTCACTTTACATTCCCTGTCATGTAGACTTCCCCTGTGCTTGTGCTTGTGCTGTTTGTTAATTTCTTCTTCTTCTCTGTAGCTGAATCTGGCCTGTATTCTGAACTAGGCTTATCTTCCCTTCCTTATATTCTGATCTTCCCTTCCAAATCTTCTTCCAGTTCTAATCTTCTTCCCCTTTTTGCCTCCATAGGACAACGGATTATCATTCTGGTTTATATTCGTAACTTGGTGAAGATATCCTTGTAAATTTTCTTCACTATTTGAAGAAAGTGATTCCATAGACCAGTGACATGCTCCAAGTTTGTCTTTGCTGCTTGCAGCGTTGTAACTATGTTCTCCATGTCGTCTACAGTTTGGTAGTCCAGTTCTTTGAGCAAATTGTTTGCCTCAGTTGCAGTCTTTTGCATCAGATCAATTGTGGGGGCAAGAAATAGTTGGAATCCAATAAGATCTTGAATTCGCTTTGTTCTTTCTTTAGATGCCTTTCTAAGAATGAGAGCCAAGCTTGTCATTTCCCTGCTAAATGTTGTTGCAAATGTGTTCTTTACATCGAATTTTCATGAAAGAACCCGTATTTCCTGAAAGATCCCAAATGGATCCTTTCACTGAACTTCTGTAAATTTTAATTTAAAATAATAGATTTTCCTGTGCTTTATTTGTGGTCTTAGAGAACTAGACAGAAGTTGCAGAAAGATTGTTTCTTTTTGTATTTTTCCAAATATAAATAAAAACAATAAATAACAACAGCAGCAAAAATGGAATAGGCTGCAAACAGTGAGCAATAATATAATATCTAGTCAACCAAATAGCTACAAATCGTACCAGGCAAGATATGCAAGTAATATGCCAACAAGTGTGCTCACAGACAAGTAGTGTTGACGCCAGTTGCAGGAATGGCCAACCGCGTACTAAAGGAAAAAAAGGGCTGACGTAAACCAACCAGCAATCACGTGCCAGTTGAAAGGCAGCCGTACGGCTGCTGTAGTCACGCCAAGGCAGCCAGAGATCCCAACACGCAACCCAATGCCTCCAACGTGCAGTAAACAAGTACTCCCTAAATGCTGAATTTAATCAATCTCTGTCAACTGCTGAAGCAATACTGTAGAATGCTGGAAACCATCTATTGGGTTTTGCCTCCTAATAGCCAGGCTCTGGGGTTTGCGTCCCAGTCCTCTAGATTCACTCCTCAGAGCAAAATCGCCAATATCAAGAATGAAGATGTAAAAGATAATCAAAGAATGAGCCAACATCTCCTTTTATCTCCCTCACAAAGCCAATTGAACCCTAAAGGGAGAATATGCCTTTCCCTTTATTATAAAACGACATCTTCTCAATTAAAAGGCCTTTATGTATAGGAAAAACATCTCTTTTCTCAAATAACATAACTCAAGGTGTCAGAAGGTCTCCGGATGATGAAAATAATTTATAATAATTCAAGACCTTTCCAACGAGCTATAACACATATGTCTGCCTGACCAGATGAAGCCAAAAAACCCCTTATTACTCCAATTAGCTATATAAATAGCTTTATTTTAATTTATTTCAACGCAAACTTAGGAAATATTAAAATATTTCCTTTTATTCAACTGGAAAGCCAAACCAACCAAATAATTAGTGAACTGGTCCTGTCACCTGTCTGTGACTGATGCCGGGCAATGAGGGCTAACTGGCAGTCCCATCCCTAAAAACTAGGGATGCTCCTAGAAACTAGGGAATATTGAAGAGCACACGATTATACTGAGAGGGGGGGGGGGTGAATCAGTATAATAACAATTTTAACTTTAAAAACTTTATTCAAAGATAACTTTAAATTCTCAAACAAACAATTATGCACATGAACACAAATTTTACGTGGAAACCCAATATGGGAGAAAACCACAAAATAATTTGCTTTTATATAATATTGTTCTTTTACAATGTTTTGTAGGCACCAACCTACTAGAGGCTCCAACCTCTAAATTTATGAGCACCAACTCACTGGAAGCACCAACTCTCACACTTTGCAGGCACCGACCTACTGGAAGCACCAACTCCCCTGTCCGGATTCTGAGCACCAACTCCCCTTGTCCGGATTCTGAGCACCAACTCACTGATTTCAAAAACTTTCTTCCACCTTGATACTGTTGCTTTACTCAACTGATGATGGATGCAATTTAATCTTTTTAGTCAGCCAATAACTCTCCCTTTTCCATCTTCAAAATAATACCTTTATAACTGTAAATGTATAATATATATATCAGATTAAAATCTGAATATATAATTATTTAATTCTTTAATTTTTATCATATTTACTGCTCTTCTATTTTTCTCTGTCACTTGCTGACTTTTCTTGTTCATTTTCAAAATAACACTGGATATATATATTTATTAAATGTCCTTTTAAAAGTTACGACTTTTCAAATTGAAAAGGTGTCTCTTTTACTAAAATATTATTAACTTAAAGATAAGTTAATATTTCCTTTTAATCAAAACTATAATACCTTTTTATTATCAACAACTCACATGAGACTTTTTTATAAAACCTTTTATCGCATCTATAATATGCTTTCGATAATCTATGTTGACGGCATGTATACTTTAATCTTTCATCCATCGTATAAAACACGGCATATATGTTGACATAAGTACTCAAACCTTCAATCACCATTCTCAATACTTGTTGATCCCTGCATATATTATATATCCTTCGAATTCTGATATTTTTATATATATCGCTGTAACTTTATCGCAAAATACTTATATACTATTTTCATCTGAAGATTATCACTATTTGTCTTCGTATCTTTTTGTGTTGAACCGTCAATATAATATCTATTGTTTTCAACATATGCTGCATATTGACCTTTAACCGCTGCATATACACTGTTATTGTCTTCATATATATACGTCTATGTTTTCTGTTTATCTGCATACGTATGTATGCTGCTGTTGCCGTATATTCAATCTTCGAAGACCTTCATGCTGTATACAAATAAAATATCTTTGCTTTTATTAAAATATCTCTGCTTAAATATATCTGACACCTGTTCGTATATCTCAGTATATATGTTCGTATACTGATTCATATACTGTTGTATCTTCACTGAATGAAATATATCTTCATTGCATATCGATGTGTGTCCGTCATATACGTTGTATACATTGTGAAACTGTTGTATACGTATATGCTCATACGTCTCATACGTCTCTGCTCTTTAACACCAATCTTCAACGCCATTCCCTTCACCAGGAACATCACAGCAAGGCACGTCCTCTCATTTGGTTTTCTTGCTAATGACTATCAAACCATAGTCTTTCGGCTTTTATACAACTTCATCACAAATTAACTATTCAAGATTCGAAGTATAACATCTTTTGAAGTCTGTCCAAATCTTAAAGTATTTGGAAATGGAACCACAGTAAATCAACACCTTGTCTGAACTTTGACAGTATGAGCTTTGCAATGTTATATGGATATACTATATTTGATTTGAATTCAAAACAAGATCCATCAGTTGTATCTATTTGTTCATGAATAAATCTTCGATAAAGCTTCTACTTGATTCATACCAGTGTACATTGTGTAAGGAAGTCATCACTGCATACAATCAATGTCTTAAGCATATTGATTGTTTCTTATTGCACTGTCTAATACACTCATTCATGGATGAAGTCGATTTGTAGTAATTCTTCCTTTTTTTCTCTATATTTGGCAGACCTTTAGTGTAGACTTTGAATGCTAATCTTTTGACTGTGACTTCTATACATATGCTCCTTATGTATATTTCTTATAATCGCTATTTCAATTTGTTCAATGTCTTTTATCTTTCATGATTTTTACTCTTAACAAGAATATTTATTCATAACATCTTCAATACATTTTATATCACCTTATTGTCTTGGCATCTCTATCCTTGCTAGTTTGACATCAATGATAAGATCTATCAATCTTTAGAGTGCTCTTGACATCAATGACAATATTTATTTCAACGCAAACTTAGGAAATATTAAAATATTTCCTTTTATTCAACTGGAAAGCCAAACCAACCAAATAATTAGTGAACTGGTCCTGTCACCTGTCTGTGACTGATGCCGGGCAATGAGGGCTAACTGGCAGTCCCATCCCTAAAAACTAGGGATGCTCCTAGAAACTAGGGAATATATCCTGTCACCCTGAAACTGAGACTGCATACTGGTCTCGAGGAGCCTCAAATCTAGTCACTGCCACAACCTCCTAAATTTTAGGAAAAATCCCTAAAATTAAGGAATTGCCCCGATTGGCTCTCAAACTGTCTGTAGAACCAACTCCGGTCAGTGAGTGTAATGACCCTTACTAATAAGATCACTAAAACACTGATATGGTATTATAGAATTTCGTCAAACACTTGGCATGCAATTTGAATTTATATTGCTGTAAGTAAAGACTGACATGAAAATTGTTGAGCAACAAATCTACTCAACTCAATAATGCAAATCAGTGCCAATATATATATATTCATTCAATGAAGATATTGACTCCCTTACAACAGATTGCAACTTTCAGATTTTACAAATTATTTGGCACCTTAGAATCTAAAATATGCTTGTGAGACACAAGGAATATTGTCAAACACATCGTGTGCAACCTTCCAGCTTGCTGGTCTAATAATATCAATCTGATATGTACTTTTAAATGACTATAGATAGCTTCCAATGCTTGAGAATCAACACATCAAAACATAAATTATCATCTAGATGCTTAAATGACACTTTGGACCCTTAACCAATGCATAGAGATGGATTTTCAATGTTACATATGCACTTATAGCCAAGTGACATTTTGACAAACATTTGTCATGCAACTCAAGAACATCACGTAATTAGAATGCAGCCTTATCTCTCTATGCAACTGAAGCATTAAACTGATTTCAAGAATATTTATCAAATGGCCTAGTCTCTTGACTTTCAACTACAAGTTTCAGAATTTTCTGAGTACAAAGACAACCATGATTTCATACATAAACAACATTAAAACTTATTGAAATAAGTGCCAAATGAACCTGAAATGAAGCGCCTAGGAGTGTGAATGAAGAAGCAATCAATATCACTCCACTTTGAGCCTTCCTCTTGCCAAATTGAATTTTTTTTCAAATTCGCCCCTGTTTTGATATGAATGCCAATAATAAATAAATGCAGCAAAAAGAGGTCTCCAAATTCGTATAGAAATGATTGCCAAGACAATAGCAATTGATTCCTCAAATACCCATAACCAAAGGATGCCTCCAAGTGAAGTTATGAACAAAAATGTGGGTCCAAGATGAAAATCGCAGTATGCTGGAAATGCCACAAAACTACTGAAATGGTCTTCAAATAATGCCAATGCAATCCTCTTGATTAATGGATGAAAACAAGTCTTTTGATAACCCAAATTCCAAACCCTCAATAAAGTCTGAGGACTTCAAAATATATCAAGACTCAGTCCAAATCTGAATACTCAATAATGCCCAGCATGAAATGGCTAAATACCATCTCCAATGAGCAACCCTTCAGAAGATATCTCACTTCCTCAGTTATGCAAATCGAAGGGTGTTATCGTTCCCAAAGATCTAATGAAAATTTGCAGACCAAGATGACTACAAATTGCTCTAGAATGGAAAAGTAGTAGAATCCTCAAATC
Organism: Chamaecyparis obtusa; assembly: GCA_027943335.1. Lineage (NCBI taxonomy): Eukaryota > Viridiplantae > Streptophyta > Pinopsida > Cupressales > Cupressaceae > Chamaecyparis > Chamaecyparis obtusa. Next base: position 944,147 of record BSBK01003670.1, on the reverse strand, counting down.
AGCATGTCCAAATGAGAGGCCAAGCCCTCTATTTATTCACTTTTCTAAGAAGTTACTAAGAACTTCTAGAAGCATCCATTATAAAATCCCATTATAATGCACTTTTATAATAAAATAACTTTATAAAATAAAAAGTGCAATCTCAACTTAAAATTATAATATGTGGGCCCCGCATAACACATAATAATAAAAATAAGCTCCAAAACACCTCTCTAAGAGCAAATATAACCAACCAGTCTCCAAATAATCAACAAGATGACTCTCTCTCCAAAACATTTGCCTACGAGAGTCGATGATAGGCAAATCCAATATGGAAAATCATGTTGCTAGAAAGGGGACATGACAGTGAGTATCCAATATGAGTCTCTATCCACCACTGCTAGCCTACGAGACTCCAATAATAGGCCAACTCTCATGACTCTGCTAGTCAGACTAGAGAGGGGACATGACAGTCCTCCCCTCTCGGAGATGCTTGCCCATAAGCAACTGCAATGTTGGATGCTGCAAAATGGATTCACCCTCCCAGGTGGCGTCCTCTATGGGTAGACCTCTCCAGCGCACCAAGTACTCTCGAATCAACCTACTCAATCGTCTCTCGTTGACCTCCAGAATCTCCTCGAGGACCAAAGTCAATTTACCCTCTTCATCCAAAGGAGGTAAATCACGTGATGCTGTAATATGCTGCCCCAATGCCTTCTTCAGGCATGACACGTGGAACACATTATGAACCCTACTATCTAGAGGTAACTCGATCTCATAGGCTACCTCTCCAACCCGCCTGAGTACTCTATAAGGTCCGTAAAAATGAGGCTTGAGCTTCTCAGTTCCTCCCCGTTTAAGGGTGCTATGTTTGTAAGGTTGTAGACAAAGGAAAACCATGTCACCCACCTCAAATGCTCTCTCCGTCCTGTGCCGATCAACGTACATCTTCTGCTGATTCTAAGCATGCTGCAAGTTCTCTCTGAGAGATCTCATGATATCTTGGTTCTTCTACAACCAATCCTGTGTCAAGGGAACTTTGCTGTCACTGAAAGCAAAATCAACAAAAGATAATGCCTCGTAGCCATAAAGGGCTCTGAAGGGAGTCATGTTAATGGACATGTGGTGCGTAGTATTATAACAATATTCGCCCAAATACAACCAACGCACCCATGCCTTCTGTTGTCCTGACACAGTTGCGCAAATACCCCTCCACCCACTTATTAACTACCTCAGTCTGTCCATCCGTCTGAGGATGGTAGCTAGTGCTGGGTGTCAACTCTGTGCCTGCTAGCCCGAAAAGTTCCTGCCAGAAGGAACTCATGAACCTGCTGTCCCTGTCACTCACTATGGTCTTGGGGAGACCATGGAGTCTAAATATCTCTTTGAAAAATAGCTCGGCTACCTGTGAAGCTGTGAAGTCCGCTGCAATAGGAAAGAAATGGGCATACTTAGTCAACCTGTCCACCACCACATAAATACAATCCTTCCCCTGAACTCGAGGAAGACCTGTAATGAAGTCCATAGATATCCCTGTCCACTTCTGCTTCGGTATAGGCAGAGCTGTAACAATCTTGCCAGAAAAGTATGCTCTGACTTGTTTTGCTGACAAGTCATGCATTCACGAACATGGCGTAAAACATCATCCTTGAGACCCTTCCAAGAGAATCTCTCCTATACCACTCTATAGGTCTTACCATAATCCGGATGTCCTCCAGTAGGGGTATCATGGTAAGCATGCAAAACGTGCTCCTTCAATTGTGATTCAGGAACAAGGTAGACCCTGCCTTTGTAGTAGATGACGTCATCCACTACACTATATCCATCATCCTGTGTCAACCCTTCCATGATCTCACAAGCATGCTGATTTTTGGAATACTCAACTAAAAGTTGAGCCTTCCAATCTACTGAAATCTCACTCAATGAACATAGGGCAGCAAGTGATGGCTTCCGGGAAAGTGCATCAGCAACAGTATTGTTCTTCCCCTTGATGAATTCTATATAGAAATCATATGCTTGCACCTTGCTTACCCACTTTTGTTGTCTATCATTAAGCTCTGTCTGATCAAGGAAATATTTTAGACTATTATGGTCTGTCCTCACCACAAATTTGCTGCCAACAAGATACTGTCTGAATTTGGTTAATGCATGCATGATAGCCAACATTTCCTTGTCATATATGGAATACAACCTCTCATTATCCCGCAGCTTCCTACTCTCGTAGGCAATGGGGTGTCAGTTCTGCATCAACACCGCCCCTATACCCTCACCTGAAGCATCACACTCAAGTACAAATGGCTGTGAGAAATCAGGGAGTGCCAAAACTAGACAAGTGCTCATAACCTCCTTGAGTCTCTCAATGACTCCCTGTGCCTGTTCTGTCCATTTGAAGGCTCCCTTCTTCGTGAGATCTGTTAAAGGTGCTACTAACTGGGAGAATCCCCTCACGAATCTCCTATAATAGGCACATAAACCAAGAAATCCATGCAACTCAGTAATGGTCTTGGGAGAGGGCCAATCGCGAATCGCCTGAATCTTCTCCTCAGAGCAAAATCGCCAATATCAAGAATGAAGATGTAAAAGATAATCAAAGAATGAGCCAACATCTCCTTTTATCTCCCTCACAAAGCCAATCGAACCCTAAAGGGAGAATATGCCTTTCCCTTTATTATAAAATGACATCTTCTCAATTAAAAGGCCTTTATGTATAGGAAAAACATCCATTTTCTCAAATAACATAACTCAAGGTGCTAGAAGGTCTTCGGATGATGAAACTAATTTATAATAATTCAAGACCTTTCCAACGAGCTATAACACATATGTTGTAATGACCCTTGCTATAAGGATCACTAAAACACTGATATGGTATTATAGAATTTCGTCAAACACTTGGCATGCAATCTGAATTTATACTGCTGTAAGTAAAGACTGAATATGGAAATTGTTGAGCAACAAATCCACTCAACTCAATAATGCAAATCAGTGCCAATATATATATATTCATTCAATGAAGATATTGACTCCCTTACAACAGATTGCAACTTTCAGATTTTACAAATTATTTGGCACCTTAGAATCTAAAATATGCTTGTGAGACACAAGGAATATTGTCAAACACTTCGTGTGCAACCTTCCAGCTTGCTGGTCTAATAATATCACTCTAATATGTACTTTTAAATGACTATAGATAGCTTCCAATGCTTGAGAATCAACACATCAAAACATAAATTATCATCTAGATGCTTAAATGATACTTTGGACCCTTAACCAATGCATAGAGATGGATTTTCAATGTTACATATGCACTTACAGCCAAGTGACATTTTGACAAACATTTGTCATGCAACTCAAGAACATCACGTAATTAGAATGCAGCCTTATCTCTCTATGCAACTGAAGCATTAATTTGATTTCAAGAATATTTATCAAATGGCCTAGTCTCTTGACTTTCAACTACAAGTTTCAGAATTTTCTGAGTACAAAGACAACCATGATTTCATACATAAACAACATTAAAACTTATTGAAATAAGTGCCAAATGAACCTGAAATGAAGCACCTAGGAGTGTGAATGAAGAAGCAATCAATATCACTCCACTTTGAGCCTTCCTCTTGCCAAATTAAATTTTTTTTCAAATTCGCCCCTGTTCTGATATGAATGCCAATAATAAATAAATGCAGCAATAAAAGGTCTCCAAATTCGTATAGAAATGATTGCCAAGACAATAGCAATTGATTCCTCAAATACCCATAACCAAAGGATGCCTCCAAGTGAAGTTATGAACAAAAATGTGGGTCCAAGATGAAAATTGCAGTCTGCTGGAAATGCCACAAAAACTACTGAAATGGTCTTCAAATAATGCCAATGCAATCCTCTTGATTAATGGATGAAAACAAGTCTTTTGACAACCCAAATTCCAAACCCTCAATAAAGTCTGAAGACTTCAAAATATATCAAGACTCAGTCCAAATTTGAATACTCAATAATGCCCAGCATGAAATGGTTGAATACCACTTCCAATGTGCAACCCTTCAGAAGATATTTCACCTCCTCAGTTATGCAAACCCTTAGGAGTTTCCGTTCCTAAAGATCAATTGAAAATTTGAAGACCTAGACGGTGCCACAAATGCTCCAAGATGAAAATATAGTAGAATCCTCAAATCAAGCATGTCCAAATGAGAGGCCAAGTCCTCTATTTATTCACTTTTCTAAGAAGTTACTAAGAACTTCTAGAAACATCCATTATAAAATCCCATTATAATGCACTTTTATAATAAAATAACTTTATAAAATAAAAAGTGCAACTCAACTTAAAATTATAACATGTGGGCCCCGCATAACACATAATAATAACAAATAGGCTCCAAAACATCTCTCCAAGAGCAAATAAGACCATCCAATTTCCAAATAATCACCAAGATGACTCTCTCACCAAAGTCATCTGCCTACGAGAGTCCATGATAGGCAAATCCACTGAAAAATAACATGTCACTAAAAAGGGGACATGACAGTCCGCCCCTCTTGAAATTGCTTGTCCCCAAGCAATGGCTGAACAATAAACCAATCAATCCACTTGGATCCCAAATGAAGTCATGATCTTCACTGCTGTCAATCAACGCAAGCTCCTGCAATGTCGTCTGAAATATAATCAAGAGGAACCCATAATCAAACTGACAAATATAGCTCAAACAAACTCCAGAATCACAATTGCCACAGTCCGGAACCCACGAGAAACAAACTCTCGAAATATCAGAACCCAAGTAGAGAGGACAACTCAAACTGCCAACATAGTAAATACCATCAACACATCCCACTGGCCTACGCAGAGTGCACAATCCAGCTCTGCAACAATGGTGAACACTCCCGAATGGAACTGTACCAAGTATGGAGAATCCACACACTGTACAACTCCTGCAGTCAACACAACTCTGCAGATCACCAACCTCTGTCTCATAACCATAACTCCCATGTACCGCTGATGGCGAATAGTCATCACATGATGGATGGCAAGAACTAGAACCCAAACCAAATCTAACGGCCATCAACTCCTCAACACATGAATCAAATGCAAATTGATGAACATATCCTGCAGTATAATGTTGATAAAAAGAACCAGCCTCAGCCAATAGCTCACCATGCACAAGTGATATGACCCACTGCGAAAGATCACCAGCTAAGTTAGGAGATGACATAGCCAAAGGAGTAGAATCAATAGCAACAACTGTTGAAGCATCACTCCCAAACTCCTGCTCTAAGTCATGTACTGTGAAGCTCACAGTGTAATGCCGATATGATGCGCCAATCTCAGTCAGTGGCTCAGACTGCAATCTTGATGAAGCTAAATGCAACTGATCACTAACCAAGCCCGAACTAACCACTATCTCCGAAGACACCTCCAAAGGAGTAGTATCACTAATAGGAACCAAGTCAACTGCTGGCACACCAACATCACTCATGATCTCTGGTACAACATCACTAGTCTCCGTGCCATCAGTAGTAGAGACCACCACCATGTCAAACATACCACAATGCTCAGCTGCAACGCCCAACTCAACTGAACCTGCCTCCAGTGGAAACAAACCAAACATGCCAATGCTAGTATCAAGGATGGATGCATCCCCATCTCCATTATCTCTGACAATCTCAACCATGGACATCCTCGGATCACCAGACACCACAACCTGTGACTGTACGGGATCTGGTAAAGACTGAAGTCGCTCTAACTCCATGGTCACCTCAGCCAAATGAAACTGTGACTCCTCGGAAGCCAACTGTGTACTCTCAAGAATCTCAGAAGTCACCTTGAGCTGCTGAGTAAGCTCACTCACTTCACCTTCCTTGACCAACAAGGCATCATATGCTGACTGCCCCACTTCATAAGATGATCTCTGTCGGCTACCAACTGCATATAATTCTGTCTCAGAATCCGGATAGCCTCCCACAAAGAGTGGATCTCTATCAAGGAAAGGTAACTGCCTCCCTGCTCATCGCTAGTAGGAGAACCCCATCCATAAACTGCTAACAACTGACGAGCAGCATCGAAATGCTCACAAGCGGCAGAAATGTCACGCTCACTAACTCTCAGCTGACCAACCACATGATAATGCTGGCCAAACTGTCTCCTACCATCCTCTGACACACTGTCCAAAGGAGTACCCTCAAAACCACTGATCTCCGGAGTACTACCATCCACACACTCTGCAAAGCAACTCCAAGGCTCATATCAACATACGGAGTATCAAAAACTGTAGCATCGCTGTCCAACTCTGTCGTACCGAAAGAATCCGCCAAGGAAACCAAGTCCTCAAAACTAACCACTGCATCTTCCTGGATGTCATCAATGTTAATACGATCCTGGGACTCATATGTAAATGCTAACACCTTAGATGTGCCTGAATCATCACAAACCCACTGCACCCTGAGTGGTCGACTGGAAATGCACACAACTCCCAACACCGGTGTATAAAAACTAATACTAGCATCTGGCAAGCTGCTATGAATGAGAACAACACCGTGTAATCTGCTAATCAAATCCATGATAGCACTCAAGCAATCACTGCTACCAATAAGTGATAAGGATCTCCAGTCAACATAATCCCAAAGGCCAATATGACAATCCCGGGTCCATATTCGTAAACTAGGATCAACTGGTAACTCAAGCAAACTCCTCACCTGAGTAATAGGACTAATACCAACTAACTCCACATACCTGTTTGATACTGTCCCTGAATCCTGGATGTGAAAGCAAGATGAGCTCACAACAACATCAACCACATGTGATCCGCCTGTCGCAGAAAGCTGAGTATCAAGTGTGCAAGATGAAGCTGAACTCAACTCCACGCCATACCCATCCACATGTCTCTCTGCTGCACGACTCTGATCAACTGTACTATCCTCGACCATTGTAACATCATCAGGATCAACCGTACTGCAATCATCATCAGTGTCAATCACACAATCCGGTGTGCCTGTGATATCTCCCTGTATCAAATCAACATGTCTCTCAGAGTCCCGTGATGCCAAAGGAATACCAACCAAAGAAACTCGAGTATCCTCAAGCTCTCGAGAAAGCCTGTCAATCTCCTCCTCCTTCCTCCTCAAGGCATCTAAATAGACTCCGGCAAGGTTAAGAAGATGGTCACGATCTGAAATAAGATGTGAATAACTCTTCTTCATCAATCCCATTCCTTCCCTGATCGCCTGCAAGTCAGCACAAGAAGACTCCGCTTGAACTCCCTTATGTCTACCCTGTAACTGAAACAACCGGATGTGATCCTCTATCATATCCCGCATCCTGTCATGATGAGATAATGAAGTCACAATACTGTCTTCATTCACCTTCAGCTGGCTGGACAAATCATGCGAGCTACTGCTAGCCTCACCCTCATGTGACAAAGCATCCAATTGTGCCTGGTACTCTTTCTCAGCAAAGTCATGTATGCTCAATGTTTGCTCATCTCTACCAGTTATCTCACCATCGTGCACAACAAGATCCTCATAATCATCATCTGAATCCACTACGCTGTAGTCATTGCTTGCCGTAACCAAACCATCCTGAGTACTCGTGGTATCACCCTCGTGTGAAACAGTTGTTATCTCATGATGTTGCAAAGGAACCTCACTGCTGTCATAAAAATCAGAACTGTTATTAGTGCTGATAACAACTTCTGGGATGTTGTGAATATCATTTTTGGGCTCCCCCATATTGTTATTATGTTGTAAAATTTCCTTATCATCATGTAGCTGCTCCAATGTGACTAGTTTGTCTTCAACCATCACTTGCTCCTCTTCAATCTTGATGTCATGAAATGTATTTTTTGTTCTGTTTTGAAAGGTCTGATTTGAAAAATCAAACTCATCATGACATGAATCTGTATCACATAATGCACCCTTAGAACTCAATTCTAGAGTCCCTTCATGTGACAACTCAATAGGATCACTTTGCACATGTGAAAACACTGTTGTCTCCTGCTCATGCAAAGTTTTGTCACTGCTGTCATGAAAATCAGAATTATCCTCTATAGTAGAAGCTTCTTGAAAAACCCCTTGCAAGGTTGAGGTAGATGAAACATTCCCCAAAGCTGTCCTAGTGTCTTCTTGAATCAAATCAGTATGTCTATCAAATTCATCATATAGACTTTTGGATACTTCACCTGTATATACCCCAAACCTTTTGTTTTGTGATGAAGTTCGCCTTGAAATGGAATTTTCATAATGCTGCAAGTGATAGGCTAATCTTTGTTGTGAAAGCATAAGTTGTTGCCGGAGATTATTACAAAAGCTATCAAAACTTGGCTCCTCACATTTCTTTAATTTCCTGTTTTTGTTATAATCCATCCGTTGCTCCATATATTGCTCCAAGTCTATAAGATCTTTGGTCTTATCTGGAAGTGACCTATACTCCTCATAAGCAATCATTACCTCATCAACGAATTTAGAAGCCATAATTTTGATTTTTTTTATTTATTTATTTTCCCTCAGGCTGGCAGGATCAAGGCTCTGATACCACTATAATGACCCTTGCTATAAGGATCACTAAAACACTGATATGGTATTAGAGAATTTCGTCAAACACTTGGCATGCAATCTGAATTTATACTGCTGTAAGTAAAGACTGAATATGGAAATTGTTGAGCAACAAATCCACTCAACTCAATAATGCAAATCAGTGCCAATATATATATATTCATTCAATGAAGATATTGACTCCCTTACAACAGATTGCAACTTTCAGATTTTACAAATTATTTGGCACCTTAGAATCTAAAATATGCTTGTGAGACACAAGGAATATTGTCAAACACTTCGTGTGCAACCTTCCAGCTTGCTGGTCTAATAATATCAGTCTGATATGTACTTTTAAATGACTATAGATAGCTTCCAATGCTTGAGAATCAACACATCAAAACATAAATTATCATCTAGATGCTTAAATGACACTTTGGACCCTTAACCAATGCATAGAGATGGATTTTCAATGTTACATATGCACTTACAGCCAAGTGACATTTTGACAAACATTTGTCATGCAACTCAAGAACATCACGTAATTAGAATGCAGCCTTATCTCTCTATGCAACTGAAGCATTAAACTGATTTCAAGAATATTTATCAAATGGCCTAGTCTCTTGACTTTCAACTACAAGTTTCAGAATTTTCTGAGTACAAAGACAGCCATGATTTCATACATAAACAACATTAAAACTTATTGAAATAAGTGCCAAATGAACCTGAAATGAAGCACCTAGGAGTGTGATTGAAGAAGCAATCAATATCACTCCACTTTGAGCCTTCCTCTTGCCAAATTAATTTTTTTTTCAAATTCGCCCCTGTTCTGATATGAATGCCAATAATAAATAAATGCAGCAATAAAAGGTCTCCAAATTCATATAGAAATGATTGCCAAGACAATAGCAATTGATTCTTCAAATACCCATAACCAAAGGATGCCTCCAAGTGAAGTTATGAACAAAAATGTGGGTCCAAGATGAAAATTGCAGTATGCTGGAAATGCCACAAAAACTATTGAAATGGTCTTCAAATAATGCCAATGCAATCCTCTTGATTAATGGATGAAAACAAGTCTTTTGACAACCCAAATTCCAAACCCTCAATAAAGTCTGAGGACTTCAAAATATATCAAGACTCAGTCCAAATCTGAATACTCAATAATGCCCAGCATGAAATGGTTGAATACCACTTCCAATGTGCAACCCTTCAGAAGATATTTCACCTCCTCAGTTATGCAAACCCTTAGGAGTTTCCGTTCCTAAAGATCAATTGAAAATTTGAAGACCTAGACGGTGCCACAAATGCTCCAAGATGAAAATATAGTAGAATCCTCAAATCAAGCATGTCCAAATGAGAGGCCAATTTCTCTATTTATTCACTTTTCTAAGAAGTTACTAAGAACTTCTAGAAACATCCATTATAAAATCCCATTATAATGCACTTTTATAATAAAATAACTTTATAAAATAAAAAGTGCAACTCAACTTAAAATTATAACATGTGGGCCCCGCATAACACATAATAATAACAAATAGGCTCCAAAACATCTCTCCAAGAGCAAATAAGACCATCCAATCTTCAAATAATCACCAAGATGACTCTCTCACCAAAGTCATCTGCCTACGAGAGTCCATGATAGGCAAATCCACTGAAAAATAACATGTCACTAAAAAGGGGACATGACATATGTCTGCCTGACCAGATGAAGCCAAAAAACCCCTTATTACTCCAATTAGCTATATAAATAGTTTTATTTTAATTTATTTAAACGCAAACTTAGGAAATATTAAAATATTTCCTTTTATTCAACTGGAAAGCCAAACCAACCAAATAATCAGTGAACTGGTCCTGTCACCTGTTTGTGACTGATGCCGGGCAATGAGGGCTAACTGGCAGTCCCATCCCTAAAAACTAGGGATGCTCCTAGAAACTAGGGAATATATCCTGTCACCCTGAAACTGAAATTGCATACTGGTCTCGAGGAGCCTCAAATCTAGTCACTGCCACAACCTCCTAAATTTTAGGAAAAATCCCTAAAATTAAGGAATTGCCCCGATTGGCTCTCAAACTGACTGTAGAACCAACTCCGGTCAGTGAGTATCCAATATGAGTCTCTATCCACCACTGCTAGCTTAGGAGGCTCCAATAATAGGCCGACTCTCATGACTCTGCTAGTCAGACTAGAGAGGGGACATGACATTTCCTCTGAAGTTTTAGATGTCTTTTCTGTGATATCCTGAACAAAATTTTCAAAATTTGAAGTCCTTATCATTAGACTTCCTGCATCTTGTATCTGTTGATGGAGTGCTGTTGTATTTGCAGATACAGTTATTTTCAACTCTTCAACCTATTTGTGCAGAATTTCTACCCGTTTCTTTTTGTAGTGATCAATGGCTATTGTCTCCGGATTGTTGACATCTTCTCCAATAGCTTGTGCCAATATCTCCAATTGATCAATAACAAGTTTGTCTTCATCAAGGTCTGTAATGACCCTTACAAGTAGGATCACTAAAAATTCTGATATGGTACTATAGAATTTCGTCAAACAGTTGGCAAGCAATCAAACTATACTGCTGAAAGTGAAGACTGAATATGATATTTGTTGAGCAACAAATCCACTCAAAACTCAGTGATGCAAAATCAGTGCCAATATATCTATATATTCATTCAATGAAAATGTAGACTCTCTTACAATCAATTGGACTTCCAGATTTTACAAATTATTTGGCACCAAGATCAACTACAAAATAATGCAATGATGGGGCTGATTACAAAGTTCTATCAATCTCATTGAACAAGATATACAATGTCTATGTAGCTGGGTACAATACAGAGACTGAATTGATAAATATGACATCCAATAACATTTGATTTTATAATATGTATAACAGTGACTGCATATCAAACCCTCATACAAACATGTGATCAAACAATGACGGATTGATAAGAAGAACCTGGAATCGTTGACCAAATGCTGATGATGTGATGACAATTTGCAATCCCCAAACTGGTTTTGATGCAGGTCCGTACACAGTCCAGAAGTAGGCCGTACAGTATGGCACTGTATAAAAAATTGTATTAATTTTTATCTTCAACAATGACTGCTGAAAATGACATAATCTGAATCGCCCATGCCAATGGAATGTTTTGGTACCAATTGCAAGAGCTTGGACCAGTTTCGAAGACCTTATAATGTAAAAATATGATCCCAGGCAGACTTTCAAAAATCACCAAAATGATATCAGATTTGCAAATGAATAATTTCCAACTTATTGTCAATCCACCCAAATGAGAATGATGCAATCTCCTTCACCCAAAAGATTCCAAAAATATCAAATCTCAGTCCAAGTCTGAAAACTCAATGAAGCTCAACATGAAATGTTTGATTACCACTTCCAATGTGCAACCCTTCAGAAGCTATTTCACCTCCTCAGTTATGCAAACCCTTAGGAGACTCCGTTCCCAAAGATCAATTGAAAATCTGCAGACCTAGATGGTGCCACAAATGCTCATAGAGAAAATGTAGTAGAATCATCAAATCAAGTGTATCCAAATGAGAGGCCAAGCCCTCTATTTATTCACTTTCCTAAGAAGTTACTAAGAACTTCTAGAAGCATCCATTATAAAATCTTATTATAATGCACTTTATAATAAAATAACTTTATAAAATAAAAAGTGCAATCTCAACTTAAAATTATAACATGTAGGCCCGAATATCACATAATAATGAAAGTAGGCTCAACAACATCTCTCCAAGAGCAAATACGACCAACTAATCTCCAAATAATCAACAAGATGACTCTCTCACCAAAATCATCTGCCTACAAGAGTCCATGATAGGCAAATCTACTGTGAATATCATGTCGCTAGAAAGGGGACATGACAAGGTTTGCATCCGGTACAAAGTTGTACAGGATGTTCCTTACACTAGTGAGGACCATGTCTTGTTTCCTCTTTGTAAGCTCTTTCAGTTGTCTAGTTGACATCTTGCTTATGTCAACGATAGTGTCGCTAACTTTGCTTTTGTTGGCTTTAGGTTCGGTTGCGAAGGTCAGCTTTCGCTTTGATGCAAATGAGCTGGGAACATCTACTTGTTCCTTATGCTTTGGTTCCTGTACCGGTTGTTCATCTGCATGCTTTTCCTATTTAGAATGGACAAGTACTTCTTGTTCTTGAGGTATGTCATCATGTTCCACCTCTTGTTGCTGAGGGAATTCTTGTTGTGGTGCTTCTTCTTCTTGTACTTCCCCTTCCAGTAGGATTTCTTCTTCTGGTCGTGCGTCACCTTCTAAATGAGCTTCTTCTTCCAGATGAACTTCCTCTTGCTGTTGTACTTGTTCTTCCGGTGGAGCTTCCTCTATGTGCTGCTCCTCAGCTGCCTGCTGCTTATCCACACTGATTTCTTCTACAGTAGTCATCTTGACTGATGACTCTCCCAGTACTTGTTCTTTTGGTAGAACTTGTTCTTCCAGATTCAGATGTTCACTGGTTGTGAACGTTTCTATGGGAACCTGTTGCTCACCGGTTTGTTCATGAGTAGTGAATTGAACCGGTGGTTATTGTGTTGTCTCAGGTTCTTCCTGTGGACCTGTTGCCTTCAGAGCACTAAAGTCATATTGTTGCCAGAACTCAAGTGTCTCTTGATAGACTTCATTTTCATATCCGTTGACTATCTTGGCAACTCTGTTCTTTGTATCCAAATTCATTGATACTTCTTCCATTAGAAGTTTAGTAGTATCTTCATTGAGACCAGGTTTTACTTGTTACAATGTCTCCTTAACTATTCTATTGTTGGAGCCTAGACTGGTTCTCCATTTATTCATAAGTCTCTTATTGAGTTCAGGAGGAAATTGAGCCCTATAGTCTTTGGGACTTCTATTGAAATCCAGAAAGGTTTCTAACAGAGCAACTTCTATCTTTTGCTTATCTTCCTCTCCTAACACATTGAACCATTTGGCTGCGTTGGCTATTTTGCCAAAGTCCATGACTTCATCTACAATATTATCTACAGTCAGTGTTCGAGCCTTACCTTTTATTGGGGACGCCAGTATGGTTGGTGGAGCCAGATCGCCACCTTTATCGTCAGTGATATCGATGATGACCGGTTCAGTTGATACTTTTGCTCTGCCTGGAGCCTCAGCTCCTAGTATCCCCTTTCCTTTACCAGTATCTTTGACCGATGGTTGTGTGGTTTGCTGGCATTCTTCTTCTGCTTGGTGTTGTCGTTGAAGAAGTTTTGTCCAGATAACAACACCTTCTCCATGCACTTTGTCCACATCTCCAATAAGTACTTGGCTTATCCTTTTCCGTATCAGGAAACTTTCCTTGTGCAGGTCTGCTTGTTGTGTGGCCTCTTCTAGAGTTAGATGATTTTGTACCTCAAATAGAGCCCTTATTCTCAGCTCTCTTTCTTTTTTAAGTTTTCCATCTAGCTTCTAGAATCTCTCGGAGATCGTCAGGTATGACCTTATGAAGCTCAGTAGGAGTAATATTGAACTTATGAATACAATGAACCACAACTTCTTCTATTTTTCTCCTATCCTCTTCGTTAGCCAGTTCATACCTTCTTCCAACTGATGCCATACCACCTGTATCTTTTAACCCTTTCACAAATTCATCAATGGTAGGTTTCCTTCCTCTCAGTGCATCCTCTTTCACCGGTATTGCAGATTTCCTTTTTCGGAGAAGAGGAGTTGTGTCTTCAATTTCTGTCTCTTCCTGTTCTTCCCCTTGTTTACTGGACACCGGTTGTCCTCTTCTTCTTTGACCTTTGGGTTCATCTGTTGCCGGTTTCTTCTTTGGTGTGGGAGACCTTTTGACATATACCTTCTTTGGTTCTTTAACTGATGACTTTTTCTTCTGATTCTCTTGAATTTCTTCAAAAGTCCCAAACCGGTAGGCTGATAGATCCCGATCACTTTCTTGTAGGGCATCTGCATATGCCTTGGCTGTCTTTGCAGATATCTCATACCCTAGTTCTGGTGCATATCCGGTTCTAGGCTCCACAACTTGAATAATGCAATGATTGGTGGTGACAAGACAACACACCTCATCTTTGTAAGAATCAACAATAGTTGAGGGAATCCTTTCCTTGGCGTCCATCTTCAGCTGGAATGCCTCAAAATAATCGTTCATGACTTTACTAAACTAGTTTCCCAGTTTGTTGGCCATATCACTTATCTTAATCATTACTGGTCTATTAGTTTCCCATGTTACTTTGCCTATTCTTGGAAAGAAATTCCGATAATAAAAGAATAAACATACCAGTAGGGTTCCATATTTCAGGAACTTCTTTACAATACCGAGCTTCTTCAAATTTTCAAAAATTTGTCCTCGAAGCATGCCGCAGATATCATATTGCGCGTTATCATGCATGATCCGGTGTGCGGCATGAATGGCTCCTCCCGGCATAGTGTTGAGATTGCTTGATTGGTAAATTTTATACCCTATCATCGCAGACGCGAACCGAACTCCCTCGTCTTCAATATCATTTATAGTCATCAGCCGACTGTCGGACTTTGATTTTGTTAACCTTGCGACAAAAGCATTCGCAATGGTTTTGAGGGTAAGAGCTTCCCCTTTGTTGCTATACCCGGTAACCCTATGTAAATCCTCCTTGGTGATTTGAAGCAGAAACTTCCGGAAGTCATAAAACGATGCAAAAACTTTCGGAGGTCATAACTTTTGACTCACTTCTGGGTTTTTGCTGAATTTTTTCGGGTGCATGCTTTAGGAGATTGTTGTGAGGTTTCACATCATCGCCCCAAAGTATTTGGGGACCCCCTTTTTTTGAGCAACCTTGGCTTTCTCTTTGATCTCGATATCCCGATGCCTTGACAATTTTGTAGGACTTGGATCCACGATGTTGATTTTTGAAGATTATTGATGAAATTGGAGTGCTTGGTTTGGATTTTCGATTGTGTTTGGCCATCCTGTGGGAAAATTTTGCGAATTTTGTATGATAGATTGAATTGCCAAAAGGGGAGTTGACTTGCCAAACGAAGATTTAATGCTAAATTAAAATTATTCCCTAGCAGTTCGAAAATTTGGGCCACTTAAAATTGAATTTTGAGCTTTAAAATCTAAGATCTTGGCAATAAATTAAAAAATTTGGGTGCTAAATAATAAATTTGGCCTTTTAAAATAAAAATCTAGGCAATTCACATTGGGATCTAGCCTTTAGAAAATAAATTTGGCCTTTTAATTAAAAAATCTAGCCATTGAAATGTAAAATTGAGCCTTAAAAATAAAAATCTGGGCAATAGGCTTGAAAATCTGCATTGAAAATTTAAAGTATAGGCATTAATTTCGAAAATCTGGTCTTAAGTAGGAGGCATGTGGCATAAAAAATAAATTAGAGCCTCCTCTTTATAGCATGTGGCCAATATAGTCTAGGCATTTTCAAAAATCAGGGCTTGGTAGTTAATTTTAATTCAAATTTAACCTTTAAAGCCAGGTCAGCCCCCTTTTGTTTGGCTTTTAATTGTTTTTTTGTTACTTTCTTTGCAGGTCGGCCCTCTTATTGGGGCCCAAAATCAGGTATAAGGAAGTCCGCCCCTCTTCTCTCTCACACCATCTTTTCCACCTCCAATCAATAGCAGGGCAGCGAAATTGTGAAGGGCAGACCTGCGACTTTGTTTTGTGAAGGGCAAAGCCAGTGACCTGTGTTTGGGAGCAGCGAAATTGTTTGGGGGCTGCTTCTTGATTGCCCAGGCCTGCAATTTTCACCTTGGGGGCCGAATTTGTGAAGAGGAGGGCCTGCTATGTGTGAAGGAGGGGAGCGAATTTGTGTCGGGCAAACCCGAGCATAATGAAGGCAGGCCTGAGTTTGTAGAAAGACAAGCAGATCCGAAAATTACAAAGGAGCAGATCTGATAGGGGTCCGAATTTGTATAAGTGCAGAGCATAATTTGTTGGTGGGAGGTCTAACATTTGTAAGGCCAGGTCCGATTTTAGGAGGGCAGAGTGAGGAGGAGCAGCGACACTTGAAGCAGAGCAGAGAAATTGTTTAGGGCTAGCGATTTTAGCTAAAGCCACCGAAATTAATAGCAGGGCCAGCGAATTAGCAAGGAAGGGAGCAGTGAATTTGAGCATTGGCAGAGGCCTGTGACTTTGACATGTGAGGCAGCGATTTCCCAATAGCAAGGGTAGACCCGAAGGTGTTAGGGCAGATCCAAATTTGTTTAGAGGACTGAGATCTGGTATAAGGGAGCCTGCTATGTGATAAGGATGCCCAGGCCTGCTATTTGATAGGAAGGAGCAGACCTGTTATATAACAGAGAAGAGGCTGGCAAAATTGATCTAAGGACATAGAAAAAATCTGGAAGAGGGCCTGCTATTTGAGCAGGGAGCAGAATTTTTAAGAGGCTACAGAAATTATCAAGGAGGAAGCTACAGACTTTGCCCAGGCCTGCCAATTCGAAGAGGACAGATTTGGTAAAATTAATTGGTGAGTGGCTTATTTTCTCAATTGCTATCTTTTCTTTGGTATTGTTTGTTTGGTGTAGAAGATAAGTTTTAGGATTGAGGGTGAAGGTTGGTCTACAAGGCGGATTTTCTTCTTTGTTCTCTCTTGGTACATTTCCCTATTTTCTTCTTGCATCATCCATCCATCACTTTATCATCTCATTAGGGCTTGAAGTTGGGAGATATAAGTGTAGTTTCCATTTAGGATTTGGAGAAAGGAGATATAAGTGGTAGTCCCACCCCTAGGAAAGAAGTTGGGAGATATAAGTGTAGTCCATCTCATAGTAACAAAGACGCAGAAATAAGTGGTAGTCCATCTCACTAAGCGGAGGGGCAAAGATAAGTGTAGTGTGATAGGAATTGGCGAGGCAGAAATATGTTTGATCACCCCTAGGCGAAGAGGCAGAGATAAGTGTAGTCCCACCTCACTGTAGAAAGAAGGGGCATAAATAAGTGTTTAGGATGGCAGATGCTAGTGCAAGCAAGAACCCAAAGGGAATTAATACCAAGAAAGACAAGGAAGACATGATGCCAAGACCACCTTCTTCTCGAAATTGAACTGAGTTGGAGACGCCAACATCGGTACCATAGATATGATACAATTGAGAGATAGGTTGAAAGGAGGCCAATCCTCTATGGCAAAGAAGATCAATAAGTGTGGAATTGTGCAAGGAAGTGTTCAATATACGCCAGCAGAAGAGCATGATAGTGTTGTTGATTGTACAAGCGGCCAAGTTCTTCCAAGACAGTCAGGATGCCTACGTCACTCTACTAAAGCAGAATTGGTTGCGCGAAGGCAAGAAGGGAGTCACCAAGACATCAAAGCTCACCAAGTCAGATTTCAAATCAGAGTATGGCTACCTCATTGTGCTTCTCAACCAGGTCATGGGCTTTGCTCCAGGTACATAGTTTGACCCTTGGATGTATTATTTTATTGAAAGATTTGAGAAAGGTAAAGAAAGTTTGATTGGGCTAGGATCATTAGCGTGAATTTAGAGTTGCAACTTAGGATAGTGTAAAATCAGAAGCAATTCTACATGGGGTCCTACCTCTTCTATTTGATTGCGAGACTATTAGTGATGCTTTGCTAGTCGAACGAAATCCAAATTTGGGGAGATGCACTGCACCACTATGGTGGAGGCAGATGCTTATGCCAAGGGGCGAGGTTGTGGCAGTTCGAACAGTTGAAGACATTCAAGGGTTAGCCAAAGAGAAAAACATTAGTGACGAGGCAGGTTTCATTGCAGATTGGAAGAGATTTGAAGATATTTGAGGCTAGGCAGGGCTTGGCTATTCGTGCAAGCTAGTTTGGTTAGATTTGAGGAGGTATGGCCAAGGCAGGTGCCCCCATAACCCAAGAGTATTGAAGCAGAGGGGGGTGCATGCAAACCAAATTTGAGTGGTGTTAGCACAAGTAAAATTTTCCATGGTTTCATTTTGTTTTTGTGCCTCTGCAGTCCTTTTTCTTCCATTTCTTGGCTAAACCCTAGGCAAAATTCATAAATCTAGCCGTTTGTTTGAAAGCCCTAAAAATGCCCTGGCCTTGTTCTAATTTTGTGTTACTTTATTCATGCCACTTAAAACCTTTTACCTCATGTGTTAATTAAAAGACCACTTTTATGTTGTTTGCGGTTAGGTTTTTCCATGTCGGGCGGGATCCCTTTAATATTTCCTAAGTCCTAGTTCCCCCGCCGAAATTTCTCCTAAGTCTTCAGGCCTTTAAACTTGTGGCTGTCGCTTGTTCGCAAGACTGTTTGGTGTCAGAGGTCTTTGACATGCGAATTCGCGACCGTGTGCCATCTGTCTTGATGGGCCCTGTCTTCCTTCCCTGTTGACTTGCTAACGAGTGAGCAGAATCAACGATCATCGCTATATCGCTGAGGGAAGATGCGTGGGTTTTAACATAACGCTTTAACGATGGCCGTCCGATGCGTTCCCTGAGGAAGGGTCAATGTGGGTCCATTGCCATGTCATGCTGCCATGCCAGTTTCTCATTGGTCGTGTTAGTGATTAGTTGGATTTGCTGTCAGGTGGGCCCGGTATCTCAGTGACCTTTTGATCCTGTGGTTGTCGTATGATCGCATGGAATCTTTTCAGGCCATGCGATCATGCGACGGTCGTCGATTTGGAATCGAGGGGAGGTCAGTGGGACCTGTGTCAGACATAGCGGATTGGCAGTTTCTCATTGGTCCAGGTGTGCTGAGGTGGATTGTGTAAGTGGGGCCAGGTTTTTCGAGGTTCAGTGGGTTCTGATACTTGCTGAGCATCGATGGTCGGCGTATAGTCTGATGGGTTTTTTCTGACACATGCGAACTTAAGACAGCCATTGATTTCATTCGGTGTTAGAAGGTTGTCAGAGTAGGGAAAGATTCTTCATCTGACGGTTGTCTTATGATCTGAAGGAATCTTGGAGGTCTATGCGAAGATGAGACAACCGTCGATCTTCTTGATGTGGGCCCAGTAAATATTCTCAATCTTTTTGGCGGTTCTGACAAATGCTTGCCTGGTTCGCTGGTTCGCGTGATGTTTTGGTGAAGGGTCTAAAGACTTAGCGATTTGGCGAATAGTGTTCGCATAATAGCCAAATAATTTAGCGGTGCTCTCAAAGTTCTCGTGAATGGGCGAAGGTTTTTCGGTCGCGTATTCGCCAGATTCTTATAAAGTAAAAACATAACCTGGGAAAAGGAAAAGCATCTAACGGTCATGATATAAACCAAGTTCAGATTTGAATGTGGGCCGTTGAAACGTCGGTAGCACTATGGAAATGACCGTTGCAGTTTGAATTCAAATTTTTGAGGGTTTCTTAGCGACAGAAAGGACTGGTTTTTAATGTTTTAGCGGCCGGATTTGATTTGTTTGGTGGTGCCGATTGTTGCAGTGTGGTCCAGTGAGTGTGATGATTGATTGCAGGGAGTTTTATGCCGTGGGGAGAATGAATAAACGGTGCTCTAGGCATGTTGCAGGGTCAAATCAGATGAATTTGCAAGAATTTCATGATCTTCAGTACATTTCCAGAAGAATTACCATAAATGAAGATTGTTTTTAGGATCTGACCACTCAGGGTTGCTTGGTTTTCCCTCTAGTATATTAATTTCTGATCTATTTGAATTGTTTGGTGGGTGGAAACCCTAACCCTTACCTTGGTTATCCATAGCTTGTTGCATCCTAACTTGTGTAGGATTCCAAGGTAACCAGTGGCATATAGTGTTGAATTTTTGATTTTGTAGTGGTTCCAGTTTCAAAGTTCAAAAACAGTCCCTAGTTTCTGGTCCCAGGGTTTTGTAATAGTTTTGACTCAGTGTTTGTTAATGAAAGAAGAAAGTTGCAGGTCTAAGCCGTAATTTGCAAGCAGGGTGTCTTGTGATTCATTGTATACACAGAAAGAATTCATTATACTTAATACAAATATCTGGTTCTTATCTCTCCTTTGTGTCAAGTCAAGTAAGCTTTGAGTTTTCTAGCTCATTACATATTGTTTGTATGTATGTATCTTCATTCTTGAGTTCTGATCTAGGATTGGATTAAACCATGCTCCTAATGGGATATGAGTTTGCTCTTGTCTATGTAAGGATGTTTTGTAAGCAGTAAAGATTAGGATAAATGTATTTATGGCTATGAATTCTCAGGTATTGTCAAATTTGTGTGTCTTTGTGTCTAAGGACTCTTGCCCAATGGATGAGGCACTGGCCTAAATGAGTATTCCTCTTGTTAACATACACTGGTTGAAGTTATTGCATCCCAAATATTGAAATCGATAACCTTTCTAAGCTTTAAGTCTTTGGTTGTGTGGTTTTGTCATTGTATAGTAATGAAGAGTCAATGAATGTGAGATTAGCATTTAGTACTTTCTGACTATCAATCTGTTGTTTAGACCCAGTCTTTGGTGTGTGAAGTATAGTTTTCATTGGGTTAGGTGCACCCGCTTTGGTTTTGCAGAGCCAGAAGTGAAGAGGGCAGTCTTGTCCCTATAGTTGGTCCAGTTACCCTAAGATCCTTATACATTTTGGAACTAACCAATCCTGAAATGAACTTGAGGTTATATTTTCAGCCTAATAGCATAAGCGTCCATTTTGAACACCAACAAAATGGCGACTCTACTGGGGAAATGTTACACAAGTCTATAATAACCAGTAGGTCATCATTGGAAGAAACAGGGTTATTCTTGTCCCTTGTCTTGTCAAGCTAATTTAGATATTTGTTAAGTGAGGAAGTTGTATTGTAAGATTCCCAATATACTTGGGTGGCTACTCAAACATCTCTGCAGCAGTGCTGGTCAGTAGATTATTTTTAAAATGAGTTACAGAGGTACTAGGTCTCGGAGAAAGGAGCATCCTGAAGATGGAATGGAAGAAGGTATTCCATGCACTTCTAGGCCTAGTCAGACAAGGGAAGGAAAGAAGAAAAGAAATGTTTCTCATACTTGGAAAAGTAAGAAAGATACAAGACAAGAAACTCAAACCAAGCCTAGTCAAGAAGAAAATATTTTAGAATATGAAGAGGCTGTTGATTTGGGATTGAACCAGTATGAGGATGAATTTCAAGTGGGAGATGATGAGTCTGAGACTACTCTCCTGGAATCAGAAGAGATCTTTGAGGAGGTCTATGAATTGGAAAGAAGAGTCCAAGAACAAGTTGCTATCAGACAACAAAGAGAAAAAGACAAAGAAGACAGAGTAAGACAAGCCATGATAAGGGCCGATCAGCTAAAGAGACAGTTATTAGATTTGGAGGCAATTAATTTTGTCCCAGAGCTTGAAAGAGCAGAAGAACAACTTATTGTGTAGAAGACACATGAGATAACTAGGCCTAGAGATAAAGGCAAACAGAAAGCTGTTGGAGTTCAGATCAATGAACAAGTTCATGTGGAAAACCCATTAGAGCAAGGGTTGAGATTAGATGCAGACCTTGAGAAGGCTAGAAAGGAAAAAGAAATATTAGATAAAGAATTAGAGAAGGCAGAGTTGGAGGCCACTGCTGCAGAAATAAGAAAGAAGATTGATTTTCTCAAGCATACCTCAGGACCTTCAAACGCTGCTGCTTCCTTTTTGGGGCAAGGTGGAAATCATGGTAACCTTGCAACTCAGACAAATGGCATTCCGGGTGCTGCTAAAATTCCTGCTGGTTCAGACACAAGGACATCTACATCTCAAGGAATGGACCCACCTCAAGGAGTTCCTATTCATGAAAGGTACAAACAATTTATCTTTTTTGGTATTCTTGGTTATCCTAATGTAATTCCTGATGAAATTAGAAAGAAGCTCCCAAAGTTTGCTGGGAACAATGTCATCACATGTGAGGAACATCTAAAAATTTTTATGGATGTGATAGATGATTATAATGTTGAGCCTGATGATGTTGTAATGAAGTTATTTGTACAATCTCTGACCGAGGATGCTAGGGATTGGTTTAGAGGATTGCACCATGCCAGTATAGGATCTTGGAATGAATTTAAGAATTGTTTTAAGGAGCATTATGGAGATAAAACAAATGAGGGTTATTTTGAATGAATTCAATAACATAAAGAAGAATCAGAATGAAGAGGTCCTTGAATTTAACATAAGATTCCAAAAGGCTATGCATAGGCTCCTGTAAGTTATCAGATTAGATGATAGAGTGTGTCTTGTGACATACTTAAATGCTTTTGATGCAAAGATGGGGTATCTTTTAAGGGATAAGAACCCTAGAAATCTTGGGGAGGCTTACAAGTTGGCTATCAACATAGAAAGTAATAGAAGAATATCAAGAAAATTAGGGAAAAGAGATGATTATAGGCCTCAAGTGCAAAATAAGAAAGAGATGGGAAGGTCTGCTAATTTTAAGCCAAAGGAGGAGGATAATCTAAAGCAAATTCTAAGTGCTTTAGAGGATCTAAAGCCATATGAAAAAAGAAACAATAGGGTTGTAGCAAATGACCGGCCTGTTTCAAGTAATTTTAGTAGGCAACCAAGAATGCAGAATTACCCATACAATACTCAGTGGAAGGATGGCAAGCCCATTTTTCCAGTTAAAAGAGATAGGCCTGATGATAGGATTCCTGATCCTTTGCAAAGAAATTCAGTCAACATGAATGATGATATCCCATGGTGTACTGCTTGTCAATCTCCTCATAGTCCAAAACATTGTGTTATTGCTTTGAATTTATCTGAGAACCAAGAACAGGGTGAGCAATATGATAAGAGTGGTTGTGCAATGACTTCTTCACATGCATGGGATGAGGCTGACTCTACTGATGATGAGGAAGAAGAATTTGATGATGTTGGATGTGGTACAGTGAAGTGTGAGGAACATGTTTCCTTAAGGAGACCCTCTGATGAGGAAATTGCTCAAATCACTGCAGACATGGTCACTCAAGCCAGGAGCAATTACAATTTGAGAAGCAGGACAGTTGGAAGCACAAATGGTAAACTTGGTAGCATGTTTATGAAGAAATCAGAAAAAAGTACACAACAACATGAGGAAAAGGAGAAAGATGCTGGTGTTGTCAGTAAGGTTAAAGTAAAAAAGAAGATGGGACCTGTTGCAATACCTCAAGGTAAAGCAAAGACATCAGAATTAGCTGTTCCCATACCTCCGAAGGATGATGAGTTTCTGCACAAAGGTAAATCTGACTTGACTGTCCAAAAGGAAGATAAAGATGTCACTGAGATTAAGGAAGGCATGGGCAACCATACATATGTTCCCATAGATATGACTAAATTGCTTTCACAAATAACTGTCAAGGTCCCATTGTTAGAAATGATGAGGATAGAAGAGCATAAGGTGAAAGCTCTGGATTGGGTGAATGGTGCCTCTTGTATAAAGGTCCAAGAAATGAACAGAGGTGATAAGCAAGTGGCTTCTTTAGATGACACACCTGACGGTAAAAATGAAGAAATTGTCTGTAAGATCCCTTAGATATTTTTGAATGCAAATGTTGTAAATGGTGCATCAGGGACAGTTGATCCTTTTTTCTTGTCCCTTATGATAAATGACAAATTATTGAAGAATTGCACGATTGATTCAGGAGCATCAAACACTGTCATGCCTGCAGAGATCATGAAGTCATTAAGGCTAAAAGTTGATACACCTCATGGGAGATGCCAAGCTATGGACTCAAGAGAAGTGCCAGTTATTGGTACCATTAAGGCTTTGCCTTATAAATTAGCAGCATTTCCTGACAAACAATTAACTATGAGTGTTCTTGTAGTTGACATTCCTCCTCAGTATGGAATGCTATTATCTAGAAAATTGAGTGCTTCTATGGGAGGAAGTATTCAATGTGACTTGTCTTTTGCTACTTTTAACATTGAAGGAGAAAGTGTGAAATTTTCAAGGGAAGCTAGAACTCCACATATGATTGAGGAGGATGAAGATGACAATATGAATTGTTTTGTTGACACTGACATTGGTTCTTTCCAAGTTCAGGAGACAGATGTGCAAGAAAAGGTCAAGTCTGTCCTTCTGGCTGATGATGAAAATAGCATGGCAGAAGGTAATGTCTTATGGATCCTGTATTTTGATGGAGCAAGTTCAAAGGAAGGTGCCGGAGCAGGAGTGCTATTGATATCCCCAAGTGGTAAGACTCTCAAGTTTTCTTTTACTCTCTTGTTCCTTTGCACAAATAATGTTGTTGAATATGAGGCCCTACTGATTGGTTTGAGACAAGCATTAAAACATGGAATCAAACATCTTAGGGTGATTGGTGACTCTGAGTTAATAATTTCTCAGATTAGATCAAAGTATGCATCTAAGAATCAAAGGCTGAAACAATATAGAAATGCTGTTTGGGATGAAATTGAAGGTTTCAATGCCTTTGGTATTGATTGGGTGGATAGAAGCCAAAACAGGATGGCTGACTTACTGGCAAACATAGCACTAAGGCCAGAGGATATTACTTTTGCGGGGATATCCAAAATTGAGTGTAAGTCTAGGCCTTCTATCCCAGACAATGTTGAGAATTAGCAGGTATTTTTTGATGATCAGGATATACTAAGGTTTTTGCAGTGTGAATTTCATTTTGATGGTCATGAGATGTATTTCAGCACTTATGTTGACATCAGAAATGGAAAAGAAAATGTTCTTGGGAAAGAAGTTTTGCAACTAAAGTCAAATAGAATCCCAAGGGGATTGGTTGCTCTTGAGAGGGCATTTGATGATAAAGAAAGGACTTGTTTTCCTAAATTTGTTGATAAGGTGAATGATTTGGAGGAAGTAAATTTAGGAACAAGTCAAGTACCCAAAAATGTTTACATAGGTAAATGTTTGTCCCAAAGAACTAGGAATAATCTGATTGATCTTCTCAAAAGATTTAGACATGTCTTTGCATGGTCTTATGATGATTTGAAAGCCTATAGAGAAGATCTTTCCCAGCATGAGATACCATTGAAGGAAGGTACTAAACCTTTTAGGCAAAAGTTAAGGCTTGTGAACCCTACCTTGGCACCAAAAATGCAAGATGAACTCAAAAAGATGATGGATGCTGGCATCATCAAGCCTGTCAGACATTCTACTTGGGTGTCAAACTTGGTTCCAATCAGAAAAAAGAATGGTGACATTAGGTTATGTGTTGATTTTAGGAACTTGAATGTCAATTCTTTGAAGGACAATTATGGTTTGCCTAATATGGAGAATATGTTGCAGAGGGTTACTGGATCAGAGTTAATGTCCATGATGGATGGTTTCTCTGAATATAATCAGGTCATGGTCAAGGAGTCAGAATAGTTCAAGACTACATTCACTACCCCTTGGGGAACATATGTTTATGTTAGAATGCCTTTTGGTCTGACAAATGCGGGAGCTACTTTTCAGAGAGCTATGGATGTGGCCTTTGCAAACTTCATAAACAAATTTCTAGTGGTATATCAGGATGATCTCACAGCATATTCAGATAAGAAAGGTCAGCATTGTGAACATCTTGAGAAGATTTTTATTAGGGCTTTGGAGTATGGGATTTCTTTGAATCCAAAGAAGTGTTCTTTTGGTGTTGTGGAAGGCAAGCTCTTAGGACATATTGTGTCCAGGGATGGAGTGAGGATTGACCCTGAAAGGGTTATGGCTATAGACAAGCTTTCACCACCTAGAAATGTTAAAGGAATATGGTCCTTCTTTGGGCAGGTAAACTTTCTAAGGAGATTTGTTACAAATTTTGTAGAAATTAATCTCCCTCTCTCTAGAATGTTGAAAAAAGAGGCGAAGATTGAATGGAATGAAGAAGCAGATGAATCTTTCAGAAGTATCAAAAAGGCCATCAAGGATGCTCCTGTCTTGAGGACACCTGATTATGGTAAGCCCATGCAGATTTTTTCTTTTGCTTCTTGTCATACAGTTGCAGCAGTTTTATTGCAAAAGAATTTAGATGGATATGAACAACCCATATCATTTTTTAGCAAATCCCTACAAGCAGCAGAATTGAAATATGATATTACTGAGAAACAGGCTTATGCCTTAGTCAAAGCAGTCAAGGCTTTTAGATGTTATCTTGTGGGAGCTAAGGTGGTTGCTTATGTTCCTAGTGCTGCAGTTAAGGATATATTGGTGCAACAAGAAGTTTCAGGGAAAAGATGTAGATGGATCAATAGGATCCAAGAATTCAATATTGATATCCAGATTACAAAGCTGGTGAGAGGTTTAGGTCTTGCAAAATTAATGGCACAAAGCAATTTAATTGCAAATCATGTGAATATGTTAGAAGAAGAACAAAGGCCATATATTTGTGATATGGATCATTGTGACTGGTACAAGGATGTTATTGGTTACTTGCAGAAATTGATCCTTCCCCTTGAGATGGATGAAAATAGAAGGAGAACTATCAAGTTGCAATCTGCAAGGTATGCCATTATACATGGTAAGTTGTGGTGGAGAAGCAATGAAGGAGTATTGCTAAAGTGCATAGACCATGAGAGATCTGAAGCTCTGTTAAAGGAAATGCACCAAGGTGTTTGTGGAGGACACTATATGGCAAAGACCACAGCTCACAAGATCCTTAGGTCTGGATTTTGGTGGCCTACAGTTTTTAAGGATACACATCAGTTTGTAAGAAAATGTGATGCATGTCAGAGATTTGCTGGAAAGTTGAAGTTTAATGGAAATTTGCCACTCCGACCTGTTACAGTTCAGGCTCCTTTCCAGAAGTGGGGTATTGATTTTATTGGAGAAATTCCAAACAAGTCTAGTGGTGGATATTCTTACATACTAGTGGCAACAGACTATTTTACCAAGTGGGTTGAAGCTATCCCTACTAGAAAAGCTACTAGCAAAGTGGTAGCAAATTTTATGATGCAGAACATCCTTACCAGGTTTGGTTGCCCAGAGGTAATTGTGGTTGATAATGCAATGTGTTTTAAACAACAGGAATTCAGTGATTTTTGTCAGCAATATAGGATACACATTTCATTTTCTTCTCCATATCATCCACAAGGAAATGGTCAGGCTGAGTCCAGTAACAAAAGTCTAATTAAGATTCTCAAGAGAATGTTGGACAAGATTAAGAAAGCTTGGGACTCAAAGTTATGGTGGGCACTATGGGCTGACAGGGTAACTATAAAGAAGGCCATAGGTTGTGCTCCATTTGATTTGGTATATGGAATAAGTGCTAGATTGCCTCAAAATAATCTATTGCATATGTATAAGTTCATCCAGGCATACGAGGAAGATTTGAATGATGAGATGAGAGTAAGAATGGATGAATTGATCCAATTGGAGGAGGTAAGGAGAGATGCATATGAAAGAAATGAGACATTGCAGAGACAATGTAAGCATTTGTTTGATAAAAGGGCTATTCAAAGGAGTTTTGAAGTTGATGACCTTGTCCTGATGTGGAATGCAAGGTTAGAAGATAAGGGGAAGCATGGAAAGTTTGATTCAATTTGGTTGGGCCCTTATCTTATTGAAAGCAAATTGGGGACAGATTCTTATGTCCTGAAGAATTTAACTGGTGGTACTTTGGAATTGCCTGTTCATGGACAATTCTTAAAGTTTTACTTCTCCTGAAGTATCTTTTCCATGAATAGTAGTTTAGGTTTTCCCTTGTACAGTCGTCTGTTTTTGCTTTTTGGGTCGAAGTTTTGAGTTGGTCTGCTCTTCCAGGAGATTCTAGCTTGCTCGTTGTATCTGCAGGAGATACACGTCCCCGAGTATGAGCCACTGTTAGCACAAGTAAAATTTTCCATGGTTTCATCCTGTTTTTGTGCCTCTGCAGTCCTTTTTCTTCCGTTTCCTGGCTAAACCCTAGGCAAAATTCATAAATCTAGCCGTTTGTTTGAAAGCCCTAAAAATGCCCTGGCCTTGTTCTAATTTTGTGTTACTTTATTCGGGCCACTTAAAACCTTTTACCGCATGTGTTAATTAAAAGACCACTTTTATGTTGTTCGCGGTTAGGTTTTTCCATGTCGGACGGGATCCCTTTAATATTTCCTAAGTCCTAGTTCCCCCACCGAAATTTTTCCTAAGTCTTCAGGCCTTTAAACTTGTGGCTGTCGCTTGTTCGCAAGACTGTTTGGTGTCAGAGGTCTCTGACATGCGAATTCGTGACCGTGTGCCATCTGTCTCGGCGGGCCTTGTCTTCCTTCCCTGTTGACTTGCTAGCGAGTGAGCAGAATCAATGATCGTCACTATACCGCTGAGGGAAGATGCGCTGGTTTTAACATAACACTTTAACGATGGCCATCCGATGCATTCCCTGAGGAAGGGTCAATGTGGGTCCATTGCCATGTCATGCTGCCATGCCAGTTTCTCATTGGTCGTGTCAGTGATTAGTTGGATTTGCTGTTAGGTGGGCCCGGTATCTTAGTGACCTTTTGATCCTGTGGTTGTATTATGATCGCATGGAATCTTTCCAGGCCATGCAATCATGGGACGATTGTCGATTTGGAATCGAGGGGAGGTCAGTGGGACTTGTGTCAGATGTAGCGGATTGGCAGTTTCTCATTGGTCCAGGTGTGCTGAGGTGGATTGTGTTAGTGGGGCGAGGTTTTTCGAGGTTCAGTGGGTTCTGACACTTGCTGAGCATCGACGGTCGGCGTATAGTGTGATGGGTTTTTTCTGACACATGCGAACTTAAGACAGCCATTGATTTCATTCGGTGTCAGAAGGTTGTCAGAGCAGGGAAAGATTCTTCATCTGACAGTTGTCTTATGATCTGAAGGAATCTTGGAGGTCTATGCGAAGATGAGACAACTATCGATCTTCTTGATGCGGGCCCAGTAAATATTCTCAGTCTTTTTGGCGGTTCTGACAAATGCTTGCCTGGTTCGCTGGTTCGCGTGATGTTTTGGCGAAGGGTCTAAAGACTTAGCGATTTGGCGAATAGTGTTCGCATAATAGCCAAATAATTTAGCGGTGCTCTCAAAGTTCTCGCGAATGGGCGAAGGTTTTTCAGTCGCGTATTTGCCAGATTCTTATAAAGTAAAAACATAACCTGGGAAAAGGAAAAGCATCTAACGGTCACGATATAAACCAAGTTCAGATTTGAATATGGGCCGTTGATACGTCTGTAGTGCCATGGAAATGACCGTTGTAGTTTGAATTCAAATTTTTGAGGGTTTCTCAGCGACAGAAAGGATTGGTTTTTAATGTTTTAGCGGCCGGATTTGATTTGTTTGGTGGTGCCGATTGTTGCAGTGTGGTCCAGTGAGTGTGATGATTGATTGCAGGGAGTTTTATGCCGTGGGGAGAATGAATAAACGGTGCTCGAGGCATGTTGCAGGGGTCGAATCAGATGAATTTGCAGGAATTTCATGATCTTCAGTACATTTCTAGAAGAATTACCATAAATGAAGACTGTTTTTAGGATCTGACCGCTCAGGGTTGCTTGGTTTTCCCTCCAGTATATTAATTTCTGATCTGTTTGAATTGTTTGGTGGGTGGAAACCCTAACCCTTACTTTGGTTATCCGTAGCTTGTTGCATCCTAACTTGTGTAAGATTCCAAGGTAACTAGTGGTATATAGTGTTGAATTTTTGATTTTGTAGTGGTTCCAGCTTCGAAGTTCAAAAACAGTGCCTAGTTTCTGGTCCCAGGGTTTTGTAATAGTTTTGACTCAGTGTTTGTTAATGAAAGAAGAAATTTGTAGGTCTAAGCCTTAATTTGCAAGCAGGGTGTCTTGTGATTCATTGTATACACAGAAGGAATTCATTATACTTAATACAAATATCTGGTTCTTATGTTTCCTTTGTGTCAAGTCAAGTAAGCTTTGAGTTTTCTAGCTCATTACATATTGTTTGTATGTATGTTTCTTCATTCTTGAGTTCTGATCTAGGATTGGATTAAACCATGCTCCTAATGGGATATGAGTTTGCCCTTGTCTATGTAAGGATGTTTTGTAAGTAGTAAAGATTACGATAAATGTATTTATGGCTATGAATTCTCAGGTATTGTCAAATTTGTGTGTCTTTGTGTCTAAGGACTCTTGCCCAATGGATGAGGCACTGGCTTAAATGCGTATTCCTCTTGTTAACATACACTGGTTGAAGTTATTGTATCCCACATATTGAAATCAATAACCTTTCTAAGCTTTAAGTCTTTGGTTGTGTGGTTTTGTCACTGTATAGTAATGGAGAGTCAATGAATGTGAGGTTAGCATTTGGTACTTTCTTACTATCAATCTGTTGTTTAGACTCAGTCTTTGGTGTGTGAAGTATAGTTTTCATTGGGTTAGGTGCACCCGCCTTGGTTTTGCAGATCCAGAAGTGAAGAGGGCAGTCTTGTCCCTATAGTTGGTCCAATTACCCTAAGATCCTTATACATTTCGGAACTAACCAATCTTGTAATCAACTTGAGGGTATATTGGCAGCCTAATAGCATAAGCGTCCATTTTGAACACCAGCAAGTGGAAGGTTGAAGAAGACTAGGAAGGTTAGAGAGGGCCATGAAGGTTAAGGAAGGTAAGGATAATGAAGGAGGAAGGCGAGATGAAAGGTTGAAAGAGGTCAAGTTCGATTTCAAGGTGGTGGCCAAGAGCAAGGCTCTCAAATTGCAAAGAGGTTCATATCCAAGGAAGCCACCGAGGCTAAGGCAAGATTACCCCAAGTGCATGGAGACTTCACGCTTTGAAGGTCAGGACATCAGGTACAAGAAAGTTCAAGTGGTGATGAGAAAGTTTCTAAGGACAAGCTCAAACATCCAAGGCTTCACCTCATCTCAAGGATTAAATAAATTTATAAGATAAGGTTGATGAGGTGGCAATTTCATGTGCATGCAATCAAATCATGCCAAGTGTCCTATGTTCTCATTGGTTGACAGATTATTGTAATTTTCTCATTGGCCCACAAAGTTGGTGCCCTCATGTAATTGGTTGAAAGATGGTAACCCTAATTAGGGTTTGTAAGGTTTAATCTTGGCCCTTGATTTTTGCCTCTTAATCTTGGCCACTCGTAATTTTGTGCCTCTATATAAGGCCATTTGTTCTCATTTGTAAAGAGAGTTATGTTGGAGAATTGTTGCCAAAATACTATCAAAATTGTTCTATATTCATTGTTGTGGTTTGCATGGTGGATATACATTATCATTTTGGTGTATTTGCATGTTTCTTCTCATCTCTCAAATTAAAGTAGGATTTCATTTCATGTTGTTAGAATAGAAGTAGATGACTAGTTGTATGGTGATGTTAGTGAATGTTTGATAGGGATCTATATACTAGGCCACTAGCATCCTAGCGGCTTGTTAGGAAGCCTTGTGTGGTAATATAGTCCAGTCGCTCCCAAGTTCTACTTGCATTTCATCTTTCCGCTTGTACTTCAAGTTGGGTTGGAAGATAGGTGTTAGTGTGAAAATTCTAAGAGTATCCCTTTGAATCATTGCACCAATGGAGCTAGTGCCGCATGCAAGCTTTCATTAGGTTGATCCCCGTCCATTTGCTAATTTCTTCATTCATAGGAGTAGTAGTAGAGCAGTAAGCAATTAGTGGTAGTAGTTGAAAGTGAAAGTGATCAAGGAGAAAAGAACAAGTCAAGAAAGCGAAGTACCACTAAGTCATCTTTGAATGAACAACGTAAGCCCGCCTAAGTGATTAACCAGCAAATCACATTAATATAACTGAGTTAGTATCCACAGGTGTAAAGAACCTTGGAGTATTCTCATGTTCTTCATGAGTAATTACTTTTCAAGAGAGGGTTGAGTGTTTGGTATGCTTTATCAAGTATTCAATTGCTATATGTTATGTAGTGGTACAAAACTGACATCAACAGAGGTGGCATATGTTTTGCTGAATGATCTCAGATCGATTGGGGTCTGTTTTGGCACATTTCCAGAAGTTGAAAGTTTCATTTAGGGCTCTGAAATTAGCTTTTAGTATTTTTTTTCTAATTTTTAGAAAGTTTTGTTTTGTAATAAATCCGAAATTATGTTTCTAATCTTTGATATTAGTTGGAAATTCATTCTAACTTAGTCGAGGGCATGTTTAGGCAAAAGCTCATCTTTTTAGGTGTTGTTTTGAAAATTACCAAAAAAGGCAAAAAAAAAAAAACTCTGGGAAAAACTGCCAAAAAGGGTAATTTTTGGATTTCTTGATTTTTTGGGTTTTTTGGTTATTTAAGAGTTTGCAGAGAATTGTAGAAGCAGTTGGTGATGAATGGAAAATATTGAAGGTTCCAAATCTGTGTTTATTTGTCTTGTAATTGAGTTTTATTATTAATAGAGAGTTGTGTGCTACATCATTTGGTATCAAAGCAAGAAGATGGTTGGGAGAGGAAGAGGAAGAGGAGGTGTCACGCCGATGCAAAGATTGATACTGGATATGCAGAGGCAGATTGAACGACTCAATGAGCGAATAGATAATCAAGGAATAAAAAGAGTGAATGAATCTGATGAAGACGGAAACCGAAGAGGTGTTGACCAAAATGAAGAAAATATAGAAGAGAGGCTAGAAGAAATGAGCTATGAAGATAGAGTTCTCAGGGCTTTAGAAGGAAGAAGTGAAGCAATCAAGATTGATGTTTCAGACTATGCTGATAGTCTTATGCCAGAAGAATTAATAGACTGGCTAAACGAGATGGGGAAATTTTTCGAATGGAAGCCTATGACAGAAGAAAAAAAGATGAAGTTTGCATGCACAAAATTAAAAGGACATGCAATGATATGGTGGGATCACCTCCAAAAGGAATGAACTAGAAAGGAAAAGGAAAAGACTAAGACATAGAGCAAGATGGAGAAAAAGCTCAAAGGAAAATTCTTACCCATGGATTATTCACAAACCCTCTTTCGCAGGTTCCAGAATTTGAAGCAAAGCTCGTCTTTAGTGCAAGACTATACAAATGAATTCTACAAGCTATCCATGCGCATAGAGCATCAAGAAAATAGTGAGCAGATGGCTGCTAGATATATGAATGACCTAAAATTCTCCATCCAAGATGAATTGAGCATGCATTGTGTTAACAATATGGAGGAAGCCTACGAATTGGCTCTAAAGGCTGAAGAAAAGTAGAATAGGCAATATATCCAGAGGAATAGAGGTGGTTGAAGGGGTACCTCAACTCCATTTTGGGGAGGTTCTAATAATGGTCGGGGAGAGTCTTTTCAAGGATTTGAAAAAAATATATACACTAGGCAAGATCCTCCAAATCAAGAAAGAGGAAGGGGGTTTCAGAGAGGACGAGGCTATGGAAGCGGATTAGGCTGGGAAAACCAAGGAAGGCCTTTCACTTGTTTTAGGTGTGGAGAAGGACACAGAGCCTTTGAATGCTCAAATTATAACATGCCAGAAAGAAATCAAGGAGGACAGCCTAGAGTGAACCTAGTTCAGCCAGAATTTATAGCAGCAAGAGTAGAACAAGAAGTCCTACTAGACATGGGAGAAACTCTCATGATGAGGAGATCAATGATCATTCTAGAGAAGGAAGAAGTCCCTGTAAAGAACTTTGATGATTCGTGACTTCGAACCAACATCTTCAGAACTAGATGCACTTCAGGTGGAAAGGTATGCCAAGTTATTATTGATGGGGGTAGTTGTGAGAATATGGTAGCTAAGGAAATGGTAGAGAAATTAAATCTGCAATGTGAGAAACATCTTCGTCCTTACCGTATTGCATGGTTTAAGAAAGGAAATGAGGTTACTGTTGATAAAAGATGTTTGGTTAGGTTTACTATATGAAAAATCTATAAGGATGAGATATGGTGTGATGTTATTCCTATGGATGCTTGTCATATTTTGCTGGGAAGGCCATGGCAGTATGATAGGAAGATCATGCATGACGGAGAGAAAAATACATATACCTTCTGGAAGGATGGCTCTTAAGTGACTCTCTTACCACTTAAGGATGAAAGGAAGAATGAGACCATGTTGTCTGCAAAGGATGTTGCCAAAGAAATGAAGGTGACAGGTTGCTGCTATGCATTGGTAGTAAAAAGAGGAGAAGAACTAGAAAACATAGTACCACATGATGCAGTAAAGATACTAGAAGAATTTGCTGATGTTATTCCAAATGAGCTACTTGATAGTCTCCCACCACAAAGGGATATACAACGCCATATTGATATGATTCCTGGAGCAACTCTTCCTAATCAAACAACTTATCGAATGAACCCAACGCAATATGCAGAGCTCAACAAACAAGTAACAAAAGTAATTGAGAAAGGCCTAGTTAGAGAAAGCATGAGCCCATGTGCTGTGCCTACACTATTGACTCCGAAGAAGGATGGAACATGGAGGATGTGTATTGATAGTAGAGCAATTAATAAGATTACTATCAAGTATCAGTTTCCTATTCCTCGTATAGAGGATATGATGGATGAATTAGCAGGGGCCAAATACTTCAGCAAGATTGATCTACGAAGTGGATAGCACCAGATTCGAATTCGTGAAGGAGATGAGTGGAAGACAGCTTTTAAGACTAGGGATGGCTTGTATGAAGAAATGGTTATGCCATTTGGGCTTTCTAATGCACCAAGTACATTCATGAAATTGATGAATGTCGTTTTACGACCCTACATTGGTAAATTTGTTGTAGTTTATTTTGATGATATCCTAATTTATAGCAAAAACAAAGTTGAACACCTACAACACTTGAGGATCATCCTGAGTGTACTGAGGAAAGAGAAGCTTTGTGCAAATTTAAAGAAGTGCAAATTCATGCAAAACAATTTGACTTTTCTGGGCTTCGTCATTTCTGAAGATGGTGTTCAAATGGACCTAGAAAAGGTCAAGGCAATCCTAGAATGGCTTAGTCCATCTAGCATAACAGGGGTAAGGAGTTTTCATGTATTAGCAACCTTCTATAGAAAGTTTATTCGAAATTTTAGCAGTATTGTAGCGCCCATAACAGATTGTATGAAAGGAAGGAAATTCACATGGACAACAGATGTTGAAGAGAGTTTCAAGTTCTTGAAGAAAAAGGTAACTGAAGCTCCTATATTGGCACTTCCAAATTTTGATAAAGTATTTGAAGTAGAGTGTGATGCTTCCCATGTTGGAATAGGTGTTGTTCTTAGCCAGGCAGGTAAATCAATAGCCTTTTTCAGTGAAAAGTTAAATGATTTGAGGAAGAACTATTCTACCTATGATTTAGAATTTTATGCTATTGTTCAAGCCTTAAGGCATTGGAGGCATTATTTGGTCCCACAAGAATTTGTATTGTTTATAGATCATTTGGCCTTGAAATATGTGAACACACAAAAGAAATTGAATAGTAGGCATGCTAAATGGGTGTCTTTCTTGCAAGGGTATAATTTTGTTTTGAAGCATAAGTCTGGAAAGCAGAATCAGGTTGCTGATGCCCTAAGTCGGCGTGTTACACTAATAACTACAATGGAAACATAGGTCATTGGCTTTGATTCTATTAAAGTTTTGTATGAGGCTGATGATGATTTTTGGGAAATTATAGAGAAAATTAAAGAGCCAGCAACTAGTCTTTCAGATCACATGAGAGGAGAATACTTTTTGCAGGATGGTTAGCTCTTTAGAGGAAAACAACTTTGTATACCAGCTGGTTCCATGAGGGAAAATATTATCCAAGAATTTCATAGTGGTGGTTTGGCTGCTCACTTAGGGAAGGACAAGACGATAGCCTTGGTTGAAGATAAATACTACTGGCCAAAATTGAAAAGGGACATTACTAAGTATGTGGCAAGGAGTAGAATCTGTCAAGTGGCTAAGGGTCACTCCCAAAACACAGGCTTGTATACACCTCTACCTATACCCATCGAGCCATGGATGGATGTGAGTATGGATTTTGTATTGGGGCTTCCCCACACCCAACGAGGTACAGATTCTATTTTTGTAGTTGTTGATAGATTCTCTAAAATGGCTCATTTTATTGCTTGTAAAAAAACTAGTGATGCCACAAGGATAGCCAACTTATTTTTCTCAGAAGTTGTTAGACTCCATGTCATTCCAAAGACTATCACATCTGAAAGGGATACTAAATTTTTGAGTCATTTCTGGAGGACCTTATGGAAGAAGATGGGAACACAGTTGCAATTTAGCAGTGCCTATCATCTCCAAATTGATGGGCAAACTGAGGTGGTCAATTGGAGTTTGGGAAACTTGTTATGGTGCATTGTTGGTGAAAAGCCCAAGCAGTGGGACTTGGCATTGCCTCAAGCAGAGTTTTCTTACAACAGTTCTCTTAACAGATCAATTGGAAAATCTCCTTTTCAGATTGTATATGGTAAGAATCCTCAGGGTGTTTTGGACCTTGTACAACTTCCTGTGCAAGATAGAATTAGCGATGATGGGGAAGCATTTGCTGAACACCTTCAACAACTTCAACAAGACGCGAGGAGTAAATTGCAAGATAGCAATGAGAGATATAAGCTTGCTGCAGATGTCAGTAGAAGGAGACAAATATTTAATACAGGTGATTTGGTGATGGTGTACTTGAGGCGTGAGAGATTTCCTACTAGCACATGTCATAAGCTAAAATACAAAAAGATAGGTCCTTACCGAATTCCAGTGAAACTCGGGGACTCGCACCCCCCAAAAAACCTCGAAGTACCCATCCCCGAGACGTCCCCACATTGGGTACTTGGAGTACCTGAGTATCCCCACTTCTGCCATTCCGCAACCATGCTGCCGGCGGGACAGGTACTTGAATTTCTATTTGAATTTTGATTTTTGAATGTTACTATTGGGTATGTACTATGTTACTATGTTGAATGTTCAATGGTTCTGGTTCGTGTTGCAATTTTGCTATGTTCAAGTATTTCAATTTGGTATGTTATACTGAAACATCATTTCATAACAAGCATTTCAAGTTCTATACATGTATAGTATACAACACCCCACCTGTCCCCCGCCCCCTGCCGCCGTCCCCCCACCGTTCCCCCGCCGTCCCGAAATTGAGGCCCTTTCTCCCCCCGTCCTGGAAACTCGTCCTGACGTACCCAAGCACCAGTGTTACACTGCTGAATTCTGAAGAAGATCAATGATAATGCTTATGAGGTTTGTTTACCAGATGATTTGGATATTTCTCCTGTGTTTAATGTTTCTGATTTGTATGCATTTCATGGAAATCTATCTGAGCCAGATAGTAGAAATGAAGTGGATTGACATTACCACCTTCCAAGTAAAAAGAAGGAAAAGATTGCCCACATTCTGGATAAGCAGTCTACAGTCACACGGAATGGTCATTACAATAGGTGCTTGATTCAGTGGGAGGGATTACCAGCGACAGATAGCACCTGGATCTCAGAGTGGAAAGTGATGAAGTTGGACCCCACAAAGTTGTAGTAGTTCACAGACAACCACTTGTAGGAGTTGTGTTCCTTTAAAGAAGGGGAGAATGATGCAAAAACATTCGAAGGTCATAAAATGATGCAGAAACTTCCGGAGGTCATAACTTTTGACTCACTTCTGGGTTTTTGCTGAAATTTTTTTAGGTGCATGCTTCAGGAGGTGGCATATGTTTTGTCGATGATCGCTGATTGATCGGGGTCCGTTTTGGCACATTTTTCGGGAGCTGAAAGTTTCATTTAGGGCTCTGAAATCAGCTTTTAGTGTTTTTTTTCTAGTTTTTAGAAAGTTTTGTTTTGTAATAAATCCGAAATTATGTTTCTAATCTCGGATATTAGTTGGCAATTCATTCTAACTTAGTCAAGGGCATGTTTATGCAAAGCTCAACTTTTTAGATGTTTTGAAAATTACCAAAAATGGCAAAAAAAACTATTGGAAAAACTGCCAAAAAGGGTAATTTTCAGATTTCTTGTTTTTTTGGTTATTTAAGAGTTTGCAGAGAATTGTAGAAGCAGTTGGTGATGAATGGAAAATATTGAAGGTTCCAAATCTGTGTTTATTTGTCTTGTAATTGAGTTTTATTATTAATAGAGAGTTGTGTGCTACATCATGATTGGTGTGCATGCACCTTTTGCTAGCCAGAAACTTGGTTCGTGCACCTGACTTAGAACCAATCGTATCCAATCCGGTCGAAACACGGTTGGATAACAGACTCCATTGATTAACCCTGAAGATACTAGCTTCGCATATTTGTCTTGAAGCTTTCCGTCTTGGCACAGCGAGAGGTACTCGCTCTGGATGAAGGTTTCACCCAGCTCTTCTTGCTTAGCGTGAATAAACGCCATAACATCTTTGGTCATCAGAACTCCATCGGCCACTGATGATAGTGCTCCTGACATGTCATTTTCCCTGTTTTGTACTGCCATGATATCGTAAACTGGTCGGTCGAACTAATTTCCTTGGATCAACTTGACGACAGAAGATGAAGATGCCATTGCTATTGACCGGTTTACACAGAGAATCACTTGATCGGTCTTACAAGAATAACTTATCAATGACCGTGAATCAAAG
This sequence comes from Chamaecyparis obtusa, assembly GCA_027943335.1. NCBI lineage: Eukaryota > Viridiplantae > Streptophyta > Pinopsida > Cupressales > Cupressaceae > Chamaecyparis > Chamaecyparis obtusa. The sequence continues at coordinate 905,479 of BSBK01003670.1, read as the reverse complement.
CATGAAAATATTACTCAAACATAAGAAATCATAAATAACAATTCGCAAAGTAAAGTGAAATGAGTAATCCTTTTTCCTTTATATAGAATTAGGGCGCAACGGTAATTACCGAACAATAACTATTTGTTAACGGCTATAGCATTAATTACCTTACCTAATCTTTCCTTTGACAAACGGTTTCAAATATTTACCTATTGATTAAACATCGATTGTGATGAGGTCACTCACCTGTCCGGTTCATATGATAGCCCGGTAACCTCTTTTAGTTTTACTAATTGATTGTGTGAATTTATTGCTCACCAGTCCTACCGGGAACAGAAGACGGACTACCGGTTCCCTCTAAGCCTTTTGGGCTCAGTTTGCTGAAGAGATATCACCATCAGCAGATGATGATCTTCCTTTAGTCTTCTCCTCAGCGGAACTCTTTGATTCCTTCTTGAACCAAATCTTCTTGACTTCTTTCTTGGTCTCTTTTGCCTTGTTGTCCTTTTGATTGGGAGACAAGGTCTTATTCACCGGTTTGACCGATCCTCTTCTTTTGTTCACTGGCCGGTTCCTACAATCTTTGGCCAGATGTCCAACTTTGTTACAGGTGTAATAGACTATCCCGGTTGCCTTCCATGGATTTACCCTTCTATTCTTAGGTGAATGACACCAAGAGTCACTATGGTTATGAATGCCACAGTTAACACAATTTGTTGTGCTTCGGTTCTCATTCCTCTTAGGGAATATAGGTCTCGGTGGGGATTTGAATGCCATAGTTTTAAATATGCATTCATCAGCCTTGTGTCCGAATTTGTTGCATGCATAGCAGCAGCCTTTGAAGCTTCCCCTGCTTCCACTGGACACACTATTGGGACGAGACCTACACTCAGAAGTCTTGTGGCCATACTTGTAACAGTTTCTGCAGTAACTGTTAGTAGTAATTGGCTTTACCGATGCATTCTTGCAGTCCTTTGTTTTGTGACCCAGTTTGCCACAGTGATTGCAAGAAATTTTGAAGGAGTTTTCACCCTTTTGTTCCAACGGTTTCTTCTTTTCCTTCTTGTCTTTCTTGACTCTAGATGACTCACCGGTTTCTTTGCTACTTTGACCGATGAACCCAAGTCCTATGGGATCCTTGTGCTTTCTTTGAGCCCTTAATTGCTCATCAAGCTTTTTCTGAGCTCTCATTGTATCTTCTAAGTATTTCATTTCTTTCTTCGAGAGCTTTCATCTGTTCCTTCAGTTGATACAACTCAATAGCCAGCCTTTTGCATGCATCATCTTTATCATGCCAATTCTTTTGCATGTTTGCATTTTCTTGTGTAATTATCTGCATGTTTTCTTGGAGTTGTAGAACAACAAGATCACTTTTCCTAATTGCATCTTCTGCCAGATTTCTTGCTCTTTCAAAGGTTGCCAGTGATTTCATGGCATTGTTCCTGTCATCTTCAGCTTTCCTCTTTTCCTCAACGAGTTCAGTCATTCTTCGAACATTGCCTTCCTTCTCTCTTTTCAGGTTGGAGATCTGATCGGTTAGAATTTGATTCTTCTCCATGAGCTCAGAGACTGCCTCCTTTGCTTCATCAGATCCACTTTGTCCAGAGAGCTCCTCAATTGTTTCATTGCTCTCACTCAGTTGTAGAGCTAGCTCTTTTCTTTTTGCTAGTGACCTTCTCAGCCTATTCTCAAGAGAGACAATGATGTCATTAGCTTCCTCAAGCTGCTTCTAATACCTCTAACCCTCCATGTTCTTTTACTCAAGCGGTTAAGCTTTATATCTTTGAGAACCAGGAGCTCTGATACCAATTGTTAGTCCTAACTGGTTACTGGGAGGGGGGGTGAATTAGTAAATACAATTTTTATTTCAATTAAACCTTATGTATATATTCTTGCAGTATAAACAGAATATAATCAACCACTCATAAACAGAAATAGAAAAACACAGGTCAACACAACATATATACGTGGAAACCCTTGGTTAGAAGGAGAAAACTATGGTGGGACAGAACCCACAACTCTACTACTGCAGTAATAAAGGTGCCCTGTTAAGAGCTTACAAAGCACTTGTAAGAGTGCTACCCCGTAAAGGGATTTGGTAGAAGACCTGTTAGGATCTTGACTCTGTTAGGAGTCGCTTTGCAAAAGGACTTTCAACACTAATTAAGATGTTACCTGGTTAAGGGATTTATACAACAAACTTGTTAGTTCACCCTGATAGAGGGATTTGAATATGCTTAACAATAAAAGCAATGATCTGTAATGACACTTTCTGTCTAATTAGATCATAGCTGATAACCTTTCCACTCTGCTCGGCTGTTGAACCTTTTTGCCTTTCACTTCTTGTGATCGTAGCTTCTCTTAGAAGATATCTCTCTCCTGCTCTGTATGTTCAACAACACATCTTGTGTATGCTACCTCCTGTATTTATAAGACATTACTCTTATTAAAATACTTTCTCATAGTTCCGCCAAGCTGTAAACTCACCCATAAATCATGCATGCAAAAAGCTTGCGAAATGATCTTTGAGTTTACCTTGAAACATCCGCATGGAAATAAAGCTAACTCCAGTCAAAAAGCTAACTCCAGTTCTAATTGTGAATGCTCCGTATAATCCGGTTTTAAATGAAACAGCTCCGCATAATCCAGTTCGGATTATCATGTAGTCGACCGGTATCAATGTTATATCCGGTTGTTCATACATCCCCTGTATGTCGTATAAGACCAGTTGTAGACACTTTGTTTGGTCTACCGGTTCATACAGATGAGTAGTAGTGATAGATTTGTCTACCGGTGCTTTGACCGGTGCTCTGGTGGGATTGATGTTTGCCTCTAACTTAACCAATGACAACTCAAATATGTCAACAGAAATTGCCTTTGTGGCAATAAAGGAAGAAAGCACAGCGATAAGTGAAATGACACTTATCTCCAACTTCCACCGATATGAGGACTGGATCATTGACAATGCATGCACTCACCACATGACCGGTGACAAAAACAAGTTCATCAACTTGAAGCTCAGTAATGGTGGATCAATGACATTTGGAAATAATGCTCCCTATGCTATTAGAGGTAAGGGCTCAATAGTACTTAGTGACGAAGCTATTTGTGATGATGTGTACTGGGTAGGACTCATGTACAATCTGATGAGCGTGGGTCAACTGAACAACAAAGGATACTGGTTAGAGTTTGGATAGGGATCATGTATTGTCAAGAATCAATTAGGCGAACAAGTTGCTACCGGTAGACAGAGCAAAGGGAACCTGTTCTACCTAAATTCAACAGAGGGAGCTTGCCTTATGGCAACAACAAAAGGTGAAATTGAGAAAACTTGCCTCATGGCAAAAGATGACAGTAGTTGGTTGTGGCACAAAAGGCTATACCACATAAACTTTGACAACATAGTCAAAGTAAGTAGTAAGAAGTCAGTTAGAGGGCTTCCTGACATCATAAAGCCAGACAGGGCCATGTGCAAAGAGTGTCAGTTGGAAAAATTGACCGGTACAAGCTTCAGCAACAAGTCTTATTCAATCGAGAATGTGCTGGATCTTGTTCACACAGATCTGTGTGGACCAACGAGGACAAAGAGCTACAATGGAGATAGGTATTTTATGCTCTTTGTAGATATTTTTCAAGGATGATGTGGACGTTGTTCTTGAAAGAAAAATCAGAGGCCTTCCATATGTTTAAAATCGACAAGGCCCGAGTAGAGAAGGAGACTGGTAAGAAGTTAAAATGTCTGAGGTCGGACAGAGGAGGCAAGTACACCTCTCAAGACTTCGTTAGCTACTGTGAAGAACAGGGGATAAAAAGGCAGATGTCTGCACCAAGAACCCCTCAACAAAATGGAGTCGCTATAAGAAGAAACAGGACTCTGGTAGACTTTGCTAGGACTATGATGATTCAGAAGGATATACATCATCACTTCTGGAGAGAAGCAATAAGCACCGTTGTATATACATTGAATCGGGTTCAAGTTAAGAAGGGACCGATAAAACGCCATATGAGTTAAGGTTTGGTCATACACCTAGTGTAAGTTATTTCAGAGTATTTGGGAGCAATTGTTACATCATGAGAAATGAATACTCTGGTAAGTTTAAGCGAAAGAGTGATGAAGGCATATTTTTGGGTTACTCCACCAAAAGTAAAGCCTATCAGTGCCTGAACAAAAGGATAGGAAAAATAGGGGAGAGTGCAAACGTGAAGATAGATGAGCATTCAGAACAGAGTGATAAAATCAGTGAAGGTAAATTCGACAATCACCAAGGCTATGACTTCAATGACCAAGTATAATTCAATGAAATCATAATCACTGATGAAGGAGAACAGGTAAACAGACATATAGAACAGTGTAATGTGCCTGAGCAAGGAAGGGATCAAAACATAAGACCAATTGGAGAAGATGAACAAGAAGATGTTCATGATCATGCTGGAAATGCTGCTCAACCGGAAAGAGAAGACCGGTTTCACCGACTAGTTCTACCAAGGTATGTCACCTATCATTCCACTGATAACATTATTGGTGATAAACATGATAACATTCTAACCAGGAGAAGGGCTAGAGAAAGTACCTATCTACTTTCTAGCATAGAGCCTAGGACTACAAGAGAAGCTTTGGAGGATGACAACTGGGTCAAAGAAATGGAAGAGGAGATAGAGAAAATAGTAAAGAATGAAACATGGACTCTTGTACCCAGACTTGAGGACAAGAATGTTATATGCACCAAGTGGGTGTTTAGAAACAAGCTGAACAAAGAAGGAAAGGTGGTGAGGAACAAAGCAAGGCTAGTTTGCAAAGGATACGCATAGGAAGCAGGACTAGACGATGGGGAAACCTTTGCACCGGTAGAAAGACTAGAAGGGGTAAGAATTCTGCTTGCCTATGCTGCCCATAAAAGGTTTATAGTATATCAAATGGATGTAAAATTTGCATTCTTGAATGGTATACTGGAAGCGGAAGTATATATAGAGCAGCTGGAGGGCTTCTCATCCATAGAGAAAACTGATATGGTCTGCAAGTTGAAGAAGGCTCTCTATGAGCTGAAGCAAGCCCCAAGAGCTTGGTATGAGCGATTGCACTCATACCTCTTAAGCATAGGATTCACAAGAACAGGTGACAACAACAATTTGTACCTTAAGACCGGTAAAGAAGAAGGAAATTTGATTGCTGAAATATTTGTGGATGATATCATCTTTGGAGGCGATGATAAAATTAGCAAAGACTTTGCTGAAGAAATGAAGAAAGAATTTGAAATGTCTATGATTAGTGCAATAAAATTCTTCATAGGCCTACAAGTCCATCAGCTTAGTAAAGGTATATTCATATCCCAATCAAAGTATATTAAAGAGATTCGTAAAACATTTGGACTAGAAGAATCTAGACCGGTTGGTACACCAATGATAACTAACTGCAAGTTATCAAAGGAGGACGATGCCAAAGAGGTTAATGAGACACTCTACCGATCAATGATTGGTAAGCTTCAGTATGCTATGCATAGTAGACCGGACATTGCACATGTGGTAGGTATTGTGGCAAGATTCTCTGCAAAACCAAAAGAGACACATTTGATAGTACTAAAGAGAATCTTTAGATATCTAGAGTGGATTCAAGAGTATGGTCTCTGGTTTCCTCACAAAGGAGGTTTCAAGGTAAAAGTGTTCACTGATGCAGATTGGGCTGGTAACATTGATGATAGAAAGAGCACAAGTGGAGGTGCATTCTTTCTTGGAGAAAGGATTGTGTCATGGACAAGCAAGAAGCAGAACTGCATATCACAATCCACAACAGATGCTAAGTATGTTGTTGTAGCTATCAACTGCACACAGGTAATCTGGATAAAACAGATATTAGAAGGAATACTAGAACAGGTCCCTGAACCGATAGCAATATTTTGTGACAGCACAAGTACAATCAACATATCCAAAAATCTTGTTATGCACTCAAAGACGAAGCACATTGCTATAAAGTATCACTATCTATGAGAGCAAGTGCAGAACAAAGAAGTCAAGCTGAAATATGTTTCCACAAAAGAACAAGTAGCTAACATATTCACAAAACCTTTACCGAAAAGTACCTTTGAATATCTCAGAGGTAAACTAGGGGTAATTCCCCTTCATGATCTTCAGTAAAAGGACAAAGGAGATCATCAATCCGACAAGTGCAAAAGGAGGAAATAGTTTCATCTAAACCGGATTGGTGACCGAGGACTATTGCTCGTAGGGGGAGCAGTCATCAAAATGGAAGGTCGTTTGACAAGCCTTTGGCATTACTGTCAAAGGGGGAGATAATCAGAGAAGCATTAGTGAACCGGTAACATAGTATTGCCATCAATGCCAAAGGGGGAGATTGTTGGAATTACCCGTAAGGATGCAACCGGTAAAGAGACCACCGGTAATAATCAGTAGTGTTGTCATTGATGTTTATGATAACAATGTCCAAATGCTAGGGAACCGGTGACATAGTGATGAGCAAAGTGAAGTCCAGCAATGCACTTGAACAGAGTACTCGGTGTAGTACTAACTTTTCAGAGTTGGTGACTAGTGAAGACAATGACTGGAGCAATAACCGGTGAAGACAATGACTAGAGCAGTAACTAGTGAAGACAATGACCAGAGCAGTGACCGGTGAAGACAATGACCAGAGCAGCAACCGTGTTTTGTTACACAAATCATGGAGGATTTTCTATTAAGGGAAAGTATGTGACACGCATCTGATGTTTCCTTTAAAGACTGAAACACGACTGGATGATGGATTCGCAAGAGATCTTCATGAGGATCGCAACGACAAAGAATAGGAAGATCTTTTGAAGTTGAATTTGAGCGATCTGTTCTTCTTTCTCTCAATTGTACAACCATCCTACACTCTGCAGGAAGTGTATATATTCTTTAGTTAGCGAAGAGGATCGTTTGCCATCACTCTACCAAGGAGTGAAACAGTACCCTGATCAAAGCCACTATAAAAGAAAGGGAAAAGAAGAAGAGAAGAAGAAAAGGAAGAGAGTGTGCAAGGAAGCACAGTAACCTAAGGAGAGCATACCAATGGTGCCCGGTGGTGATTCTCAGTGAGTGAATCAGTGATCTTATCAAGCTCTGCAAAGCCATTTCAAAAGATCAACCCTTCTATTGCTTTCTAACAATTGCAATAGCCAAATCCTAGTATCTGGGTAGACTTTAACATGTCCCTTGTACTAAATCCTTTAACCGGGTGACATCTAGTTGATGTTTTAAAGTCCTCTAACAAGGCATGCTTTAACAGGCCTTATTCAAATCTTTTAACCGGGTCGCACTTAACAATGCGTTTGTAATCTTTTAACAAGGAAGGCTCTTCATAGGGTGCACTTCAGAAGAGTGCAAAATTTGTGAGTTCCAACTCACACCGTGGTTTTCTCCCAATTTGGGTTTCCATGTGATCAATTTGGGTTTCCATGTGATATATCTGGTGTTCTATGCTGCTGTGATTTTGTGTTGTTTATTTCCTTTATAGGATATGTTTTGCATGTAGTAATAGTTAGTGGATCTAAGAGTGTCTTCAAGTTTTATTGGGTGCTGATTCACCCCTCCACTCTCAGCACTGGTTGGGACTATCAAACATGCCATACCTGTTGTCCTCCAGGGTCCAACATTACCTCTAGGGTTTCTTAATCGACAATTCATATCCATTTGTCCATAGTTCCCACAGATAGTGCATGTGACATTCATGTTTCCTTCTCTTCTTAGAACACTCATCGGTATGTTAGGTAGTCTTTGTGATGGTACCCTTGATCTGCAATGTTTTGCCTTGTGTCCAAGTTTTTTGCATGTGTAATAGTTTCCATTGAATCTTCCTTTAGATGATCTACTGTTGGGTCTTGATATGCATTCATAAGCTTAATCATCATACTTATTGCAGTTATGATAGTAACCATCAAAGTGAGTAGTTCTTGGAGCACTCACTATTTTGCTCCTACATACATTAGCAGTGTGTCCAGGCTTTCCACAACTGTAGCAAATGGGTTTAGTTGGATTCTTACCTTGTGGACTTGTATGCATTTTAGGTGATTGCTGAGATGGCCTAAAATTGGGGTTTGAAGATTCACCTTTCTCAAATGTTACACTAGTGTATCCTAGACCGGATGTATCTTTAGCGTGCCTTTGATTCTTCAATTGCTCATTAATTTTTTGCATGCTTTGATCAAATTGTTTCAAGTTATCATTGACTTCCTTTTCAATCTTCAAATCCTTTTTGAGTTGTTCATTTTCTTGCCTCAATTTTTCATTTTCAGTGCTCATTTGTATGTTTTCATCATTGCTGTCACTTAGTTGTTCATTTAGTGCATGGTTCCCATGTGTCAACCTTTGAAGTGTAGCATCCTTTTCTCTGATCAGTTCTTCAACATTCTTCTTTGCTATTTCAGTAGTCCTTTTTGCATCTTCAACAGTTCTCATGCCTTCAAGCAATTCACACATCCTTATGGCTTGACTTTCTTGTTCTCTTTTCATCTTGGTTATTTTTCAGTCAGGATCTTGTTCTTTTCCATCATTTCTACTATTTCTGCATCAGCTTTCTCAGAGTTGACACTTCCTCCAGATAGTTCATCAATGCTGTCCAGACTTACTCTCAGTTGTTCAATCATTTCTTTTCTTTTTGCTAATGAGGCATGTAGCTTGTTTTTCATCTCTTCAATCATCTCATTGGCTGCCTCCAACTGTTTCTCATACCTATAGCTTTCCATCTCCTCAGATCTACTCCCAAGTTGTCAAACTTTTCCTCTAGAGAACCAGTGCTCTGATACCAATTGTTGGAATTAATAGGTATTGAGAGGGGGGGGGGGGGGGGGTGAATCAGTATTTACAAACTTATCACCTTTTTTTACTAATTAACTATAATAGCAATATAACTGAACTTGTAAATAAACAATGCATGCAACTATAATCAAAGCATAAACATGTAGCTCAACCACACAAGCAACATTTACACAACACCGTATTTTTATTATGGAAACCCTTGGTCAGAGGGAAAAAAGCACAGTGGAAATTGTCACCCACGAAACTTCTCACTGCATTTATGAAGTTTTCCCTGTTAAAGGCTTACAGTCTCTCTTCTGGAGACTCACCCTGTTAGAAGTGATTAATACTCTGTTAGGAGTATTTGAAAGACCTATAAGAGTCTACCTTGCTAGAGGATTTTTACAACTCTATCAAGAGTGCACCCGGTTAAGGGATTTACAAATAAGTTTTGCTAAGAATTACCTTGTTAAAGGATTTACAAACTTTCTGTAGCAGCTAAGAAACAACAAGATTAATGACTTGAATAGTACTCCATACTTTTCTGAATCAGATCCTTTAAGCTCATACACTTATCTACATTGACCTTCTCTGATTGCTCCACTGAATCACTTGATTGCACCTTCAGATTTGTTTCATACTGTACTATTTTGTTTCTCCAACTCTCTCTTGTTCTGTCTATCTGACCAAAAACATTAAATAGACTTCATACCTTTGCTCAATAACACATGTAAGGTTCCAATCATCAACTCTAATCATCATAAAAAACTTTTCTCCAACCATAACACGTTTTACCTTTACCACCTTATTTAATTCTTGCATCTGTGTTTTCATACCCAAGAAAACAAACTTATTTCCTATTTGCTCTAAATCTACCTAGGAATCATACACATTCAAGATTGCAATCCCAATAAGCGTAATGAAATGATTCCTTATTGACCATACTTTACTTCCTGAATGTCTGGATTCACTGCATCTACAAAACTCGTTACCGCTCACCGATCTGTCCAAGTTGGCTTGATAAACTGTGAACTTTATTGCTGACCGGTTGAAACATAACCAAACTTGCTACTTGTTCGCCATACTGAGTTGCGGTCACAAAATTGTGTTCACCTGTTGCCAATACTCTTATCCCTTTAAGCTTTGTATTACCAGTCAACTTCCTTTACCGGTTCCAATATCTGACTTCACTCTATTCATCGATTTGTACTTAGTCGATTTTCTGGTTAACCTGTCTTACTCTCTGTTTACTTGTTGAATCAACCTACTTCACCATTTTGACTAAGATCCTATACTTTGCAATATTTTTTGTACCTGTTCATCTTATGACATCAAATGACCACGATTCACTATCTATCTGATTGCTTTATTTGATTAACTATTTGCTGCTCAAAGTACTCAACCAGCTGACTGCTTGATTGCCATCAATGACAACCAACATCAAATATGCACTAGTGTTCACACGAACTTCTCCTTACATCATCTACAATGCCAACAAGACCTCATATAAAAATGTAGTCTATTCTATTCAACATGGAGTTTTCCCTATCACGCAACCCTTTTACAAATTGACTATGCAATAGATACTATCTATCTATTGCAATGGAAGAGTTGGACACATTCAGCACTATGGAGTGTGTATGTCTGAGTTTGATAGCTTTGTGAGCAAATATGGGACAGCTATATATTTATTTGCGGGTTAATTGACCTCATAGAAGTGATGAAGCACAAGGAGATAATGACATGGTTTTGAGATGCTTTGATTTGGAAATAATTAATTGAAGGTGCCACCTTCATCTTGGGCAATTCATATTCTTTTGAAGTCATCATCCATTTTTATTAAGGATTTCTGAAGCTGTCTACTCTGAAGCCATCATGTTTATTCATGCATCTGTATCAACATCTTAAGTTGGCTATAATACTCTAGAGTTTAACTTGGATGGAAAGCTTTCTGAGGAAGGTGTCAAAGGGGGCAACTTATATGACCTCCAATTATACTACATTCAGTCATGGAGATTGGAACCAACAATTGGTAGGATTCTCGTATACATATATATATCTCTGTTACACCAACCACCATTTCTTAATGAGTTTTGTGTTGTGGAAGGGTGAATAGAGAACCGTTGTGGAGGCATATCTAGATTACTAGCCGCACATTGATATTTTCAAAGTTTTTGAAAATTATAATCTATTTCTGTAAACGCTCATGTTTCCTGCAATACCGATGGCAGTTTTCTATGAGACTATATATTGTGTTTGGTTGAAGCTGCAATTCATTTCATTTGCAAGTGTTTGAATATAGTATATACTATTACAAAAGTGCAACAAACAAAATTTGTAAATCATAGTTTTCTGTGCAAACTATTTGACAATTTGTTTTTGGGGGAGTAAGTAATTCATAGTAAAACTCCACAGAGAGGTATATTACATAGTATTGTGAGATTTACCATCAATAATTTTGCATCTTCAGCAAAATCAGTTACCTCTATTTGTTAAGTTTGTGAGATCGAATGCAAATGTAGTAATACTGCTATTGTCTATGATCTTCCAAATGCATTGATCCCAATGATTTATACATGGCAATGACAAGAAGAGGCATGTCCCTTCATGGGACATGTCTATTCATTAGTCTGATTTATTAATTTACTAAATAATTATTATAAGATTAACTTTATTTATACATATATATATTAATATATAAATAATATAAATTATTATATATATTAATATATATAGTATATGTGTAGTAAATCATTTCTCATAATAATTAATAGTCTCGTTTATTTATCTGACTGATGCTACAAACATCAACACTCCCTCTTAGCTAGGGAAGATAAAAATCCATCCAAAACTTATAGCATCAAGCATATAATGGAAGTAATAGAAACATCATCTTTATGATGTAATCAATAGAAACATAGTCCCAAGGTGCGGAGTTCCTCCACCGGCGATTCTATTTACAAGCACTCATGATATTGGCCTACAGAATATCAAGTGCTCAGAGTAATGGCCTATCAACATCAAGTCATATGATGTTCATCAAGTACTCAAGAAATGTCCATAGATAATGTGCACTATCTATAACCTACCGTGATCTGTTTCAGCCATCACATGATGTCTATCACAATAGAATATCATGGCTAGTTTAAGGAACTCAATCCTCCATGCAAGATATATCACCTGACTCGTGGATATGGTTTGAAGTCAATAATGTAGGTTGATTACAATATAAGTGTGAATATTGATTAGTATCTTCATTTGATCTACGGAGGATCGACATATGAGAATATATTGAGATAGATAGATAATCAAATGAGAAATAATATATTTCTTATTTGATTCTTTATCTAATCGAAAGCTATTTATTTCAACACTCCCTCTACGCTAAGGAAGATAAAGTGTAATGAAGATAATATCAATATTTTTCAGACGAGAGAAAACATTTATAATGTATCACATTTCTCATGATGAGATTTTTATCACATGTATATATATACCACCTAACTTGTGAATAATAACTTGGTATAACATATCACTTAATGCGTGGCATGAAGTATCACCTAACATGTGATAGTGAGTTTTACATATCACTTAGCGCGTAATATGAGGAATCACCTTACATGTGATACCTAATTTTACATATCACCTAGCATGTGATATGAGGAATCACCTTAACTCGTGATACCCAATTTTATATCTCACCGATCATGTGATATGAGGAATCACCTTAACTAGTGATACCCAATTTTACATATCACCAAACATGGTGATATAAGGAATCACCTTAACATGTGATACCTAGTTTTACATATCACCTAACATGCGATACCTGGTTTTACATATCACCTAACATGTGATATGAGGAATCACCTAACACGTGATACCTGATTGTACATATTACCTTAGATCGTAATATAAGGAATCATCTTAGATCATAATACCTAGTTTTCACATCACCTTGGATCGTGATATGAGGAATCACCTTAGATCGTGATACCTGATTTTCATATCACCTTAGATCGTGATACAAGGATATAGTAAATTTGAGAACATTACATTCCCCTTACATATAACCCTATTATGGTATGTGCACTGACATATCAAAAGTCTACCATAATGATGTTAGAAATAGGAAATACTGAGAGGGGGGGGTGAATCAGTATTTCACAAACTTTTACTTTTGCCCACTTATGGATATAACAGATTACTTTAAAGCATAAGAAACTAAATAGCATACATAACAGTAAATGTAAAGAACTCATAACACATGATATGTTCTCGAGGAAACCCTGGCCAAGGGAAAACCCCGGTGGGGATGGTACCCACAAAGATCCACTAATCAAAAGATATCCGGTTAAGGATGTTGACCCTCTTAGGAGCCTGTTACAATCATATAGTGTATCAGTCCTGGTTAAGGGACTATAGGCCTTGTTAGAAGCCTCAACCTTGTTAGGAGTTGTAGATACAAAACCTGATTACCAGATGAGCTCACTGCCCAAACAAGTAATACAAATGTTTACTGATTACAATATGGTACTGCTTACAACTTCGCATCAACAACTTTCGTTGCTATCACAAGTTACATATATTACATGTTACATTTCAAGTATGTTCGGTACATCTTTATTTATACAAGATACAAACATAATATCTTTCTCCTGTCGGCTTGCATATCTTTATCCAAGAGTAAACATCTAGGATGTCGTCTCTTTATAATATAAAGTCATTATTTTGACAAGCAAAATAATCCCTTAATTCATTTACTAGTTCTGTCTTCAAAATTGCTCTGTCGGTTGTACTCTGTCATTGGTAAAACAATCATAACTTTGTTCGTACTATCCGTACTCTTTTGCGCACTGAGATGGGGTATCCTTAGACACCATAGAGTCTATGTTCAATTGCGCAAACTCTGATCATGCTCCAGTGAACGTCGCCAAAACAAACTGTATCGGGTGCTCTGTCAAAAACACTGTTTCATACTTAGACAATTTTAGTTTGCGATCTTCCATACTTACTTTCCAGCTTATGCGATCTTCATAGGGAACATATGTTGCCATAATGACAACATCTATGTACATACCTCAGCCAAATTGCCAACAAATGAATCTCCATTACAAGATCGTCAGCTTGTAACATCAAATACAAGTGTTCATTGTCTAAGAGATCGTCACCTCTCAGAAATGTACACAGGATGGATGAGCCCATAAAGTCACACATCTGACAAAAGAAGTTTACACATAAAACATCTTTATCAGTACAAATCAAAATTTTATATTTCAACCATACCAAGATTCTTCCTGAAGTGATCAACTCTAACCTTGGGGAGTGGTTTGGTAAGAATATCTGTTGTTTGATCGCTTGTATTAATATACTCCGACTAGATCACATTCCTTCCTACCATGTCTCATACATAGTGATAAGGAATCTCTATAAGATAAAAATAAAGGATCATTGATGCTGAAATTCCATCCTAAGAATCACAGTCCTCTAACTGTTGATCACTAAGGAACCCATCTTGACATGGTTAGCTCCCTCTGAATCAAGATTGTCAGATGTCCACAGATGCAGATCCTTTAGTTGCTTTCTCTGAAGCTCAAGATCGTGTATCAACCTTCTGACCTCTTTTCCCAAGATTGTCTATAATGGATTGTCAGGCCCCCTCTGAATCTTTGAGTACTAACATCAACATTTAACCTTCTCATCCAAGGTTTCCTCTGATGGTTCATTTGACTTCTTCTGAATGTGATATCAACCTTCTGACCTTCTCGTCCAAAGTTGCTTCTAATAGATAAAGTGTTAGATTCCCTCTGAATGTTAATATTTCCTTTTTAAAGAAGTAAGTCATAGTTTGTATGTATTATTCTTCTTCGGAAGATAACTCAACTCAATGCCATTGCCGGATGTGACTCCATACATTTCTTCATTACATAAGATTTTGGCCAGTGGGTACAAATGTCTAGATTCTTGATTGTTAGTTCTATGTCCATATTGTCTACTTTTGCACTGAATAGTCATAAGCCTACCGACTCACATTAGCTAGCATAAGATGCATTTTGATCTTTTTCAAGGCCACAACATTAACACTCCCTCTTGGACTTGAGGGAAGAAAATTTTTTCGTTAAGGATCTCTCAAGATGTATGGATTGCCTCAATTGGTGATTCTATCCACGAATTCCCACTACTATGATCTTAGAAGTGTTTCACCTTCAATAGTGAACTCCCTCTCAATCCATATGATCGAGTTTGTCACAAGTTGACTAAATCATCTGCTCCCTTTGAAGCTCATCAACTTCTTAACCTCTCTAAAGATGTCAAACTCCCTTTGAATCTGAATTTCATATGCTTTCGTCCTTTTATGAATTTCAAGTATTTCCTTTTGTAAGATGAGCCCATATAATATCACGCATGAATCAACTTCCATCAATAAATGTATCATTCTTCAACATATATTGACACTTCGTTTCCTTTGGCGCAGAGGGGTTCTATACTCTAACTGCTTTCCAAAAAAATCTTGTAAGTCTTTAATCCAATGACTTAAATCACCTTGACCCTATCTCCAATAGTCTAGGGTTTGTAAAGTAGCCAAACTACCAAACTCTGACACTTAAAACATTAGTTTGTACTTCATTGATCAACAAGACATCAACCATGATCCACTGTATACTAGGAACCAAATTATTACTGTTTACAATAACTGTTATACTTTTACAGAATTAACACAATAACTGTCCTGACTGTACTGTGCAAACAGTTATATGTATCTCAACATAATTGTGAAGTCACCATTACACTTATGATCAAGTTGATGATAGTGAAAAGTCATCAACATTCCTTTGACCTCATTGCATAACTTGATCAACCAATACACAATTCACAAGCAAATTCTTATAATGGTAAATGTTTTTTCTGCGCAATTCCACACACGCTGTGACCTAGGGCTTTCAACAACTTTTGGAATACTGAACTAAAAATACTTCAAATTTATCCAATGTTTAGAGGATACTAAGGCATCACTTCCTTCAAAGTTTGAAAAGCTTTCATCGTGTACATTCCGAGATATTCACAAATCTTATTTTCAGGTACCCGCGTGGGTTTGTTGACAAATTTAACAATGTTCAATATCTCATTACGTATCCTTCTCAAATAGACATGTATATGGATTCACACCATAACGTTCACAAAGGCTCCTTTATTGCATATTACATGTATTGACTGGAATTACATGATTGTGCTCTTCAATTACCTAAGGAGATCTCTGTTGTTTAACTACAAAGTACTTGATTTTCAACGAACCTGACAACAATAAAATAATACATTGTCATTCATGACTTGAGATTGTCCACACCACTTCTCGAATTCATTGATGACTACTCGTAGCAAGTTCGTACTCTCTTCTCTGCGACCAAGTTGATGTGTACGGGATTGTACTAGTGTCTTTCGTGACAATGCTTCTTCAGTTTAATCACAGACCGTGGGCACTCTGTAATAGAAAAATATATAATAGCACTCCCTGATTGTATGTAGTCTCAATCATCAATTTGTTTGCAAGCATCAAGCTCTTTCTCCCTTGAATGCAATTATCTTGTGCTTCTATCCTGAAGGTATGTCAGAGAGAGATTACAAATAACTCACTAAACTATCTCAACTGTAAATACCAATGATAGAAGCATACAATATTTTACTGATCAATAGTATAGCATGAATTACAAACTCAAAAATTATGTGCATTAATAAAATATGAAATACTTATCTTTTTTAAATTTCAAGTATTTCATTTTGTAAGGTGAGCCCATATAGAAAATATCATGCGAATTCACAGAATGATGTTGTCATTCTCGAACATTACTAGAATTATTTACATGAATTGTCTTGAATATCCAAAGGTTCTATACTCTATGAAAATTCCTTAAAAATAAATCATGGCATTTTGCAAATGGGGTTGCAAGAAGAGTGGGTTTAACCATGGAGGAAACTCCGTAGTTAAGTGCGCTCAAGCTGGAGCAGTAATGGGATGGGTGACCTCCCGGGAAGGCCCGGTGCTTCACCTCTGTGAGCATCACCTAGATCCAATGAGTGCTAAGTGTTCCATTCATTCTCATGAGAGATGGGTTCGTGTGAACCACTACTCATGAAACATGGGTCAATGAGTTTGACTCAAAACACTACACAGTTGAATCCTGATAGCAATATCACAATTTGACTTGTTGTGGAAAATATCTCCTACTTATCAATTGATGAGCTTAAGGGGCTTTCTAATGAGTGGTTCATAAGGCACAACACTTGGTGAAGGTTTTGCAAATGGGGTTGCAAGCAGAGTGGGTTTAACCATGGAGGAAACTTCGTAGTTAAGCACGCTCAAGCTGGAGTAGTACTGGGATGGGTGACCTCCCGGGAAGGCCCGATGCTTCACCTCTGTGAGCATCACCTAGATCCAATGAGTGCTAAGTGTTCCATTCATTCTCATGAGAGATGGGTTCGTGTGAACCACTACTCATGAAACATGGGTCAATGAGTTTGACTCAAAACACTACATAGTTGAATCCTGATAGCAATATCACAATATTGTGAGATATTCCATTCTAGTGAAAAATCCCACAAATGTGTGTATGTGTGTGTACACATTATAATTGTTTAACTAATAGTCTGATAGATTACCAACATAACTCTTCTTTCTTTGCAACTAGTATAATTGACCTCTTGGCCATAGGATTTCTTAAGAGAAGCTATCATTGAACTATCCTAGCGGCTTAGGTTTTTTTGTTCACTCTTTGTTGTCAATCTCTTTTATTGGTTCTCCTTGAGCATTAAGCCTGCCAAATTACGTGCCTTTCTTTTCATATTCTTATACAACCTTGCACAAGCTAACAAGATAGAAGGATTATGCAAACACATTAACTAGGAGACTTGTGCCCCAAGATGTCACGCTTATGAAATGTCAAAATTTCTAATGCATCTAATGCCTTGAAGACCTATATTCAGTTCTTGTTATTATCATTGTGAGATATTCCATTCTAGTGAAAAATCCCACAAATGTGTGTATGTGTGCGTACACATTATAATTGTTTAACTAATAGTCTGATAGATTACCAACATAACTCTTCTTTCTTTGCAACTAGTATAATTGACCTCTTGGCCATAGGATTTCTTAAGAGAAGCTATCATTGAACTATCCTAGCAGCTTAGGTTTTTTTGTTCACTCTTTGTTGTCAATCTCTTCTATTGGTTCTCCTTGAGCATTAAGCCTGCCAAATTATGTGCCTTTCTTTTCATATTCTTATACAACCTTGCACAAGCTTATGTGAACTTGCATCTTGTATAAGAATAAAATTCATTTCTTGACCTTAAAAAATGGTTGTGCTGTTGGAGAGCTATTATGCACAATTCCTTGCTAGCATGGACACTTTATGCTTCCAATTCGGCCATGGTATACCAAGATGCTGGAGTTTGCACAAAGTAGTGATTAAAGAGCACATAGTAGTTTGGTTAAGATGAAGAAGACCATTGAAGATTGGATGTTGACGTTGTCAATGGGACAGATTCATGAGGACTTGTGCAAGCTTGTAGAAGAACACGAAGAGAATGCCAGACAATGTGGCAGATTTATTGCTGAAGTAAAACTCATGGAGTAGATTCACAAGAGAGTTTAAAGAGAATAATTGAAAACATTAATGTGTGTAGGGGATGGGTTCCTCTAGGAAATCTAATAGCTGAGAGGTGAATCATTCTCAGCATTGATTCCTTTTATGGAGCAGTAGAGCTATTTGGGTATCTATTATAATGTTACGCATATATTACCATATTATTTTGTACTTTACCTATGCTATCATAGAAGGCTATGATCCATCACTACACATTTTATAATGCTCTGTGATTTTTGGACAAATTCATTCTTGAGATATTGTATGGAATTATTTCAGATTTTTATACTTTGACCCTAACTCTTTCCTACTGTAACATAATTACTTTTGAGCCCCATTAACCATATGTAGCCACTTTGTGGACATTAATAGAATTCCCACTCAACATGTTTCTTCATTTAGTAAAACAATAAGAGTTGCTATGTTTTTCTTTAGTACTAGCTGTTTTGGTATTGTGGGAGTATGTGGTGTCTTCTCAGTTTGTTTGATTCTTGGTATTTCTAGCTGCTACTTAGAGGCAGCCCCTTGGTTTGTAAGTTTCAAACTGTAATTAATGAAATTTGCAGCCCTCTGTCTTGTAAGTTTCAAATTGTAATTAACTTTTCAAAAAGAAAATAAAAAAATGGTTTGGTAAGAATTATGCCAGCAACTCTCCTTTGCCCAAAATTATAACATGCATAAATTTATAATATAAGATCTTTATATCTTAATAAAACAATAACATCCAAAATAATAATAAAGAAATGCTTTATCCAATAACACTGCTACAACAAGATAATGTGAACTTACATCACAAGGCAAAAGCTTTTTTGTTAAAATAGCAATGGATTAGAGAGTGATTTTGAAAAGTTGTGTCTATCAAGGTGGTTCATGTATAAAATGTTATAGACGTGTTTAGTTGATAGCTGATTAACTTAGAACTGCAGCTCATCAAATATCTGATCATATAAATTTCGCAATTATGTTTGCATTTCTCTCAAACAGTATTTTCTCCCTTGTGAGAGAATGCTGCTGCAATAATGAAATTCTCTCACACAATTTTGCAATACTTGTTTCATTTGCATATCACTCTTCTCATTGTATTTTTATTTGCATTTTACTTGTCATTTCCTTTGTAGAGTTGTTGGTGAACTCCCTTGTATGCTGTATTATCTATTAAAATTTATATTTCCATTAATCTTTTCTGTTATTTTTAAATATAAATATAATTCCAATTTAGATCACTATTTTGATATGCATGGCTGGAAATGGTTCAACACATTTTCATTTGCCCTTCTTTAATTTTTCAAAAGAAAAGATAGTAAATTATGCTTCTTAATGTTAAACATTCTTGATTTGTTATTATTTTAATCTGTACCAAAGCCAATGTATGGTCGTAACATGTTTATCATAGTTTATAGTACCAACCAACCATTGTGTTGCTGAGTCTCAATATGCATTATATAAATTTTAAGATAGTGGAAGCAAGAGCTCATTATAGTTCAAAATTACAATGTTCTGAAATAAGGATTTTTAGGTAACAAATAGAATATATGCTATCACTTGGAGAGATCCTTGATCCTTGTGGTTTGGAAATTGTGTTATTTGTGATATTTTTTGAAGTTTTTATAGAATGACTTGTTCTTCAGTATTCATATTATTTATGTGAGCTGGATCTTAACACGTATTTTCTTTGCTTTGAATTTCTAGGTTTTTGTAATAGAAAAAGGAGGCAACATCGAATGCATTGCAACTGAGGAGGAAAAGCCATCATACAAAAGGCTTCAAGACATCTTGAAAGAGAGGAAAGGTGGTGTTGCAAATAAAGGATGGTTTGGGAGGCTCATGGACGAACTAAAGTTCAATCAGGATTCATTAAAATAGATAATAGTAGAATTTGAATGATTTTCATGATGAAAATAAAATTGACAATCAAAATAAACTTGTCCTATTACAACTGTAGAGATTATCATTGTATCAAAAGGAGTTTCAAAAGTATCAGTTTTTTAAGATTCTAGATATTTTCTTTGAAATAAAATTGAAGGGGATTTCTCAATTTTTCAAAGAAAGTACTCTGAAGTGTCATAATGCTTGTGTCTTTTCATATTTAGCTAGAGAAATATCTTTTGTAGCCTTCCACATTTGATTGGTACATGAAGACAAGTATTAGTTTCACAGGTTAATCAAAATTTGATATTGTTTCCTTGTCTGCACTTGGTTGTGACTATAACTCTAAAATTCTTAATCAATCAACTTAGGACAAGTTTTTTTAAAAATCCTGAACACAAAGATGAGAAACAAAAAGTAACTACTAAATATTTATTTTAGTGAAATAAAAAAACTCTCACGCATAGGATATTACTGTAGCAAACCATGCCACTCTTTTTCTAAATAACAAAATTATAAACCTAATACAATTTTTTTTTGGTATACTACATTTGCCAAATCATGCAAGCCCTCATGGTCTCAGTAGATAACAGATGATAATTAGCAACTAAACAATTACCATGTAAACTAAGATACATCCAAAAACTTAAAAATCATAAGTATCACAAAGTTCTAAGGATCTTTGAACTGTTATCCTCAATGACCTATATTAGGCCCTCTTACACCAGCTTTGGTTGTCCTTGTTGTAGAGTTAGTGGCATTGCCAAAAATGCACGGTACATATGATACATGGGCATTCTCATTAAATGCTGGTGGTGTTGCCTGTGCAACTATGAATGAGTTGCATACACTTTGCCCCATTAGGACCCGTGGTTGATAGTTATCAGGGTAAATAAAATTCAATTTATTTGAGAGATCAAATGTTTTTTGGAAACTCTAGACTAAATTAGACAAATCTAGTTGGTCCAGGAAATTGGGCCAAACTAGATTTAACCAAGATTTTGGCAGGATTTGGTAGCTATGTTACTTGTGGTTATGCAAAGAATTGTACCGAGCTATTTCAAAAAGGTGTTAACCAACAAACTCATTTTGAAGAAAAGAGCTATTTTTTCATGTGGTGTTCTCTGTGTTTTAAATTATGTAATGATTTATCAATATTAAGATGGGTAATTTTGAGTTATCTTCATTGATTCATATTTCATTAGTAGTGTTTCACAAGGACCCTTCTACACAATACTTGAGATTTTCATAGTACATTTCTCCCAAAGTAATGGATGGTGAAATTTTGAAGAAACTTTTACTTTCAAAATAATGGATGGTGAAAATTTGAAAAAGCTTTTACTTTCAAAATATTGAATTGTGAAATTCTCATGTAGATGTAAACTGATTACATATGATGTTTTAGAGAAGCTTTAACTATTAAGGAACCATCTTTCATGAGCATGAATGGTCTACTTAATACAAATTGCATCTAGATGATGCTCATAGGAATGACTGTGATGCCCCCTTTTTGGCTAACTCGGAAAGTTGGCACAATTATCTAATTTCTCCTTCTTACATTGCCAAATGATTGCAATTAAAACCAGGTAAAGATGTTACACAAGATATCAATTGCTATTTCTAATATAAAATGTATGAATATGCGCAAAATTGATATTGAATGGATAGCAATGTCTGATATACAATGATTCAGTATGCTATGAATGTTATTGCTTTCACTTGTAGTGATAAAGAAATGCTGCTATGTTTGATATGCAATATGCTTATGCAATCAATATGTATTGCTTTTAGCAACTGGATTGCTATGCCTAATATGTCAATTCCATTATGCAATGTATAGATATCACTTAACAGCAACATGCTATTTTTGATTTATAATCATAAGCTTGCAACTTCAATGATGGATGCTATTTCTGATTTACACTTTAAAAATATGCAGTCTCCAATTATCGCTTGTAGTGATGATATTGCTATGTTTGATCTGAACTTCTCTTACTACTCTTAAGATATTTGTATATACATATAATAAGGAGGAATATTCAAAATTATTTAATATAAATTTAATTTATTTATTTCAATCTTTTGGCGGTCAACTTCATGTTGGAATGTAACTATGTTCAAACAAAGGGATACATTTATAGTCTCAATAAACTTCTAGTTACCTTTGTCATATCATAAGAATAAGCTTCAATCTTTAATTAAAACTTATCTAATCTTATGTTACTTTTACCTGTATCCAGTTCTAAAATGGGGACTGTTGGTTCCCGAAACTGCAGATTGGAGTCCTATGAGTCTTGCTAACTCGATGTTGGAATATCCAACTAGTTATGGCCAACGTGACGGGATTGATCGATACAATCTAAATCCCCTGCACTTCTGGCTCTGCAAGGCCAAGGCAGGTGTACCTGATCCTGAAAAAATCACTTGAATCCAAGATACTTATAGCAGATTGGTTAGAGCGCGAATGCAACAGAAGTTTCCCAAATGACAAGGATTATAGAAAACTTATGACTTCTTCAAATAAATATAACTTTTAGACGAAACCCTCAAAGTATGAATGCTTTCGAACTTGCAGAATCTGAATTGAAAACAAAAATAAATAATTATATGAACAGTTATGAATCCTTCAAAAAAAATATAAATATACTTAAATTCTTCAAAGGAAAGACATGAAATGATTGCAAATATCTTGATTTGTGAATCAATATAACATAAATAATAAATGAACCAGTGTCTAAGACGAAAGGACAAATAGAGTTGATATTATAAGTTTTTTACGTACAACTTTATAAAATTATCTGCATTTATACCATGAACAATTTTATTATCAACAGACAAAGGATCAAATAAATATGCAATCTTAATTAAGTCCAGATTGCAATTTAACTCCTATGGTGAGGAGACAAACTGGACATAGATTAAGGAAACAACTTGTTATTCCACTAAATCTATGATATTCAAACTTAAGATGTAAACGATCTTATCACAATCTGATATGAAAATATTCATAGAATTATAAATGTTTATAAAGAATGAAACTTTATCAGTATTTTCCACTCTAATGCTTTATATAAATAAAATTGAATGCTTATTGGTTATACCAAAATTGAAAAGGCAACATAGAAACTTATATCTTGATGATTGGTCAACTATATTCCCTTCTCAAAGGTTGCATACAAATATTTTGCCAGCTGTTAATGATGATCCACAATAAAAAACACAAAAAATTTCAATCTTCACCCATCAAAAACCAAAAAATATTAAATCAGTGATATAATGAATAGATTTGGATTCTATCTGATTGATTTATAAAACAAAGATTTTACCGAATCTAGTCTAATCGTGTTAAATAGATCATTTGGATAATGAGTTAAATATGGATTATGGTCTTGATTGATCGTAATACAGGAAAGACATGAAATGATTGCAAATATTTTGATTTGTGAATCAATATAACATAAATAATAAATGAACCAGTGTCTAAGACGAAAGGACAAATAGAGTTGATACTATAAGTTTTTTACGTACAACTTTATAAAATTATCTGCATTTATACCATGAACAGTTTTATTATCAACAGACAAAGGATCAAATAAATATGCAATCTTAATTAAGTCCAGATTGCAATTTAACTCCTATGGTGAGGAGACAAACTGGACATAGATTAAGGAAACAATTTGTTATTCCACTAAATCTATGATATTCAAACTTAAGATGTAAACGATCTTATCACAATTTGATATTAAAATATTCATAGAATTATAAATGTTTATAAAGAATGAAACTTTATCAGTATTTTCCACTCTAATGCTTTATATAAATAAAAATGAATGCTTATTGGTTATGCCGAAATTGAAAAGGCAACATAGAAACTTATATCTTGATGATTGGTCCACTATATTCCCTTCTCAAAGTTTGCATACAAATATTTTGCCAGCTGTTAATGATGATCCACAATAAAAAACACAAAAAATTTCAATCTTCACCCATCGAAAACCAAAAAATATTAAATCAGTGATATAATGAATAGATTTGGATTCTATCTGATTGATTTATAAAACAAAGATTTTACCGAATCTAGTCTAATCGTGTTAAATAGATCATTTGAATAATGAGTTAAATATGGATTATGGTCTTGATTGATCGTAATACTTATTTTAAATCTCTATAAAATAAAAGATCTAGATCTATTTTTAGAGAGACAAGCCTAGTATCCATTTGAATAGAGATAGGTATAAATGATTCAGATATGGTCTTTCATGAAGAGTTTGTGGAGTTGTTTCTTCTAGAGGCCCTTATGGAAGATCTCTTGTATCATGGAGTTCATGGCATTTTTTTTGTTCATCTTTGGATGTGTACATTCTTGGAAAAGCCATTGATATACTTCTTCCTTGTGATGCATTCCTAGAGTATGGATTTTTTTTCCCTTTGTGGAGCAAGAGGCATGCATGATTGACACTTCCCAGGGTGAGTGGCATCTTCTTGGAGAGAAAAAGTTGTAGCTAAGCCTTGAGATTTCAGATTGTCTCTTTATGACACTAGCTGATGGGTATGATAGCATGATGATTTGGGAGCTTGACATTGGCATGTTTGATACTTTTCTTTAGTGGGATTAAGATGAATTGCTTCACAACTCTAGCGTAGAGAGGTAGCACCTACAATCATGATGCAACATAGAGACTCTAGCAGATATGTTTATCTGCGGCTACATTTGGTTTGGAATCTAGGAACTCATCATAGGGTGATCAATTTGATGGATTGCTTCAGCAGAAGCAGAAGCAATCTTTGGGCTAGGAGGATTGTAATGTCCCCAAATATTAAAAAGTGGCTTAATTTAATTAATTAAGTGGTCCCAAAATTTAATTAATATCATAAGGACTTATTTGATTAATTAAATTAATTGTAAAATAATAAGGAATAAAATAATAAAATAATATTAGCCTATTGTAATCTTTTGGATACTTCTTGGATCCCTTTATAAGAAGGTGGTTGGGCATTGTAAAGATCAATGATGACTCATCTCTTGTTTTTATTTGCAATTCCATTTAGAATTGGGTCTTTGATTTGTAGTTTCGGAAGTGCAAGATCCTAGTATGTTGTTATCACCAATTTTGTGAAGTTTCCATTGGAGACAAAATTGTAATTTCTGGAGTTAAGGTTGATTTGAGGAATTTGGTATTGATTTGCAAATATTAATTTTATATTTTGAAGAAAACCAATATAGTTCTATTGTGTTGAACGATTCATCAACTGTGTTGTGCAGTTGTTAATATTGTCATTGGATGTTGGATATATATTAACATGATTGATCAAATTATTACTATTGGAGTTTGATTCTTATCAGCGATCCACATAGATGGCTTAATACTGAGGTCAATATTAATCGAATCAGCTATCATTGTCAACATCCATATAATGCAACATAGGATAAAACAATATTTGAACGGTCCATAATCAGTAGTCAGGAGCAGCCTCCTTGGCCTCAATGTCGTTAAATATACAAAAAGAAATAAAGTGCTCAATTATTATATTTTCCAAACTATAGTATTTGCGATATTTATGTGTGGGCTAGATTTGTTTGAAGACTCTCTTTCATACAAATAGGAGCTAATCTTGATACACCAAACATTAGAAGATCATCAATTGAAGGTGTACTATACACGAGTTGGTTATTGGATATTCAATACTCAACATCCATAATATTAAGGGCCCGTTGGGTACTGGAATTAGATTGGATATTCCAGAATTAGATTTCTGGATAATGTCAATTCCATGTTTGTGTCCATCCAAAAAATTGGAATTGGAATTGGAATTTTGAAATTCTAATTTTACCACCAAAATGGGCATTTCATCTTCCACTCAAATAGGTGGAATTCCAATTCCAATTTTTATAAAACCAAATTTAATATTTCGTGGGATCCATGACTATAAGGATGTATATTATATTGCTATAAGGATGTATATATACACATGTGTATATACACACACACGTGTGTATATAAATATACAAATGTGTGTATATGTATATACATGCACGTGTGTATTTGTGTATATATATACACATGTGTGTATATGTGTATACATGTGTGTATATACACACACACACATATGTATATATATGTGTATTTGTGTATATATACACATGTATGTGTATATATACACATGTATGTGTGTATATACACACATGTGTGTAGATGTGTGTGTGTGTATGTGTATGTGTGTGTACACACATGTGTGTGTATACACACACATGTGTGTGTATACACACACATGTACATACATGTGTGTATATATACACATGTGTGCATGTGTATACATGTATATATATACACACATGTATACACATATACACACGTGTATATGTGTATATATATACATGTGTACATATGTGTATATATACACACATGTATGCATGTATATATACAGACATATACACACCATATTTAAAGAAATTAAAATAAAGAATTAAAATTCCTTATGCATCTTCTTAGTCATCTTCCAGGTGAACCAAACGGGTCAGCCCATATTCTGAAAATCATTTTCAAGATTTGTATCTTCCAGAATTGACTAGAATTGACATTTGGTATTCCAGCACCCACACGGGCCTTAATAGAAGCCATGGAAAACTTTGCAATGCCCGCTAGAGGAGAGAGCACTTGATTTGCAGGAGAACCAATACACTAGTACATTTGAGACCTTTTTCCGATGGCTGGTCGTCTAAATTGGGACGGTTTACCGTCGATATAACAACACCACCCACCGTCGCAATTTTGTAGTCGGAAAAAATGACGGTTTTGATTGGCGTCATAATTACGATGACAATGGACATTGCAAGAAGGGGGTGCCAACAAGGTGAACTTGGCATCAGATCTATTTGTGGCCGTCCCAATTGCAACACCTATTCGTTGTAAAAATAAAAATGACGGCGACTTGTCAGAATCTTCTGACGGGTCGCCGTTGTTTGTAGTTTGTTTGTCGACGGAGATGCTGTTAGTGCGACGAATATCCGTCAAAATTTTACGACGAATATCCATCGTTTGTAGCTTTTAACGACAGCGATGCTGTACATGCGACGACTGGATGTCAGATTATTTTGACAGATAACTGTCGCTATTTTATGGCCGTTGCAGTTGTGACAAAAATTAATTTTTTTTTGAAATATATATATATATATATATATATATATATATATATATATATATATTTGTCGATCGAGTTGGTATCAATTCTAAATGGTGTTCTTGCAGATCTGGTTCTTGCTCGTGATTTGTTTATGGATCATTCAGAGATGACTTTGCAGTAGATTCGGTAGCGGCTTGTGGATTATTGAGTTGAGTCTAGAGACTTGGATTTGGAATGGATCCTATCGAATCGAGATTTTTGACAATGATTGCTCTAGTACAAGAAGCTAGTGTGACGATCAAAGATGCATTCTTCCTGATGTGTTCGTGGGATATATGTGGACTTGATTACATTCGGATCTAATTCGAGTGACTTCTTGACTTCTTTGGTTCGAATTGGATGTGCTTTATTCCTATGGAAATGACTTGACTTGGAGTTTGAGTAGACTGTGCATTGATCGGCTTGAAGACATAATCGAGCTATTCTTTTCCTTGTTGCGATCAGGTTGTGACAGATCACTGGGATCATCTACCATTTTTGCCACAGTTTCGAATGAGTTATATGTGATGTCGAGAGAGCGACATGTAGAACTTTCACATTGGAGATTTGTATATCACTATGGTGTCCGTGATGACTTGGGAGAAGTCTTCTTCTTGGTGAACTGAGCTGAGAGACTTAGATTATAGAAAGTGGGTCATTTGATGCGACTTATGAGACATTGGATGCCTCTTCACAGCGGGTTCATAGTGCGGTTTGTGGTGTTTCTTTGCGACTGGGTTCTTGGTAGAGATTTGTTGATTTGGTAACCATTGAGATGGATCGATATATATTTGTTGTACGTGGATTGAGATCTTAAATTATTGAGCTTCTCTTTGTTTCGAGAATAGTTTAACATTCTCTACTTAACAGGGCCAACCACGTGAAGGTGGACACTCATCTGACCCCTCCTAGGAGCCTCTTATGACCCTTTACGACATTTTAAGACCTCTAAGATGTATTCTTAGGGATCGTAAAGGGTCGTAAAGGGTCATAAGGGGTCTTGGGACACAACAGCTGAGAAACATAAATGTAGGCATCATGGTCACAATTTTTTGGAAACACAATATAATTGAGTGATATACCCAGATGATGCAACACAACCACTACTCCTCCAGTTCCAAGTCTATACACTGCAGTAAACAAAACCCATAGATAAAAAATAAATTTAGAGAGCACAAGAGGAGAGCAATAACGACCGAAATAATATAGGGACCCTGTATTATTTTGGTCATTACGACCCTCCTCCACTCTCTAAATTTATTCTTTATCTATGGGTTTGTTTACTGCAGTGTAAAATTGGAACCAGAGGAGTGATATATAGTTGTGTTGCATCATCTGGGTATACCATTAAATTATGTTGTGTCTCCAAAAAATTGTGACCATGATGCCTACATTTATGTTTCTCAGCTGTTGTGATATCTACATTTATGTTTCTCATTTGTCATGTTTATGTGCATGTTCTTTATGTGTATCTACTAGAAATTCTAAAAAATAAATCAGTATCTACAATAGCCCTTTGTTAACCACATTTACGCATATGGTCCCAACAAAGTAGTGCACAAACTACACAAAGAAGGCATCACAGAAATATGATTTCTACTTTCGCCATTGAAGCAATCTTGGCGGCACTAGCTGCCTCTCGAGCCTTGCACAAGTTGCACTCATTTCCTACATCAGGTATAGATGTAGATGGGGTAGATGTAAATGTGGTTTGATCGACTCACTGAAAGTATTGACATCCACAATTTCCTTGCAATACCAAATGTACATCAGTTCTTCATAAAATGATTAATTATAAGTTGTCACATTATTTTTAAACATAAAATATAATTACGTATCCAGACCTTTTTCCTATTTGGGAAAACCCAAAATTGACGCCCATGATTACTTGTTGTGCATGATGTCTTCAACATGCATGGGCCAACACCACATTGACACATAGGTACATTGACCGAAGTCATCAATGCTATTTCAAAAAATATTGCATTATCACAAATATTGCATTGTCATTATTTTGTTCATTCATACTAATTATAATTACAATAAAAAGAAACATACTAATGTAGACTTGCACATTTTTTGGCTAAGTCGAAGTCTTTGGTTTAAATCACTAGACACTCAAAACAAAATGACAAACCAAAGACAATCATGCAATAAAAAGCAATTACTAAGCAATTCAGAATTAGCTCACTCCATTGCAGGGAACAACAAGAATCCCCTGTGATTTAACATCATTGATGTGCAAGGAAATAGAAAATTAGTAGAAGAAACTCTCATATAAGTAGGACATAAAAAAAAGTGAATAAGAGTAGTACATATAAAATAATCGTTAGAACATGCCAAACATCTGGCATAATTGTACATTTCATTCATGTCATTGATATTCTTCTTCATCCATCTCATCATCAAGATCGTTGTCATTGGCGACATCATCACCACCACTATCATTGCTGTCATTGTCGTCATCAGCATCATCATCATCATCATTAGTAGTTGCATCATCATCATCAGTAGAAGCATCATCATTGTCTTCTTCTTCATATTCTTCTTCGACTAGCTCTCGATCGTGATCATCATCTACATCATCTTCCACTTCTTCATCTTCCTCGGTATCTTCTTCCATCACATTATACTTTATCGGCCTTCCTCTTAGATCATGTCTAACAACAAATGACCAACCCAGTTTATGTGGAACCTCTAAGTAAAATACTTGCTCACATTGGCTTGGAAGAACATAAGGCTCTTCTCCAACTGGCTCAAACAACCATGTATTAATCATTGGAAATCCATTGTCATGTTCAATAACAGTTCTATCAGGATCATTTTTCTTGAGTCATAGTCTGTACCATTTCACAACGAAAAGAACTAATTTGAAGGAATTAAAGTCACAATCAAGTATATCAACCAAAATACCATAGTATCAATTTTGCGACTCTCAAGGATGTAAGTCGTTTCTAGATGAAATATTAGTCACTTGGAACACTACACTTATCCCAAAATCACAAGTTCTCTTCGTGTCATCCAAATTTTTGATGCGAAATTTATAACCGTTGCAAAATATAGCCTTGTGGTGTTTCACCTGCAATAATGTCAAACATGTATAAATTATTGCATCACGAGTTGAAAAACATACGGTTGATTAATTAACAAATTTATAAGTACCTGGTGATCTCTTAAACAATATGCTAAATCTATTTCCTTTTGTGTAACATTGGGATCTCCATTATGATGAGCTTGTATATCCAATG
This sequence comes from Chamaecyparis obtusa, assembly GCA_027943335.1. NCBI lineage: Eukaryota > Viridiplantae > Streptophyta > Pinopsida > Cupressales > Cupressaceae > Chamaecyparis > Chamaecyparis obtusa. The sequence goes on along the minus strand of BSBK01003670.1, from coordinate 874,821 downwards.
AAGACACGGATTCTCATGTTAATCTATGACCATCATCCCGCATTGTTCAATCCATACCGTCATCCAATCTTGATTGTTTGCAATAAACAAAATGTATTGCATGCCACTCTTTAGCAGATGTATAAAAGTAAATAGATGACTTACAACAACTTTATTTTGAAGATTAAGAATTAATTAACTATAATAACATCTCATAATTTATTACCTTTCAGTTTCCTAAATCTACCATTGCCTACCAAGTACTCCCCTTCAAATTTTTTAATTGAGTCGAGATCCCAAATGCAATCTATATGGGTCTTTGTTGCAAGATAAGGAAGGTATTGAGTAACATACACCATCATCTGGTATACCATATATCCCTCAACCATAGAACCCTCGGGACATGCTCTTTGTCGTACCAAACCTTTCAAAAATTTCAAATGTCTCTCAACCATCCACATTGACCTAGCATGTACAGGTCCACACAATTCAATCTCCTCAACTTGGTGTATGAGGTAGTGTTCTTGTGCATTGAAAAAAGTTAGAGGTAAACACTTTTGCATTTCACACATTAATCGAAAAATTCTTTTCTTCCAATATTTTATATCTTCTTTATGGATTTCTTTAGATGACAACCACGTACAAGGGATTCAAGACATAAATATATAAATACGAGACTTTACAATATATTACTTGTTTGATATTGTCGTTTGATATATTGAACAAATATCACTTCTTACCTCATGTATTTTCCAAGATCATATATCACTTGTTTGATATTATTGTTGAAGTTCTCTGGGAGAGATAGGGGTAGAAAATACTGCAACAATTGTCAATTGATCATTTCATACAATGAAAATTGAATGCAATTACACAAATATATTATAAACACAAAAGACTATGACTTACCTTGATGAAGATATGCCAATCATGCGTTTTCATCCTTGACCCAAAATCATTTTTCTTTGATATGAGATTGCTTATATCCACAGCAAATCCTGTAAGAAATTAAAATTTTCAGATCACTTCTTTTATGGCATTACTTTGTTGCTCTGTTAATAACCAAGGAAGAGCACTTGCATTAATCCGGTCTCCATTGCTATTTGATTCAATGATATTTTTTATTGCATGATTGGAATCATGAATGTCACTACAAATTTTGCCAAATTTTTCTTTGTCACGCCTTCCGTCCAATATTTTCCACAGTGTCTCTGTTACATTCTCTCCAATATGGATAGTATCAAACAAATGCACAATTTGTAGATGCTCATAGTAGGGCAGCCTACTAAATTCTTTGGGATAACATTTTAGTCCCTTTGGAAGCTGGTCGGTGATGCCTTCACGACCTTCAAGATCATCAACTACATAATTAGCTAACAAAACACAATCAAAATATATAATTTTCAAACATCGACCATTACGTGGAACAATATTACCTTGAATTCTATTATATTCCAACTGCCATAGGTGAGGTTTCATGCTTCTCGACTTTGATGTAGTCTCTTTTTTCCTATTGAAAAGATGTCTTTCCGCACTTCAATACTTATGATTTCTGGGGAGAAACTGCCTATACTCATTAAACACCTACTTTCTTAAACTTTTGGAATGATGAGATTTCATCTTTGGACCACACATTGGACATGCAAATTTTCCCTTTATTTGAAGACCTACAAGATAACGATACAATTGAATTAAATATGTATATGTTTAGAATTTGAATTATCACGTACAACTAGAATTCACCATAACATACCATAGAAATGTGTTAACCCTGGAGCATCATGAATTGTCCACACAAGCATTGCATAGAATTGAAATTATCTTTGTCCAATTGGTTGGGAGATGACATACATAGTGAAACCATTCCATAACACCAATAACTCGTCGATAAGAGGCACAATATATACATTCATATCTTTCACTTGGTACTTACCTAGTTGAATTAACAACAACATCAGATAATTATTGTGGCCATTTCACTCCAAGACTTATAATTACATGTAAATAACTATAAAATAATAAGATACCTGGAACAATCATTTCCAACATAATGTGCTCCCTCTTTATTGACATCCATGGAGGAAGGTTATTGTTTATAACAAAAATAAGCCACACTGAGCAAACAGATCTCATCTCTCCATGCGAATTGACACCGTCTGCTACTAGAGAAAGCCTGAGATTTCCAAGTTCCTCTTTAAAGTGTGGCCACTTTTCCTCTATGTCCATAAATGATGAACCATCCACAGGCATTCAAATAGTGTCATCTTGACTCCTACCGCGTGCATGGTAATCCGTAAATTGTGCCAAGCTATTGCACCTGAATAATTATTTCAGACGTGGAATAATGGGGATGTGACAAAGAACCTTGCGAGGCACATTTTTTGTCATTTGATCATCTCGATATCTTCTCGTATGGCATTCAGGGCATTCTGTTGCATTTTCATGTTCTTTATAATAAATAATATGATCTTCGGGACAAACATCTATTGTTTGATATCTATTCCAATATGTTTCATAGTGGCACATAATTCTCGATATGGGTGAAGGAGAATATTTGATGGTGGTAACAGAAAGTCACCTATCAATCTGCAACAAATAATATAAGTCATTACTATAAACAATCTTAATGGTACATGTTTCACCTTTTATAGACTATAATAACATATATGAAAAACCTTAGCATACATGACATTGCTATGTTGGATAAACCATTCATAACCTTCAAATTCACCAACAACAATACAACAGAGAGAAGAGTAGATTGGGAGCCTTCGTAAAGGGCTGTGTCTACCTTCTCAAGTAGAGGTATATCATGGACATCATCAATATCATCCTCATCATAATCATCATCATCATCATCATTAGTACCAGTACCAAATGTGTCAATGATCAATGCATTCATACCATCATCTTCAAATGTGTTTTCTGGCGCATGATCATCATCTTCCATGGGATCATGATCTTCAACTTCAATACTCACACCTCCATGTTCCTCTATATTCACACTGGGGAGATTGACCTATATAAAAATGATGATAATCAAACCCCCCTTCAATGTGATAATCAAACCTCTTTCCATGGTTCATATGTATATTAATTGTGAAAATAATATAACAAACAACTTACCACTGGATTATAATCAAACCCCCCATCAATGTGACCATTCTCCCTACAATGTCTCTTTGCTGTTTTGATTTCAATTCTTCTTGTCTTTAAGCCGTCACTAGTACATTTGAGGTAAAATTATGACGGCCATTTGTTGGATTTGCAATGCTAATTTGTTAGCATTTCGATGTGTCCATCGCAATTTTTGCGTAGGAAATTGTGACAAAAGACATATCTATCGGTTTACCAACACCACTTCACGTTGAAAACTTGCACATGACAATAGCTTCGTTATGGCATTTCCTGCGGTTCATCCATTGAAATTATGACAAAAAGACCTATCGAAAATATACAATCGCTGTCAGAACAAACTATCAAAAACATATCCTTTCCGACATTAGAACTGTTGGAATAGCGACAGTTTCCACCAAATTCTGACAAATCTACCTATCGGTGATATGGCATTACTGTCAAAGTTTCTATCAAAAATTTGATATTTACGACATTTAAACTGTCAGAAGAGCAACGGTAGTGCAACATATCTCCGACAGGTTTCTCTATCGAACGTATAGCATTACTGTCGCAAGAATTGTCATAAATTATTTTTTTCCAACATTGTATCTATCGAATGCATAGCACTTCCGTCAGAATTAATTATAAATTGTCAAAAAATAGACAGATTGGCACATTAAAGATAACACAGCTCAAGAGACCATCATAGGTTGTCTCTTTATTCGGTCTATATTATTGACATAATGTTTTACCTTTCATTAGCTCATCAAATTTGGGGATTTGAAAGAATTTAATAGAATATTTTCATGACAACGTATATTATTTAAGTTGACATTGCATGAATTTATCTACTTCGCGCACTTGTAGACTATGAGGACGGTGATAAAGAAGCATGGCCATGGCAGGAGATGCTTCTTTATCGCTGTCTTCATAGTATACAAGTGCGTGAAGTAGATAAATTCATGTAATGTCAACTTAAATAATATACATTGTCATGAAAATATTCTATTAAATTCTTTCAAATCCCTAGATTTGATGAGCTAATGAAAGGTAAAACATTTTGTCAATAATATAGATCGAAGAAAGAGACAACCTATGATGGTCTCTTGAGCTGTGTTATCGTTAGTCCTAGCTACTATCCTAGCTACCTATTGATTGTTGAGAATAATCACCACCTTGCATTTATGTACACTGCAAAAATTGATCCCAGTCTCGCAAAAATATTTTACACTTGTACATCTCATCAATATTGGAGGCCTAAAGTAATTTTATATGATCACTAGCACATTTCGTGCATGGATGAGAAACAATATCCAAAGTTTCTAGATAACCATTTTTGAGAAGAGGAATGAGTGCAGGCCAAAGAAGGGATAATTCCACAACAGAAAGGAAGACATCTTTTTAGCCTGGGTCTGGATCCTACCCCAATTGTCGAAGGATCTAGGGCCAGTCTAGAAAGATGTCTTCCCATTCTATTTGCAACATTGTGTCCATCCATGATCTCAGGAATATCATCATCTTTCTACTCTTCATTTGCCAAAATATATCGCTTCTTCAAGCTTGCATAGTAATCTTATTAATAAAAGAACTCTTGCCAACATTAGGGTACCGACAGATCAAAATAGTTGATGTTATTGGTGCTTGTGCTCAAGGATATCGATTCACTATTTTGAAATGGCCAAATCATTTTAATTTCGATTGTAGAGAAAATGAGTGGGAGAAAATGAGCGGGTGAAAGTTGATTGAGCGCGAGAGAAGGCATTGCATTTTATTTGATCATGAATGCTCTCTAAAATGACCAATCATGTTTTCTATTCATTTTTTTTGGTGTTTTTTTTCCCATATTCAGTAGATAAAAATCATGACAACAACCACTTAGCCATCTTTTTGATGTTCCAGGTATTTTACAAAGATACAGGTATGTGGATTTACCATTCAGTTGCTTGCAGTTATTGGTTAAATGCAAATATTTTGTTAAGTTGAAAGGGCAAGATATCAATTTGGTGTTTTCGGTTTATGTTAAAAGTTGATTTGGTAAAATCCTCAAAAAACACACTACATGTTCTAAAATATAAAGAAGTTGAATGTTAAATGTAAGATATATATCTCATCCATAATAATCAAAAGAAAGGACATGAAACTTATAAGGAGATTTACCAATTCAAAAATATAAGCGAATAGGAAACATGATTGGTACCTTATGAATTGGTTTTTGAGGTGCACAATCTTCATCAATCTCCTCAGAACAAGACCCCTTCTCATAAAAAATGCATTTAACGGATTAAAAAAATCTACAAAACTGAACCAATGGCATGTTTAGAACAAAGAAATAGATTGATAATAATATGCTAAAAATTCTATTATGTTTAATACATGCAAAAGGACCAATCCCAACAATTCTTAAACATACTTTATTTGATATGATAATAACATGCTAATTAAACTGATAAAGGTGTTATCTACATTTAATCTACCAATTACTAATTACACAAAAAATAAATTACAAAAGTGAACCAATGGCATGTTCTTTGTGTGGTACAAGGAAGATTTGGCTATGAAATTTTTTTTTGAAATGGCCTCATCATTTTTGTTTCGATTGGATAGAGGAGCGAAGCTGAGTGTGAGAGAAGGTATGTGATTTCTTCATCTTTCAAGCATCTAGCATCATATTTGACCACAAATTTCAAATGGATTGCATTTTATTTGATCACGAATGCTCTCTGAAATGACCGCATTCTACTGGTGTCGTGCCCTAGCCCGTGCTCTATCTCCATTATTTGATATTATTGGTGCTTGTGCTCAAGGATATCGATTCACTATTTTCAAATGTTTGGATCATTTAGACAGTTACATTTCCTGATTGTTCCTCTAGTACACACTCAGAAAATGTAACTGTCTAATGATTATATGTAATGTTGAATGGATTAAATGCTTTATTCTTGGTAGAAGTGAATGGAAGGAATAGTGTGTATTAAATACAATCCATTCACTTATTGAATGCTTTGGAGACTACTGGGTTGACTGTCCATGCGCTACCAGTGACTGAGGTTCATTAAAGGCTACAAAACCCTTCATTTTGGGGTTATTGTGTGTGGATTCAAATGTAGGTTTGATTTGGTTAATGTTTAGAAGAGATCAATAAAGTATTTCAAGATAATCTTACATGTTTAGAGAGGTTTGAGAGGCACTTATCATGACTGTACCCTCACAAACATCAGCATAGACTAGTTTTACTAAGTTTCCCTTCTCTATTTTGAGGTTTCCTTTCTCTGCCGCAGGGGTACAGTTAGAGGGTTCATTGAAAAAATTATCCTTCGAATGGTTACTATGAATATGAATGATTTGATATAGCATATTGCTCATTTTACTTGAAGTTTGGAATAGCTTGTGCAAGGGTGAATGTAGTTTTGATCATTTTGGTCATGACTGTTCCTCTACACAGTCAGGATATGTAAATGTCTAATGATTATATGTAATTTTGAATGGATTAAATGCTTTATTCTTGGTAGAAGTGAATGGAAGGAATAGTGTTGGTGTTAGGTTTCATTTATTATTGAATTCAATGGTTTCCAAGATGTGTTGAGGAGTTTGCTCCTTGTTTAATGTTAACTGTTCCTGCACAATCCACTCATACAATAGTGAAGTTACAAAACTGAACCAATGGCATGTTTACAACAAAGAAATAGAATGATAATAATATGCTGAAAATTCTATTTTGTTTAATACACGCCAAAGGACCAGTCCCAACAATTCTTAAACATACTAGTTATCTGATATGATCAATTGTTAATAAAGGTCTAATTCTGTAGACTGCTAGCACGAAGGAAGACTTGACCTAGCCAAATCTTCCTTGTACCACAAAAAAAATGTGTGATAACTATGTCTACTCCAACCTTAATTGTTTAAGAATTCATTATATCAGATAAAGTATGTTTAAGAATTGTTGGGAGTTCTATTAGACCTTTGTTGTAAGCATGCCATTGATTTTCAAATGTTTGGATATCCCTTTTTTTGAAATGTTGACTGTGGTTATCAAATGGACAGCCCGTGAGCTTCTAGCTAGGCATCATTTGTATTGATAGCTTAGGGCATGAAATGTATTGTATCATTGATAGTTGAGACTTAGTTAAAAGGAAATAGGACAAAGAAGGATTTTGATTTAGTTTCTCTATTTTGATCTCTAAGTGGCTTACAACCATAGAGAAGTATATGTAGATTTACGGATGCAGTTGCAGGATACATAACAATTGATAATTCACAAGAAATCCATGAATCCAATTTGAATAGCAATTAATACAAAGAAATAGGGTCCTCAAATGGGCCAATCATCCGAACCTTGGCTGTCCCCTCAACCAGTGACCCTTCAAAACCAGGTTATCATGCAATCGGTGAGTGATCCTTCATTCTCCTGGTCTGCCCTGCAACCAAACATATTGGAAATACATAATACAATGATAACAAGTCTTTCAAAATCCACCTTCCCTCAAGGAACACTATCAACCATCCCTTCCACATAGCATTTCACTGTTGTATGAGTGGATTGTGCAGGAACAGTTAACATTAAACAAGGAGCAAACTCCTTAACACATCTTTGTTGTAAACATGGCATTGGTTCAGTTTTGTAAATTTGTTTTTTGTGTTAAATGCATTTAAATGGAACATTAAGCATAGTAATAATATGCTTAGTCTATTTGTAATTGCAGATTAAATGCCCATAACACCTTTATCAATTTAGCATGTTATTATAAGATACTAAAGAAGACCTGCTATTTGTCAGAGAAATCTTCACTATCCCCCACAATGAAGACAATGAAGATTGACCTCCTACCCCACAAAAAAGAACATTGTAATAAGAATAAGATAGTGCCAAGAAACATTTTCACAAATATGAAACGTGAGGAAAAGTAATAACATTAACAATGCCAAGATTCACAACATTAAATTTCACCTGCGGATGAGTTTCTATAGTGGGTTTCCCAGCATAAAAAATATGTTGAGTTGCATTTGAGATATAACTAAGAGTATCATGTAGAATAGACCCTAAAATTTGAAAGCGTTCTCTAGCCTGGCAATTCAAAATTCAATCTAGACAAGCATCAATAAGTGAAATAAATTATAGACATCAACATCAACATCATCATAATCATTAGACATAAATTATAGACATCAACATCAACATAATCATAATCATTTGGAGGGTATTCATTTTGGTCCTTGGATAGTACTATGTTTCTTGAAAGTTTTTGTGATGCTTCTAAACTTTAAAGACATATTTTATGGCTTAATGATAATATAGATTAGTGTTTTGTTTTTTGATGGAACGTTGTTGATCATTCATGGTCTTGAAGAAAATTTTGATTGTTTTGATTCTCGAGTCTTGACATTTTTTTTCAATGTGATATAGATTGACCACAAGATGGTTTAGTTGGTCCTCTCTTTCTGTTTAATCATTTTTCTTCTTCATGGTGTAAGTGTCAATATGTTATAATCCAACCAGCATGTCATACCCCCACTTCTGACAAACTTCACAACATGCAAATCATATCCAAAGACTTAGGTGATCAGCATACACAAACAATGATTACCCTTAGGAAACAATGATCATTAATATTCATTAATGGTAGGTGGTGATTCCTTGGTAATAAAGGCATTGCCAGCATTCATCATCTTAACCAAGTCATGGGTGGTGATCCTTGAAATAGAACAAATAGTAAAAGGAAATAACAACATAAGTCATGGGTGGTGATCCTTGAATTTGGAGCGAGGAAGAAGGAAAATTGGAAAAAAAAAAATGGAATAATTAGGTTGGAATTGGAGAAGAATTCAGAAATAAACTTGAATTAGAAAAAAGCTAAGTTATCTGGTTCTTTATTTGAGACTGGGTTCTGATTCTACTTTTGTTCTCCTCTGGGTTCGACTTGGGTTCCTTTGGTAGGAACTTGGGTGCCTGGGCCAATCCTGGGTGCACCTGTAGTATTATAAATATGATACATGAGGTATTTTATTCATAATTTTATAGGTTAACTCATTATTATGGTAACATGGGTATGACCACACTCCATGCCTTATAATGGTACCTGACATGGAGTGTGGTTCAAATGAAGTTGAACCAAATGCTGACCGTGATGGCTATGATCATGATGAATATAAATATGAATATTAAATCTAAAATATGGCTTGTAATTTGAATTTTCATTGTGAATGAAGAAACTATAGATTCAAGTTGACTCATTCTATGTTGTAGTATATTTGTTCCCTAGATCTACCATATTATATATGTGTAGCCTGTAAGGGACATCTTCTGCTCATCCATGTATCAGAGGTTGGTGAGAGTTCTTAGGAGAAAGACAAGATGTCAATGGGAGATGGAGAAACCAATATCAGAACACCACTTGAAGCCTTGCAATGTGGAGAGTGGGATAAAAGCTACACTTGAGACCTTATATAAGGAACAAAGTTATTGAGCTTCACTTTGTTTTGAGAATAGTTTTATATTCTATACTAAACAGGGCCAACCACGTGAAGGTGGAAGCTCATTTGGCTCCACCCCCCCCCCCCCCCCCAACATCACTCTAAATTCCCCGTTAACATCTAACATTCATTCATTATTTCATCCATTAATAAAATGTAACATTCATTAATTATCACATGATAACATTCATTCACACATTAATAAAATGTGACATTAATTAATTATCACACAATAACATTCATTAACACATTATAAAATTTATGAACATTCACTACCACATAATTAAATTCATTGGCATATAAAAATCAGTCATTATCAATTAAGGTGCATAGATGACAATCATTTCTTTTTTTTCTTTTGATTTCTAGTTTTTAAGATGTAATTGTTAAGATGAGTATCGATATCATCATCATGATCATCTACCCTCTCATTAGATCTCAATGCACGCCTAGTTCTCTGTTGATGCAAAGGGGGGTCATCTGCAATAACATATAAAAGGGTTAAATTAATTTTTTTTATTATAATTAAAAACATTTCAAACATTTTAAAGTATTTTAGTACTTTACAGGCCATAATCGTATAGCTCTTTACCTGATCTAGTCACATCATCAACATCGAGGTCAGTTTGTCTGGCCTCGGCCTCAACCTCAACATGCTCATTAACAGCGGCCTCTACACTCTCTACAGCTGCAATACAAATTGTTACATTAATCCAAACACCAATTGCAGTTAAATTTGTATTACTACACCAATCAATTTAAGATGTTTACTTGTATTACTGTGATGCACATCCTCATTGTCATCAACACCCACAGATTGTGTATGGCAAGAATCGGCAGGTTGCATTTCAATTTCATACGCATTCATGTTATCATTTTTTTCTTACTTAAAACAAATTTAATCACTTTATGTTGGAACTTAACATCAAATAAACTAATTGGTAAATAATTAAATTTGAAATATCATCTATTTAGCTTACTTACTACGACGGATCCATCAGCAAAACCTTGTGCACTTCTTATTCTTTTTGCCATGACTTTATAGCCTTGTTGGAAGCCAATTCTCTTGTCCTCTTCTGTGAGACTTATATTGAACTCTGCGCCCTGTATTTTTGCTTGGTATCGTCAAATTTTATTTTATTGTTTCATCATAACAAAAAAAGATTTCAAATTATAAATAAATATTTAAAGATCAAAGAATTATTTTCAGTGTTAAAAGCCATGTAAAGATTGTATTTTTCCAACACTTACAACTCGTGCAGCAAGTTTCGAATAACCGCCAGAGCCTAGCTTGTGTTGCCCGTGCTTTTGTAATCTTGCCTTTGTTGCCTTTGATGTGTTAGGCAATCTATGAAGAGATTGAAATATGTTAGTTCATATAAATATGAAGAGTATTTAGTACACAATTACATTCTTAATAGTATCACATACCTTCTTCTATTCTCTGGTGGTGTATTTCCTTTTTTTACTTCAGTTTTCTCATTCGCATCCAAAATAAGAGATTTTCACTCTAAATCAGGAATGCAAGGGGGCCGCTGGTAATGTGGGTTTTTGGTTAATGTACACCTGTACTGGTCAATAATATACCTCAAACATATCCTGACTCTTTGAAGGAGCTTGCCCTTCTCAAATGCACAAGGTCCAAAAAAGTTTCTCATACTCTCTATGAGATCATCCTTTAAATTTTGATTTTCCACCTTTTAAGAAAGAAAATAATGTTAGATTCAAAAATAGATGTAATGATAACTATCCTAGCAATGATATGAAATCAAAATAGTGGATTGGGGTTTTAGTTCAGATATGATGTTCCACCCTGTACGGATGGTGGGCACGAATATCTGTAAACACTTGTCATTAAGTTTACTATAGAAAACATCATTCCCTACAAAATAATCATGGGATCATTAGTCGAAGGATATAATAGTATAAAATAAGAATACAATCGATGTAAGCTTCTCATATTGAATGCAAGGTGTAATTAACATACGATAGTAAAAGAAAGGTCCAATCTTTAAAGTACCTGGAAGTTTTTCTATTTTCAAGGGAACTCCTTCTTCGCTCACAAGCAATATGCAATCCTTCACCATTCCCATACTAGCAATACTAGTACATGTACGAAAATCACCATCAAGTGTTGCATCCCCTATTGCATAAATTGAATCCATTATGAAATGGCCCTAAGAAAGAACACTTCAAGGGAAATAAACATATATATAATGATAGAGAAAATAAAATCTGTGTACGAGTAGGTGGTGCCATGGTGTTTGTGGCCATGCTATGTGTTGTCGACATTGCAGGATGCAGTACATCTAAGCCTGCCATCGTATAAGGCGGTGATAGTAAATGATCATTGACATGTGCTGAAGAATAAGATTGTTAGAGCATAATAAAACCAATGATTAGCATGGACAATATTGTTAGAGAGTAAAAAAAAATATAGTCCAACATGCGATCTACCTGAACCAGCTGCAGTACCCTCATCATGGTTGTGAGGATAAAAATTATGCAAAAAATGCTGTAAAAGCAACACATCCGCTTATTTTTTAATGACATAAAAGACTACTATAACATAAAAACTATTATTGAACTTTTGTTATAATTAAAAATTACATTAATACTTGGTAATTTTGAGATAGGTGCATCAGTTTAGTTGCCCTCTTTTGTGACTCAAGAGTCGGAGGGAATATAGATGCCAATTCAACCAATCTATTTCCAATTTTGTGGAGGCATTTTTTAATTGCAGAGGCTGGCTCATCACAAGCACCCAAATCAACAACTAGGTCCTTGTCAAAGGACTCATCTTCAAGGACTGCGGGTTCCTTTCCCTTTCTCTGCTGACCACCTATCTGTGACAACAATATTAATAACACTATTAGAATTAATCTGAAACATTGATGAAAAGAATATAATAAAAAACTTTATTTAACATTTTGCTTCTATCTAATTTGTAGTTCAATAACAAAGAGGTTTACCTGCTAGGAAGAAGTGCATGCACGATCATCATTGTCCCCACTACATGGTTGCTCCATATTGTGGTCCTATGTTATTATTTAAAGTCAACCAATAATTAGAAAGGACTACATTAATAAATTTCATTAGAAGATGATGATGGAGATGAGGTGGATGGTGAGGAGACTCTCTAAATGTGGTTGGCAAAAAAACTCAATTATTTAATAGTACATAGTATGTACCTACACCCTAATGATAGTGACATCATTTGTATCTATGCAATTCAAATTGTAATCAATAAGTAGCTCTTCCCCTGCACTTATTGATTTTATCGCACATACAAATACATGATTTCCCTAGCGCACCTCAAATATGCAATTGGGTTGCTTAATAGTTGATAGAGGTTGCATACTATTTATAAAACCTATAATATTCCTTGATGCTTTTGGCCTTCCATCAATGTATATAGCCACTCTTTTACTTTGCTCATTGTCTTTTTGTTCAATATAATTTGCCAAGAGTGCATACCTACGCATACTCTTTTTATATTGAACAATTCGCATCCAAGTTTTGTAATCGTCAGAAGGTCCAACATACTCCATCAATTCAACAACTTTTTTCTAAGAGACCTTTATGCCATCCATGAAAAATAGGTCCAAACCATGTATTGACGATGGTGCAATACGATATATCTTGCCTTTAGCACTAAAATCAATGTTTATTGGAGGAAGTTCCTTGGGGACCCATTTTTTTTGTAGATTTTGGTACTTAGAGGGCATCTCGATGTCGCCTTTTCTCTCATCATCATAAGAACATGATCCCCCTTGAGCAAGGAAAAATTTCATGTGTCTATTGAGTTTCCTTCTAGTCTTTTGACCTCCAATTGATCTTCCTAATTCAGGCATACTAAATGACTCACTTTCTTCACTCGAGGAAGACACATCTGAAAAATACCTATTTGTTGCTACTTGCACTCCATCAAATGAGAGAGATAGTAAGTAATGCAAGATATTTTGCAAATTGTGAAATACATTAATCTCTATAGGGTGTATTGACTTATACCTGTCGATCCATGAGACTATGTGGGATGCTCATGAAAGGAGTCTGGGTACCTACATATGTAATTCAATTATCTAATTTTAGCTAAAAAAATCATGATACATATACTTAAAACCACATAGTAAGTACATTAAAAACCATAAGCATCCCATAGTAAGTACATCATGAATTCATTAGATTAAGCATTGATTGCATAACTGCACATTTCTACCAAGAAATCAATATTAAATAGATTAAGAAGTGATCACGTAACTGTACATTTCATTTATGTCATTCATCTTCTTATTCATCCAACTAATCACCATGATCATCGTTGACGTCAAAATCATCACCACCACCATCATTTTCATCATCTTTGTTGTCATCATCAGCATCATCATCATCATCATCAGCAATATCATCATCATCATCATCATCATCATCATCATCATCATCATCATCATCATCAACAACATCATCAGTAGCATCATCATCGTCATCATCTTCTTCTTCTTCAAGAAAAGTTGCGTTAGAAACATCATCAACTAACTGTTGTTCGTGATCATCATCTACATCATCTTCTAGTTGTTCACAATCTTCTTCTTCCATCACATTATACCTCATTAGCCTTCCTCTTGGATCATGTCTAACAACAAACGACCAACCCAATTTATGTGGAACCTCTGAGTAAAATACCTGCTCACATTGGCTTGGAAGAACATAGGTTTCATCCCCAACTGGCTCAAACCACCTTGTATTAATTATTGAAAATATATTGTCATGTTCAATAATAGTTCTATTAGGATCATTTTGATTAAGTTGTAGCCTATACCATTTGACAATGAAGAGAACTAATCTGAAGGAATTAAAGTCACACTCAAGTATATCATCCAAAATACCATAGTATCAATTTTCAGACTCTCGAGGATGTAAGTCATTTCTAGATGAAATATTAGTCACTTGAAAGACTGCACTTATCCCAGAATCACAAGTTTTCTTTGTGTCATCCAACTTTTTGATGCAAAATTTATGACCATTGCAAAACATAGCCTTGTGGTGTTTGACCTGCAAAAATATGTAAAACATGTATAAATTAATGCATCGAGAGTTCATAAATGTACGAGTGATTAAAAAATTTATATGTACCTAGAAATCTTTTAAACTATGTGCTAAATCTATTTCCCTTTGGGTAACATTTGGAAATATATGTTGTTAATATTAACAATATTTATGGTACATGTTTCACCATTTAATTACTATAATGACATATATGACATACCTTAGCATATGTGACATTTCTGTGTTGGATAAACCATTCATAACCTTCAAGTTCAACAACAACAATATAACAGAGAGACTAGTTGTTTGGGAGCCTTCATAAAGGGGTGTGGCTGCCTTCTCAAGTAGAGGTATATCATGGATGACATCAACATCATCTTGATCATCATCACTAGTTGTGCCAATACCAAATGTGTCATGGATCAATGTATTAGTACCATCATCTAGCGCATCATCATCATCTTCCACGGGATCATAATCTTCAACTTCAATATTCGCACCTCCATGGTCCATATCACGTACTCCCTTAGGGAGGTCAACCTATATTAAAATGATGAACACAAATAAACCATGATAATGATCTCATAATCAGGTGTATTTCATATATATATTAATTGTTAAATAAATATAATGAAAAACTTACCAATTCATGATAATCAAACCCTCCTTCAATGTGACCATTATCCCTACAATGTCTCTTAGCTGTTTTGATTAGCAATCTTCTAATGTTTAAGCCCTTAAAATTATTGCAGGGACAATAACATTTTCCATCGCCTTTTCTTTTCAAGTTCGACCACAATCTATTGATTGCATCCCCATTACCTTCTTCACTTGGATTGTCTGACACGATCCTTCTTCACTTAGATTATTTATAACCTAATTATATATAGAAATTGAAAACTTAGTTATGAAATGATGTTGTAGTATAGTATACCAAATTGAAACACTTCTATTATTGTAGTCTTCCACCTCAAACTCTTTCCTATTGTGGCAAGAAAGAAAGATATTCAAATAATATAGTAGTTTGTAAATCAAAATAAAATGGAGGCAAGTTGTTGATTGAGGGTGTAGGGAACAACACCCATTAGTACTTTTATCGAATTGTAAATTTCAATTTTGAACCATTTTGTGAATATAGAACATGGATGTAATCTCAGAAAATAACAAAATGTAGACACGATAGATTAATTATTTTGTTATTCTATAATATTTACTATTTGAGTGCACATTCCACCTGCAACTTGATCAAGTCTTGTTTGATGTTTCAATTTTGTGTTCACTATCCTGTAGAAGTACACAATTTTGTATTTTCCCAATATGTTATTCAAAAAACAACAATAGAATAAAATACTTGTTGAGAAAGATCATCACAAGAGTATCAAAAACTTGAGATTTAAGGTAACACAACATTATAAGACTCTTACATTCAACCTTCAACTCATGCACCTAATAAATAGGAGAAAAAATACATGAAATTGAAAAATTTAACTAATGAATTGTGTTTTTCTTCTCATCTTAATCGGCCAAATTTATATGAGATTCTAAAGAAGGCCTCACTCTTAATCAACCAAATCTTCCTTGTACCACACAAAAAAACTGTGTGATAACTATGTCTACTCCAACCTTAATTGTTTAAGAATTCATCATATCAGATAAAGTATGTTTAAGAATTGTTGGGACTAGTCCTTTGGCGTGTATTAAACATAATACAATTTTCAGCATATTATTATCACTCTATTTCTTTGTTGTAAACATGCCATTGGTTCAGTTTTGTAATTTTTTTTTGGGTTAGATGCATTTAAAATTATCTTCATTGTCTTCTGATTGTCTAAATGCTTCTTTAATTGTCAGCCAATTAATACATGCTACTATATAAAGAAGACAATCAGAAGACAATGAAGATTTGTCTGACAAAAATGAATACACTAAACTGAACCAATGACATGTTTACAAAAATTATCATAACTCGCAAGCAAAACTAAAACAATGGCATGTTTATAACTCATTAAGAGTGAGGCCTTCTTTAGAATCTCATGAGTTTTGTACTACGTATGCAATGTATTGTGAGTTTGAAGAGAGTTCATGCCATGTGTGATAAAACCTACTTTATCTAATATGGTGCATTGTTAAAAAAATTAAGGGTAGAGTAGTTATTACTTAGTTTTTTGTGGGGGACAACGAAGATTTGTCTGAAAAATAGCAGGTCTTCTTTAGTATTTCATGAATTTTTACCACATATATTGTTTCAAGCCTTTGAGTCCTGGACAAGAAGAATGGTGTAAGTTGAATAGATCAAAGTGAATGGGGTGTTGAAACATGGTGAATAGACCATGATGAGATGATACTTATTGTCATGACTAAGTTTCCCACACAAACATCGGCATAGACTAGTTTTACTAAGTTTCCTTTCTCTATTTTGAGGTTTCCTTTCTCTATTGTAGGGGTATAGTCAAAGGGTTCATTGAAAAAATCATCCTTCGAATGATTACTATGAATATAAATGATTTGATATAGCATATTGCTCATTTTACTTGAAGTTTGGAATAGCTTGTGCAAGGGTGAAAGTAGTTTTGATCATTTTGGTCATGACTGTTCCTCTACATAGTCAAGAAATGTAACTATCTAATGATTATATGTAATATTGAATGGATTAAATGCTTTATTCTTGGTAGAAGTGAATGGAAGGAATAGTGTTGGTGTTAGGTTTCATTTATTATTGAATTCAATGGTTTCCAAGATGTGTTGAGGAGTTTGCTCCTTGTTTAATGTTAACTGTTCCTGCACAATCCACTCATACAACAGTGAAATGCTATGTGGAAGGGATGGTTGATAGTGTTCCTTGAGGGAAGGGGGATTTTGAAAGACTTGTTATCATTGTATTATGTATTTCCAATATGTTTGGATGTAGGGCAGACCGAGAGAATGAAGGATTACTCATTGATTGCATGATAACTTGGTTTTGAAGGGTCACTGGAAGAGGGGAATGAAGGATCACTCACTGATTGCATGATAACCTCACCAAGCATTCTTTCCTTTAAGTTTTCACAATATCTCAAAGTATGATCATTATTCTTTACTTTCTTCTATATGCTATTCTTTCTATGGTTTTGTTATCTTAGAAATATATCAAAAACATTGCAGATGTGCATATAAAAGTAAAATATTTTCCTTCAATTGTTCCACATTGAAGCATTTCCTCTTCGGAGTATTCTCTTCATTTGTACAATATTTGTAAAAAATGGTTCCCATATTTCTTCAAGATCTATTTTAATCTTTATATTGCAATTTTTATTAGATTTGACCTATAGTTGATTTCATTAGTATTTTATAACATATACTCCTAATGTGAAATGTGGAGAGAAAGAAAGAGACACACTAGGTATGAATTACATGATATACCCATCATCACTTAGCACTTAAATAATAAATTATGGATAGGGAACAACCCCCTAACCTCTAGATGTTTGTTTCATGTTGGCCTCTTATTATATGCAAACGTAGGCCTGTCTTAATTAGGCTAACAACAACAGTGTAGGGGCCATAAATTATGGATCCCAAAATAGTGCACACTTGTATTAAATTAGGTTCACTATACTACAAGGGAATGGAAACCATGCAATAGTGCCTCATGGGGATGGAAGAAACCCTTCACCAAGAAGATGGTTGTGTCTGCAATATTTACTAGAGGCAAAGAGCATAATTTGGTTCTAGAAATTACTCCTAGAAGATAATGGCACCCACAAAACACTTGCAAAAGTTAGCACTCACTATATCTTTTATCACTCTTTTAATGCTGGGACAATAAATCTCAAAGATTGATCAATGAATTCTTGAACACAAAGAACCATTGACATATATGATTCATATGTACAATAGCCAACAACTAGTTGTTCCAATCATGGTGTCTAATAATTATGTTAGAAAAAGCATCTACAAATCCCTTACACAACCATAATAGATTCAAACCATGAACTATAAGAACCTAACAATGGGACTAACAAAAATATAGCCTAAAAAAATCTTGATCATATTCCACCCTATTGTAAGGCCCAAGAAGTAACTCTATCTTAAAGCTACACATTCCTCTAGATGAAGCTCAAAGTGTTGGAAACAATTGTCTGAAGGAAATTGCTACTCAAATTATGTATTGTCTTTGATGTCACACAATGTCATAGTCCGCAGCAATCAGTTCCTACCGAGCTCAGTCGGTCTGCCAGACAGGAATATTAGTGTTTACCGAGTCCACTCGGTTATCAAAGAAAATTCAGTGTTTACCGAGTTCAGTTGGTCATCAAAGGAAATTTAGTGTTTACCGAGTTCAGTTGGTTATCAAAGAAAATTTAGTGTTTACCGAGTTTAGTCGGTCATCAAAGGAAATTCAGTGTTTACTGAGTTCAGTCGGTCATCAAAGGAAATTCAGTGTTTATCGAGTTCAGTCGGTTGTCAAAGTAAATTCAGTGTTTATTGAGTTCAGTCGGTTATCGAAGGTAAAGGATTGTCGGTGTTTATCGAGTTCCCTCGGTCTCTGAAAGATTATAGAAAGTTATGGTCACCGAGCACTGTCTGCCCTTGAAGGATTTTTGCAAATAGAGTTTGCTTAATTCAGCCGACTGTTATACTAAATAATGTCGATTTGACAAATCTAAAATCATATAAATAAAAGGTCAAATGTGAAAAATAAACATGAAATATAGCAGAAGATTTACAGAAGAAAAGACAGGAAAGGTGTGTGCGAATTTGTGAAGGATGTTCAGATATCCTTGAGGTGCAGCACAGATTTATTCGATTAGGAAGGATCACACATATGCAGAACAGAGATCTGTAATCAGCAAGGTAGTTGCATTATTATATAGGTCATTTTTCATTGTTACCTTCTTATCATTTTAACAGCGAATTCTAAATCTCTTAACTGAGTTGGTTTAACAACCATATTGTAAATCCTCTAACAAGGTGACAATTCCATTGAATTGTTTTCAAGACCTCTTACCAGGCCACTCCTAGTAGGGTGTTTAAATCCTCTAATAAGGTCACACATAATAGTGTGTTTTGTAACCTTTTACCGGGTTGGCTTCTAACCGGGCATCACTTCAGAAAAGTGAAAATCAGTATCTAGATACATTGGTGGTTTTTCCCATATTGGGTTTCCACGTTAAAATCTTGTGTCTCTTGTGTTCTCAATTGCTATCTTAATCATACACCAGTGCTGATGAATATCTAAAAGATAATTTTGCTAATACTTTCTGCATCTTCAAAGTTACTGCAATCTATTTATTGAGTGCTAAAACAGATAACATTGTTAAGATATCCTAAGGGATCTGGAAAGAATTAATTGTGAAGTGTTTTATGGTTGACTGATTCACCCCCCCTCTCAGTCACTTCATCCATATTCCATCAATTGGTATCAGAGCTTTTGGTGCTTGCAGGAAGGATTTCAAGGACCTAAGCTAAAGATCAGGATGTCTTACAAGAGGGAAATTCCAAAGCTCAACAGAGATAACTTTTCAGCATGGCAAGGTCTCATGCAACTTCATCTGGCTTCCATTGGTGATTTAGGATGCAAATAAATTGATGAAGAATACACAATTCCTAATGGCGCATTAACTGTTGAAGACATTGCAGATAAAAAGACTCACAACACCATGATGATAGACATTGAATCTGCTCTCAGCTATGAAGAATTTGATGATATTAAAGACTACACTACTGCATATGAAATGTGGATGGCACTGAAGAAAATATATGGCGGTGATGCAAATGTGAAAAGAGCCAAAGCAGAAAGCCTAAGAGGACAGTTTGACAAGATGAATATGAAGGAAGATGAAAACATTGCAAAATATGTTGAAAGAATCAAAGCAAGTGTAAGTGCAATTAGAGCTTCTGGAGGAACAATCTCAGATGAAACTGTTATAAGTAAGGTACTCAGAACATTACTCCCTATCTATGCAATAAGAGTATCAGCTATTCAAGAAAGAAGATGTGAAACAAACCACAATATAACTTTGGATGCTTTAGTTGGAAGATTGACAGCCTTTGAATTAGACAACTATGACAACTATGTTCCTAGTTCCAAAAATATTGAATCAGCATTTGAGGCCAAGGTTTCACTAAAGAAGAACAAGAAAATTAAAGAAGTTCAGTCAGAAAGTGAAGAAGTATCAGAAGAAAGTTCTGATAGTGATCTTGAAATTGTAGAAGCATTACTTGCAAAGAAGTACTCTAGAGGGAAAGGTAAATATAAAGGTAAAACTCCTTTAATCTATTTTTCATGTGAAGAAATTGGACATATTGCAGCTAGGTGCCCAAACAAGCAAGTCAAGGAAGAGAAGAAAAGTCACAAGTACTATGGCAAAAAGAATTTCAAATCATTCAAGGATAAAGGTAAGAAAACATGTTTTATGGCTAAAGATTCTGATGATAGTGAAGAAGAAATTGTCTTTATTGCTATAAAGGATGAATCTGATGATGATGAAGATAAGATGGCACTTATTTCTCATATAAGCAAAGATGATATATGGATAATAGACAGCGGATGTTTACACCACATGACTGGTGACAAGACAAAATTTGAATATCTAGAAGACTGTGATAGTGGTAATGTAAGATTTGGAAACAATGAACCTTGTTGTATAAAAGGAAAAGGAAGAATCTCATTAACCAAAGAACTCATATGTGATAATGCTTATTGGGTTGAAGGACTAAAACATAATCTTCTAAGTGTAGCACAGCTAATCAACACTGGTTTCAAGGTTGAATTCATGAATGGTCAAGAAAGACTGCTGGATGGAAAAGGAAAACTCATTGGATCAGGCAAACAAACAAAAGGTAACTTATTTTATCTTGATCTTAGTGAATATTCATGCTTTATTGCTCAAATAGAAGAAAGTTGGCTATGGCACAAAAGGTTATGTCATGTGAATTTTGATAACATGATAAAAATAAGAAAATTCAAGAAGGTTAGAGGCATTCCTACTTTGAAGAAACCTGATACTGGTCTATGTAAGAATTGTCAGATTGGCAAAATGAGTAAAACTAGTTTCAAGAGTAAGAACTACCAGTCTAAAGAAATTTTGGAAATTGTGCATACTGATTTATGTGGACCTATTGGAATACAAAGCTATACTGGAGATAAATTCTTTATTCTTTTCATTGATGATTATTCTAGAATGATGACTGTCATGTATTTAAGAGAAAAATCAGAAGCATTTGAAAAGTTCAAATGGTACTTAGCAAGAGTGGAAAAGGAAATAGGGAAAAGATTGAAATGCTTAAGATCAGACAAAGGTGGTGAATTCATCTCCCATGATTTTAACAACTTTTGCATTGAAAGAGGAATCAAAAGACAGGTATCAGCTCCTAGAACTCCTGAGCAGAATGGAATAGCAGAAAGAAGAAATAGATCTATTATGGATTGTGCAAGGACTCTAATGATAGAAAAGAACATCGCTATAAAGTACTGGAAGGAAGCTATCAGCACTGCAGTTCATACCTTGAACCGAGTATAATTGAAGAAAGACACATTCAAAACTCCTTATGAATTATGGTATGGCTATAAACCCAATGTAAGTTACATGAAAATATTTGGTAGCAAGTGTTATATCTTAAAAGAATCCAGAAGAAATAAATTTGATGTGAAAAGTGATGAAGGAATATTCCTAGGATATTCTAGCAAAAGCAAGGCATACAAATGTCTGAACTTATCTACTCACAAAGTCATAGAAAGTATACATGTAAAATTTGATGAGTTTGAAGAAAAGACTGAAGAAGAAAGCAAAAGGGAACCTGAGAACTACAGAAGATTCGTTTACATTGAACCTGAAACATTGGCAGGCACAACTATCAATAAGGAAACTATATCTACTAAGCCGAGCATAGTTACCGAGTCACAAACCGAGTCACAGGAAGAAATTCAGACCGAGTCTCAGCCTGAAGTTACCGAGCAAATATCTATCGAGCCCGAGCAACCTGAAGAAGAGATCCTAGAAGACAACAGCATGAATCATTCAAAAGGCAAGGAACCTATACTAGCCAAATATGTCAGAAGACATCATACACCAGATCAAATCATTGGAAACAAATCAGATGGTACTATGACAAGAAGCAAGCTAAAAGGTACATGTCTGCTTACTGACTTTGAACCTAGAAATATCAAAGATGCATTGGAAAATGAAAGTTGGATTGAAGCAATGAATGAAGAATTAGAACAAATACAAAAGAACAAAACTTGGACTCTTGTACCTAGACCTAAAGATAAGAATGTAATTGGAACAAAATGGGCATTCAGGAATAAGCTAAGTGAAGAGGGTCAAGTATCTAGAAACAAAGCTAGACTGGTATGTAAAGGTTATTCTCAAGAAGAAGGTATAGATTATGGAGAAACTTTTTCTCCTGTTGCAAGATTAGAAGGTGTAAGAACTCTACTTGCTTATGCAACACACAAAGGATTTAAGGTATATTAGATGGATATAAAATCTGCATTTCTCAATGGAATTCTTGATGAAGAAGTCTACATTGAACAACCTGAAGGTTTTGTTGATCCAGATAAAAAGGACATGGTCTGCAGGTTACACAAAACATTGTATGGTTTGAAACAAGCTCCTAGAGCATGGTATGAAAGACTCCATAACTATTTGATTCAGATTAATTTCAAAAGAGCCAATGATAACAACAATCTGTATATTAAAGAAGGACTGGATGACAAAATTGTATTGGCAGAAATATTTGTAGATGATACTATATTTACAGGGAATGAGGATCAGTGCAAAGAATTTTCAGAGCAAATGAACAAAGAATTTGAAATGTCTATGTTTGGTTTAATAAAATTCTTTGTTGGTCTTCAAATTCAGCAAAGCAAGAATGGTAGATACATTACTCAATCTAAATACATTAAGGAAATACTTAAGAAGTTTGGTATGGAAGATTCAAAACCAGTTGGTACACCCATGTGTACTGGATTGAAACTTACCAAAAATGATGATTCAAAAGAAGTTGATCAGACCCTATACCGATCTATGATTGGAAAATTGTAGTATGTAGTACATACAAGACCTGATATTGCCTTAGCAGTCGGTATAGTAGCTAGATTCTCAGCAAAACCTACGGAAAATCATATGATGGCAATCAAAAGAATCTTAAGATATTTAAGAGAAATTGAAGAATATGGTTTGTGGTATAAATTTGGAGGCAATCTAGACTTAAAAGTGTTTACTGATGCTGATTGGGCAGGAAACATTGATGACAGAAAAAGCACAAGTGGTGGAGCATTTTTTCTTGGAAAAAGACTGGTATCCTGGACTAGTAAAAAGCAAAATTGCACATCTCAATCCACAGTTGAAGCAGAATATGTTGCTGCTGCAGTAAACTGTTCAAATATTGTTTGGTTTAAACAGTTATTAGAAGGTATGAAGGTTGAAATCAAAGAACCAGTTGTTATATTTTGTGACAATACCAGTGTAATAAACATTTCTAAGAATCTAGTGATGCATTCCAAAACCAAGCACATTGCTATTAAATATCACTTTGTCAGAGAATTGGTGCAGGACAAGGAAATTAGATTAGAATATATTCATACAAAAGAACAGATTGTAGACATTTTTACCAAACCATTACCTAAGGATGCATTTGTGTATCTAAGAGGTAAGTTAGGGGTCATTCCCCTATCCGAGGCTCACTAAATATAGTTTTAGTGATGCATCAACCAGAACATGATTGAAAAACAACCAGTTGATGCAGCATATTCAAGGAATCATTGCATATGAATCAGTACTTGAGGTACATTAATTTACACCAGTAATATGTGAATTGTCTTTGGCATGTGTTGTCAAAGAGGGAGTGTTTTCTATGTCTTTTCTATTACTTCAAGAAATTTTCAATAGTCAGAAGGAAGAATTTTCAGGATAAAGGAAGTTTGCTGACAGAGGGAGATTTGAATTTGAACCGAGCTAATTCTTTCAAATTTCTTATGCTATGACATATTGTGTTGCCATCAATGCCAAAGAGGGAGATTGTTGGAAACAATTGTCTGAAGGAAATTGCTACTCAAATTATGTATTGTCTTTGATGTCACACAATGTCATAGTCTGCAGCAATCAGTTCCTACCGAGCTCAGTCGGTCTGCCAGACAGGAATATTAGTGTTTACCGAGTCCACTCGGTTATCAAAGAAAATTCAGTGTTTACCGAGTTCAGTTGGTCATCAAAGGAAATTCAGTGTTTACCGAGTTCAGTCGGTTATCAAGGAAAATTCAGTGTTTACCGAGTTCAGTCGGTCATCAAAGGAAATTCAGTGTTTACCAAGTTCAGTCGGTCATCAAAGGAAATTCAGTGTTTACCGAGTTCAGTCGGTCATCAAAGGAAATTCAGTGTTTACCGAGTTCAGTCGGTTATCGAAGGTAAAGGATTGTCGGTGTTTATCGAGTTCCCTCGGTCTCTGAAAGATTATAGAAAGTTATGGTCACCGAGCACTGTCGGCCCTTGAAGGATTTTTGCAAATAGAGTTTTCTTAATTCAGCTGACTGTTATACTAAATAATGTCGATTTGACAAATCTAAAATCATATAAATAAAAGGTCAAATGTGAAAAATAAACATGAAATATAGCAGAAGATTTACAGAAGAAAAGACAGGAAAGGTGTGTGCGAATTTGTGAAGGATGTTCAGATATCCTTGAGGTGCAGCACAGATTTATTCGATCAGGAAGGATCACACATATGCAGAACAGAGATCTGTAATCAGCAAGGCAGTTGCATTATTATACAGGTCATTTTTCATTGTTACCTTCTTATCATTGTAACAATGAATTCTAAATCTCTTAACCGAGTTGGTTTAACAACCATATTGTAAATCCTCTAACAAGGTGACAATTCCATTGAATTGTTTTCAAGACCTCTTACCAGGCCACTCCTAGTAGGGTGTTTAAATCCTCTAACAAGGTCACACCTAACAGTGTGTTTTGTAACCTTTTACCGGGTTGGCTTCTAACCGGGCATCACTTCAGAAAAGTGAAAATCAGTATCTAGATACATTGGTGGTTTTTCCCATATTGGGTTTCCACGTTAAAATCTTGTGTCTCTTGTGTTCTCAATTGCTATCTTAATCATACACCAGTGCTGATGAATATCTAAAAGATAATTTTGCTAATACTTTCTGCATCTTCAAAGTTACTGCAATCTATTTACTGAGTGCTAAAACAGATAACATTGTTAAGATATCCTAAGGGATCTGGAAAGAATTAATTGTGAAGTGTTTTATGGTTGACTGATTCACCCCCCCTCTCAGTCACTTCATCCATATTCCATCACAAAGGTCAGGTAGCTGAAGCATAGAAATAATTGAATGAATATAAGAATAATTTGATGTACAATCATTTGCTAGCTTGGTTTGTGGGTTTTCCACATAATATTTTCCCTTTAACCACATTTATAGTTTGAGAAAATTAGAAAAAATTGTTTCAGATTTATATTATCCTTTTAAACTAGCACACTGCCACCAAAATGCATAATCATTGGTCATGTCAAGAAAATTCTTATTGATTAGTAGGATATCCTTATAAAAATTTGATGCATGGATTTCTTGTGAATTATCAACTGCTATGTATCCTGCAACTATGGAAGGAATAGTGTTGGTGTTAGGTTTGATTTATTATTGAATTCAATGGTTTCCAAGATGTGTTGAGGAGTTTGCTCCTTGTTTAATGTTAACTATTCCTACACAATCCACTCATAAAATAGTGAAATGCTATGTGGAAGGGATGGTTGATAGTGTTCCTTGAGGGAAGGGGGATTGTGAAAGACTTTCTATCATTATATTGTATATTTCCAATATGTTTGGATGCAGGGCAAACCAGGAGAATGAAGGATCACTCACTGATTGCATGATAACCTAGTTTTGAAGGGTCACTGGTTGAGGGGATAGTCAAGGTCCAGATGATTGCGCCATTAGAGGACCCTATTTCTTTGTATTAATTGCTATTCAAATTGGATGCATGTATTTCTTGTAAATTATCGGCTGCTATTTATCTTGTAACTGCATTCGTAAATCTCCATATACTTCTCTAGGGTTGTAAGACACTTAGGGATCAAAATAGAGAGACTAAATCAAAATCATTCTTTGTCCTATTTCATTTTAACAAAGTCTCAACTATCAATGATACAATATACATTTGATGCCTTGAGCTATCAAATATACAAATGATGCCTAGCTAAAAGCTCACCAGGAGAATGAAGGATCACTCACTGATTTCATGATAACCTAGTTTTGAAGGGTCACTGGTTGAGGGGATAGTCAAGGTCCAAATGATTGGGCCATTGGAGGACCCTAGTTCTTTCTATTAATTGCTATTCAAATTGGATGCATGGATTTATTATGAATTATAGGCTATTATGTATCCTGCAACTACATCCGTAAATTTGTATATACTTCTCTAGGATTGTAAGCCACTTAGGGATCAAAATAGAGAAACTAAATAAAAATTGTTCTTTGTCCTATTTCCTTTTAACAAAGTATCAACTATCAATGATACAATACATTTGATGCCCTAAGCTATCAATATAAATGGCACCTAGCTAGAAGCTCATGGGCTGTCCATTTGATAACCACAGTCAACATTTAAAAAAAATGGATATCCTTGAGCACAAGCACCAATAACATCAAATAATGGAGTTAAAGCACGAGCTAGAGCACCACACCAGTAGAATGCGGTCATTTCAGTGACAAAAATTTATAATGACATCATTAAACATATATGCCAGTAATATCAACAAACGTGAATCCAAACATTTGAATACAGTGAATCGATATCCTTGAGCACAAGCACCAATAACATCAAATAATAGAGATAAAGCACTGGCTACGACATGACACCAGTAGAATGTGATTATTTCAGAGAGCATTCATGATCAAATAAAATGAAATGCATTCGAATATGATGCCAGAGGCTCAAAAGATGAAGAAATCACATACCTTCTCTGACACTTAGCTTTCACTCCTTTTCTCCCGCTCCCTCTATTCAATCGAAATAAAAATGATGAGGCCATTTCACTTTTTTTTTTTAATCTATACCTTGAATCTATCAGAATTTTGATGGTCAATTAAACACCCATCAAAATACTGACATCATCAGGGCCTATTACAAAAAAAAAACACCAAATTCGTAATAAAAAGTTACCCGTTGGAAACTTCTGTCAAAATTTGGCCCCAAATGTAGTAGTGCATTACAAATCTTGCATGGACAATAAAATTTGTCATCACCTTCTGTTTGAAAGTTAGACAACAATCTAGTGATTGTCTCCCTATTTTGATTGAATTCCCTTGTATTATCTGACATGGTCCTTAATGTGTATATCTGCAAAACAAATTGGATATCTTAATCTGTATGAGCTCAAATTCAAAACAATAAGTGTATTATTTTATTTCTGATGTCCCTATTTGATCTAATAGCATCAATATAACAAACAGAGCACTGACCAATCAAATAGGGACATGAGGTGCTCAAACAATGAGCTCATAAAACAATATATTTAGTCTTAATAAAATCTTATAAAACAACATATATTGTGTGAAGTGTTTGATCTCTCTTTATTTTTTTTTGTTGTTGATATTCACTATGTGGTACTCCCTGTTTATGATCATTTCATGAAGAAATGTCTTGATGGCTTGCATGTTATAAGCTAGGGCATCATGCATTATTTATGAGCTCACTATTTGAGCACTGGCCAATCAAATAGGGACATAAAGTGCTCAAACAATGAGCTCATAAACAATGCATGATGCCCTAGTTTTAGTAGGTTATCTCTTCTATAATGATGGAGGAGTGAAAGGTAATGATCAATGAGGTTGATGCTATTAGATTATACATTAAGACCTAATAATACACTTACTATTTTGAATTTGAGATCAAGCATCATGCAATGTTATTGTTGTCATTGCATGCTTGCTGCTATTGTGCACCATATATTGTTTTATAATTTATTTAATTGATACATTAAGACCTAATAATACACTTACTATTTTGAATTTGAGCTCGGGCATCATGCAATGTTATTGTTGTCATTGCATGCTTGCTGCTATTGTGCACCATATATTGTTTTATAATTTATTTCATTGAGACCGTGAGCTTGGCATTTGTAATGTATTTTTTGTTATTGTATCAATGCTACCATGTTGTTGAGGCTGTAGATGCACCACTGCCATTCTATTTTGATAGTAGCAATATAACAAACACAACACCCTCCAATTAAATAGGGACATCAGTAAGACATTTAATGCATTATTACATCATGATGATAAAAATTTCATTGGCTCAAAGCACATATAAATTCAAAACAGTAGGATATCTTAATCTTTATGAGCTCAAATTCAAAATAGTAAGTGTATTATTTTATAATTGATGTCCCTATTTGATCTAATAGCATCAATATAACAAACAGAGCATTGACCAATCAAATAGGGACATGAGGTGCTCAAACAGTGAGCTCATAAAACAATATATTTAGGATAGTTTGACAAACAGTCCCACAAGAGACACAACAATCTTGTGGGAGAACATGTAGATGATCTCTTTTGGAAAAGAACTTTGTAACCTCAATTTGTGTATGATTTAACAAATGTTTTCATTGGGTCTGATAACTTCGAGAACACACACAAGAAATTTCTACCTACAAGACAGGCTAGTATCACAACCTTTTCCCACAACTTGGTTTCCCAAAAGAGGAATACAAATGGTGAGTAATCTTTAGGCGACCCGAGAAACCGCTTGGGTTGGTCCTTGCACAAAGATTATGATAACTTCAGGAGTAGATCAGGCGGGCCTCTGATTAATGGCTTTTAGTAAGATCTGTGGCATCCCCCCAATCTATTTGTACGTGTGTGACTCACTTAAGAGCCTAGTTGACCATGCCAAAATCATGGGGATATTCACCTACCTTGGGCTACCATCAACATACCTTGCCTAAGCTTGAGGGGATAAGGTGAGATTTTGCTCAACACCTTATTTATATACCGATTAGGGAATTATTGGTTTGAGGTCGATCTCTAAAGAGGAAGCACTTCTCTCTAGACAAGCCTCGCTAGAAGTGTTGTCAATTGGAATTGATCTTTCTCTTCACCCAAGATCCGCAAAGGCAAGGGGAGAGGATATAGATACAAGTGGATTGCTTCCACATCACTTACTTTAACAAGGTTTTGCAAAGAATTTAAAATCTCTAAGGAAGTCTTGAAAAACACTTCTTTAAACACTCCAAGAAGTATTCATTTTCAAATTGAACCTAGTTTAGACTAAATGTTCGCTATCCTAGAACATCAAACACTCATTTGCTTAACATGCAAGGTTCTTTTTGAAAAGTAAATGAAAATGCTTGAAAGTGGAAATTGCTTTGCAAAAACAAGAAAAGTGTTTACAAGGAAAATAAATTTCAGAAGAAAATGTAAGAGTACAGGCATACATAAGAGGATGAACATAAATAATAAGGGTGCCAGACATTGCTTGAAGTGATGAATTTTTGACCTAGGTATGAATCTAGTGTGCCCTTGTGTGATCCACAACCTGTAAAGAAAAGAGAGATGGGTGTTACATAAAAATATCTAAGCAATGAATGGCATCCTATTACTGATCCTCATCTATAATTATGCATGTGCATAGTCAAGCCATACACTTCTGAAAGAAAAACTATGTTATAGGACACGTGCACTCATAAGAATATTGCAGAGAGAAAATGGCTACATTTATGTCTGCATGAACACCTGGTGAGTCACTATTGTGACTACATCATCTGGTGTTGTTGTGACATCATTTCCAAATGATGCACCCAAAACAGTCACACACCATGCCCATCAGCACAAGGAAATCATCATCAAGCATGAGTAAGCAATGGAAGGGGCATACATCATCATCAAATCATAGGAGAAAAGCATCAAATCTGCATATTAAGGGAGGAGTACATCATGGATTTCAAGTAAAGATCATAACATCACAACATGGTTGGCAGCCCCAAGGAGGCCCCATTGGATGCAGTGAGTAAGCTACATCAAAACAAAGAGGTACACAAATTTGCATCATCTATACATTAATGCTATGGCATGGAGTATAATTGAATCTACATTTTAAAGGATAAGTAAGAAAGCTGCATGATGCTAGTGCAATTAACAAAGGTATAGATCTAATGAAGTAATGAAGCTACCCACATTCTATGTGCTCTAAGCCAATGGAATTTTTATCATCATGATGAAGTAATAATGCATTAAATGTGTTATTGATGTCCCTATTTGATTGGATGGTGCTTTGTTTGTTATATTGCTGCTATCAAAATAGAATGGCAGTGGTGATTCAATGCATCTACAGCCTCAACAACATGGTGAAATCGATCCAATAACAAAAAATACATTACAAATGCCAAGCTCACAGTCTTAATGAAATAAACAATGTATAAAACAATATATGGTGCACAACAACAACAAGCATGCAATGACAACAATAACATTGCATGATGCCTGAGCTCAAATTCAAAACAGTAAGTGTATTAATGTATGATCTAATAGAAACAACCTCATTGATCGCTACCTTTCACTCCTCCATCATTATAGAAGAGATAACTACCTACAACTATATTTCATAATTTCTCCTTTGAAGTATATATATATCAAGTATAATTATGAGTTTATATCATATATTTAGTCTTAATAAAATCTTATAAAACAACATAAAACTAACCCAAAATACTTTGTCTTAATAAAATCTTAATAAAACAATATATTTAGTCTTAATAAAATATTATAAAACAACATACATTGTGTGAAGTGTTTGATCTCTCTTTATTTGTTTTGTTGTTAATATTCACTATGTGGTACTCTTCGTTTATGATCATTTCACGAGGAAATGTCTTGATGGATCATGGGCTGCAAGCTAGGGCATCATGCATTGTTTATGAACTCACTGTTTGAGCACCATCCAATCAAATAGGAACATGAGGAGCTCAAATAATGAGCTCATAAATAATGCATGATGCCCTAGCTTGCAACCCGCGAGCCATCAAGACATTTCCTCATGAAATAATCATAAACGGGGAGTACCACATAGTGAATATCAACAACAAAACAAATAAAGAGAGATCAAACACTTCAGAAAATGCCTTGAAGGTGATAGAAATGATGCCCTAGCTCTCAAAGTTTGTGAGTCATCAAGCATTCCAAATGAAAAGATATAAACAATGTTAATATTAAACAGTGAGCTCATGAACAATGTATGATGCCCTAGCTTGCAGTCCGCGAGCCATCAAGACATTTCCTCATGAAATGATCATAAACAGGGAGTACCACATAGCTAGTGAATATCAACAACAAAACAAATAAAGAGAGATCAAACACTTCACACAATATATGTTATTTTATAAGATTTTATTAAGACTAAATATATTGTTTTATGAGCTCACTGTTTGAGCACCTCATGTCCCTATTTGATTGGTTGGTGCTCTTTTTGTTATATTGATGCTATTAGATCAAATAGGGACATCACTAATAAAATAAGACACTTACTATTTTGAATTTGAGCTCATAAAGATTAAGATATCCCTATTTTATTACTAATGTCCCTATTTACATCTTTTCATCAAATGACCCAAAAACATCAAGAATGGTCCTATATGGTCGCTAATAGCCAACTTTCAGAAGAATATAAATGAATGAAAACATACATAAGTGGATGAACATAAATAATGAAGGTCCTATATGGACGGTTCTAATGGTTACAACAATCGAGCATTCATCATTTGGTCTATGAACAGGTGAAAAACATGCAAACATCCAGACATGTGTATTGTGAGCTTTCCTGCAACAAATGGACTTGTGATGATTTTCACAATAGTACATGTGTTGAAGGAAAGCTCAAAGTATTTCTTAGGAAAATATGAATGTTCATCACTTGTGCATATCAGAGTTGATCAGAGAAGGTATATGCACAAGAAAACAAATAAAGAGAGATCAAACACTTCACACAATTCCTTTAAGGTAATAGAAATGATCAAACACTTCAAAATAAGGACATCAATAATAAAATAGGGACATTAATAATAAAATAATACACTTACTATTTTGAATTTGAGCTCATAAAGATTAAGATATCCCTATTTTATTATTGATGTCCTTATTTACACATTTTCATCAAATAACCCAAAAACATTAAGAATGGTCCTATATGGTCACTAATAGCTAACTTTCAGAAGAATATGAATAAATGAAAACATACATAAGTAGATGAACATAAATAATGAAGGTACCAAACATTGCCTGAAGTAATGAAGTGTTGACCCAGAGTTGAATCTAGTATGCTCTTGTATGATCCAAAACATGCAAGGAAGGAAAATATGGGGTTAGATCCAAAGTATCTAAGAAATGCCTACAACTATGCATGTGCATAGTCAAGCCATACACTTCTAAAATGAACTATGCTATAGAACATGTGCACTCAGGAAACATATGCATGCAGTGAGTAAATCAAGACCAAAATGGAGCAAAAAGTATGATGTCAAATCTGTTATCAAGCAACACCTCATGGGTTGTGAGTCCACATGGTATATATGTTGTTTATACAAGATCAGTAAAAGGACATTTACAACCTCAACATGGCAATATTAATCCAACAACAGAAAATACATTACAAATGCCAAGCTCACGGTCTCAATGAAATAAATAGTGTATAAAACAATATATGATGCTCAAGCTCAAATTCAAAATAGTAAGAGTATTAATATATGTATGATCTAATAGAAGCAACCTCATTGATCATTACCTTTGACTCCTCCATCATTATAGAAGAGATAACCACCTACAATTATATTTCATAATTCCTCCTTTGAAGTCATAGGTTAGTTTCAAATGGAGAAAGTATACAAAATCACCAATTTAATCCCAAAATTTCATAACATTGCATTCTTGTTGCTGTTATGGTGCATAATAGCAGCAAGCATGCAATGAAAACAATAACATTGCATGATGCTTGAGCTCAAATTCAAAATAGTATGTGTATTATTTTATTACTAATGTCCCTATTTGATCTAATAGCATCAATATAACAAGCATAGCACCAACCAATCAAATAGGGACATTAGGTGCTCAAACAGTGAGCTCATAAACAATGCATGATGCCCTAGCTTGCAGCCTACGAGCCATCAAGACATTTCCTCATGAAATGATCATAAACGGGAGTACCACATAGTGAATATCAACAACAAAACAAATAAAGAGAGATCAAACACTTCACAAAATGTATGTTATTTTATAAGATTTTATTACTTGACTAAATATATATATATTTTTAATGACAAGCTTTTCAAAAGTGTATCATAATTAAAGGCATGTGAATTTATATTGTACTTAATTTGAATGCCACTATGTAATGTTTTTACTTACAATATTTTGAGACCCCTCTCCATTTTAAACTAACCTATGACATCAACATATGAACACTGAAGAAACTTCAGATGTTGAACTCAAGGTGTTGAATCCATCAGATCAATAAGAAAATGTTTGGAGACCATCTAATTAGAAAACCTTCATTTCTAGGGCTTGAAGAGGATTTTGGGGCTTTTGGGTCTAAACTGTTCAAGGGTCAAAATCAATTACAAAAATCTCTAATTGGAGTCCAAACATAAGACTGTCTAGGGTTTGTAGGATTGGGTCAAAGTTTGGTGTATACTTCCTTTGTAAAATGACCTCATTGTAGGCCTAAAAACTAGGTATAGTGCCGAGACAGTGTTTAGTCTGGTGTACACTTACTTTGAGCTATTAGGTGTCCTTAGGCCATTTTGGGGTAAAACCTTGCAAGTCTTGTATTTCCCTTATAAATTTCCAAAGACCTTGAAGTGCAGCACATCCCTTTAAATCACTTTATGATCCTAATGTATAAAACAAAGGGCAGTTTGTGAGGGTGCAAGTTGTGATGGTGATGAATTCACTAAGTTTGTATTATTCTCTTGCAACTTGTGCAATTCATTATGATGTTGGGGTATGGTGTGGTAAGCACAAGTATGGGTGTGTGTTAATGTGATTCAAAAGATATTATGCAAGATTGTTTTATTATTGAGATAAGGATATCTTAATTCTACAAGAATAAATGTTTTGAGAAATATTTGAATTTAATTTTGACAATTACTTTTGATGCAATATTTGTGTGAAGAACAAGAACAAAATGGTGAACGAGTGTATTTGACAAAGATAAACATGAC